>CM076582.1:1313450266-1314050266 GCA_034641835.2 Pinus albicaulis
CTGGTAAACTTTATAAGTAGATATTATTATTGATAAAAGATTAAATATGAGAGATGATTACAATGGGGAATCACCGAGGCTTTAAATATAGCCTCATGGTGTCCCTTGGTGAAGAGGCATGATCTTTGATCATGCCCTTTCACTTAATAAAACCTAATATAACTATATCTAACTAACAATTAATAAAATATACATAACATTGCCCCTCTCTTAAAGATGCTTTGTCCTCAAAGCATATGTAACGATGGACAATGTTGACGAACGCCTGGGTTTCTTGAGCGGTGGGCTCTTGCTTCCCACATTTTAAAAAGATCGTGGAGCATATTCTCGAGTTCAATCTTTTGTTGATTTGGATAGTGAAAAGATCTGATATCGACAGGGTCGGATCCTGTCTTGAATTCTGGTGACTCTTCGTGGCTCCCTTTTGAAGATAACATTTTTAACTGATGACATTGTACTGTAGATGTTGGCGCTCCTATTTGACTCATCTTCGTCATCAGAGAGGAAGATACGACTTGATCTTCTGGGGCTTGGAATCCATACAACCTGTGTTTCTACCCTTTCCACTTAAAACTTATAAACTGCTTCTGATGGTTGGCAGAATAAGTACCTAAAGTTTGTAGCCATTGAATTCCTAAGACCACATATACTCCTCGTAATGGAACGGTGTAGAATGGAGATTCTAAATGAAAGTTTTTTATCTGTAGTTTGACTTTATGGCATTTCCATACTTGCTCAATCTTCTTACCATCGGCCACCATTACCTTCATATTAGGCATGGGGAAGGTAAATATGTTAAGTCTTTTTGCCATGGCTGAATCTAGAAAATTGTGGGTACTGCCAGTGTCGACGAGAACCATTACGTTGTTGTTCTTGATATGTCCTCTTAACCTTAGGGTTTGAGGTTGTGATATGCCTGTCATAGCTGATAATGACACTTGTGGAATAGTTTCCCCATCCACTTCTGGAGAGAACTCTAAGTTGTCTTCTAATCCTTCTATATATGAATCATTATTGTTAGCGTCATTAGTTGCTTCACAATTGTATAGATTTTTCGCTTTTCCATTAGCACATCTGTGCTTAGGGTCCCAGTTTTCACCGCAACGCTTGCACTTGCCCTCTCTCATTCTTTGTTTTTCCACACTAGATTTTTCTTCTTCACGAAGATGGAGTGGGACATATTTTGTGTCATCTATATTTTCAGATTGAGAAAATCTTTGTCTCGAATATACTTTTTCTGGTTTTGATAATCTTTCAAATTTCTTTTCAGCAGCTTTTGCTTTTTGCCTTGCTACTTCTACTGATGTAACTTCATGAAGTTCGAGCTCTTCTTGTATATGGATTTTAAGTCCTAAGATGTAAGACTGGATTAGACGAGATTCTGACAATCCCGGTACTCGTGTTGCCAAGGTCTCCCATTCTCTAGTGTACTCATCCACATCTCCTTTTTGGCGTAATTTGATAAACGTTGAAAAAAACTTTTCTTCTTTTATGCCTTGAAACCTTTTGAAGAATGCATCCTTAAATTTCCTCCAACTGATAGCGAGCATCGTCTTTTTCCACCACATATACCAATTATATGTTTCTCCTTCCATTTTCATGGAAGCATGCTTAATTTTTTCGTCATCACTAGTAATGTCATAAATCTCAAAATATTCTTCCGCTTTATTAAGCCATGCAACACTATTTTTTTCATTACCATCAAACTTGGGTAGCTCGATTTTGGCTTTTCGCTGATATGCTAATGGTGGAACAAGAAGAGGATATTGATTAGCAAATGCATTCCAGAGCTGCTTATTTTTAAAATCTGCATTACTATCTTCTTGATGATGTGGGGAATCGGTTTTTTCCTGATGCTCTTCTGAGTTCCCTGAATCTGCGGAATTTTTTTGTTGATTTTGTTCCATGTTAGGAAATATTGGGGATTGTGTCTGACTTAACTTATCTATCTTATCATTTAGCTTATTGAAGAGTTCTGTCATATTGTTCATTGCTTTGCTATGCTCTGTCATCTTGTTCATTGCTTCGCTATGCTTTTCTGTGGCCTCGTGATGATTTAGCCACATTTGTCTTTCTATTCGATTTGTCGTATCCTGAATCTTTTTGATGTCGTTGGAGTGCCCTGCAACTGTACCTTCAAGATCGACTAATCTTTTTCCGAATTCTTCGGAATTATTATTGATTTTTTTCTCAAGATCTCCCAATTTCTTCTAGAATTTAGCCATCGACATCGATGAAGACATTGAACGTGTATGAGGTGGGGAATATTTTTCTGCCAGTTTTTCCCTCTCTTTTTTTTTTTAAAATTAATTAATTAATTAATATTTATTTAATTAATTAATTAAATTATTTTTTTTTTGAAATAATAATAATAATTTCTATTATATATATATATATATATATATAAATAATAATAATAATAATAATAATAATTATTTTATTATTTGAATTATATATATATAATTATGGGGAAAATGATTGTTAACCTTGAAAAGTCACGTTGTTTTTAAAAGTCACTTTTTTTTGAAAAGGCACGTTGTTTTGAAAAGGGGAAATGGGTTTTAATACCATGGGCAATTACCATGGGCCCAAAACCACGAGCAATTACTCTTCCTTGTTCCTTTTTACTTTGTCTTCACATGTACGTATATATACTTCTTTATATATATATCTCTTTTTACTTTTACTTTTTTTCTTTTTTTTTTCTTTTGGAACTATTTTCTTTTAAATATTTTGTTTTTCCTTTTAATTTATTTCCCTCTTTATGTTTAATTTCCTTCTCTCTTTTGATTTTATTAATATATATATATATATATATATATATTTCTTCCTTCTTCTTTTTTTTAAAAAACAAATGTTGCTACCCACAAGCACTTGGTTTTTAAAAAAATCTGCAATTTTGGAATTTTCTTGTAATTCCTTAATTCTGGGTGATCACACAGATCCCGAAGAGCGATGGCTCTGATACCAATGGAGTGTAAAAAATCTGGTAAACTTTACAAGTAGATATTATTATTGATAAAAGATGAAATATGAGATATGATTACAATGGGGAATCACCGAGGCTTTAAATATAGCCTCATGGTGTCCCTTGGTGAAGAGGCATGATCTTTGATCATGCCCTTTCACTTAATAAAACCTAATATAACTATATCTAACTAAAAATTAATAAAATATACATAACATATTCCACCAGTTAATTTTTCACTCGTTAATCAAGTTTAACCGTTGGATGATCATGACCTTGATGATTTCCTATTCTCTAAAATATACAATAATTATTGTTTAAGTAATATGGGTGAATCTCCATTCTTACACGAAGATTTTGATTTGCAACAATTTTAAATGGAGTCCGATGTGATTATCAAAGATTTTCTTTCAGGTATACCTCCTTTTGACCAAGAAAATGGCATGCTTATCATTGAAGATTTTTGCGATGATCTTGAAGATATATATTCTTTAGAATATCATAATTTAAATAATGAATCTTGTTTTGATAAGCAACTGACCATATTCTCTCGAAATCCAAAGGTAAGTCAGGTGAGTAGGACGCTTCAACCTACGTTGATGGTTGTGTCAGGTTCCTATCACCATGCCAATATTTGTGATTTTGTTCAGTTCATGATTCTTTTGCACGCTTTATCATTTTTGTCATCACATGGGATGTTGCGTCTCTCCTAAGGGGTGATTATTTTTTTTACGTAAAATTTTCAACCCCGAGGGGAGGAAATTTAATTTGATTATTCAACTTCCACCATTACATCCCATCTCAAGCAAAACTGTAATATGTAATGAATCTTTTTCATCATCCATTAAATAATCTCATGCACACAACAACTTGGATTGTGGTAAACCTAATAATATCGCTTATGACATGGATTTCTCATTGTTCAGTCTTTGTTATCGAAGTTTCCCTCGTGGTTGTTTCCATGATCCTATTGTGGATTCATTAGAATAATCTTATCATTTAAGACCCATGTCTTATGGCATGCACTTGCATGCGCTTGATAAATTCTTATATGATCATAGGCTGGGCAGTTTTCGCTATTGTGGAGTTTTTTTGTCTAAAAGAGAAGTTGTGTGTAAAACACCGTTGTGGTTGCACTTCCTATTTCCCTTGGTTAGTACATATGTTTGCACGATTTCTCTTGTTCTGTTCACTGAATTTTGTTTTGATTCTACACGGTCACATCCTTTGATCTAAAGTTCAGGAGAAGCTCCTATGGTTGCGTTGGAAGTTCCACTTTACATGACCTGAACTTGTCTTGTTTAGGTTAGGTTAGGATAGGTTGCATGTAGTTAGATGCACTGCATTCTTATTGTGTGTTTTCATATTTCATGTTTCTATTTTATTCTTTTGGTTTTATTTATCTTTGAATAAAGTCATTTTTAAGCTTCATGATGACATCACTAATATTTTGTGAATGAAAAGTTGTAGTAAAACACAACCCTTGGCTTAGCTCTTACCCTCCTCCTTGATTTTGTTTATCTCTTTCGAGTTGATGATTTTTTGATGGAAAATACAATCCTTCAACTGGGAAGCTTTAAGAAAACCATGATGCCTGCATATATTTAGGATTCTCATTCCTACACTCGGTCCTATTTATAGATAAGTGTGTTATTTCTTATCTATCTGTGTAGAGTAGGATGAGGGGAAAAATTTTAGCAAATAAAGCATCAAAGGTATAAAATGTATATTTGAAAGAGAAACGTCCTCTGATCTCAATAAGTCAGTATCCCTCTTCTTCTAGTTGAAAAATAATAAGTGCCTATGCATAGTCTGATGAAAAAGGGTGAAACAAGAGAAAGGTTTCCTGTGCAGGGAGGTGAAGCAAGCGACTTCGCCAAGGTACTGTCCATGCTATCTGGAAACAAAGAACCATTTTTGTTCCTAAAGCGACTCCGTCGGGGTACTATCCAGTCCTGCTGGTAGTAGTGTAATTCCAGAGATGTAAAACTCACACTCTGATTGTTTTTAATTCACCATATTATATTATCCTTACTTACATCAACAAGATCATGATACAAATTATTATATGTTGTGTTTCTCTTAGTAATGGAATAGGGAAGACTATACCTTTAACCGGGTAAGAATTGGGAGCTAAGATAACCCACTAATTAAATAAATACTTTCTGGAGAAATGACACCTTCTGCTTACAATGTAACCATCTCAGAGAAGCTGGGGTTCTCCCAGTGTGTCGCCAAGTGTTTTCGCTGTGACAACGACTCTCCAATTATTTTTGACTATGTTAATTTTGGAGCCTACAACAATTGTCATTTCAAGCCCCCTTGTGTTGTCATGTTGCTTTATTTGCTATTCATGTGTTTTCTCCTTGTGTTTCACCCTCCTAAGTCAATATTTCCTAAGTTTTGTCACTTAACCATTATAAGCACCTGAGTTAGTTAATCCATTGTTAGGTGAAATTAGGATCTTTCTTGACTTAGAAACTTTCCTTCTCGCCATGCGCACACTCCAAAAACACTAAAAATAATAGAAAAGAAAAAAATAGCAGGAAAATCACTTAGAAAAGGAAAAGTGCACTCCAAGGTTGTGAATACATGCGATCAACTTGAGCGCACTCCTTCAGGCTAAAGAAGTGCACCCTCCTTGAGTGCACTCTTTCATGTTGAGAAAGTGCGCCCTCTTTCTCCATCCATGAGTGCACTTCTTCATGCTGAAGAAATGCACCCTTCCTGGATGTATGCATGGGCCATCTTGTTGCATGTGGGTGCACTCCTAGAAAATAGGAGCCCACTTAACTTGTTTTAACTAATCCTTTCATGCGATGACATGTGGTGCTCATGCATGAAACAATTTACATGTAAAATTATTTAAATCAAATCAATTAATCATTATTTTTCATAATAATTCCATCTCAGTTGGGCGCACAATTGGGAACCAAGAGTCTCTTCATTAACCAATGTTGCAAGTAAATTTTTTTTATTTTTATTTATTATTATTATTTTTTTTTTTTTTTTTTTTTAATGTCGAATATCTTCATTTCCTTTCATGATTTCATTGTTGTTCTTGCTTTTCTTGCTTTCGATTCTTTGTTTTTTAGTTTTTTTTGTTGGCGTTTATGATCAATCTTCATGCTGCAAATGTTAATATGTTGTCCCATGCATAAACTCTTCACATTATTCAACTTTCAATATTCCACCATGAGTGCAACAACAAATATATAACCTTGTATCTCTTTCTTTTCTTCATCCTATCATCAAATCATGTTGTTTAAACTTGTTCCTGAGCTTCCAACTGGTATAACACAACTCTTGAGCTTGAAACCTGATTAGCCTCGAAAATTTCACCCTGATTGAACAAGTTTTCCTCTTGAGCACACTTCTTCACCATAAAGAACTACGCCCTCCCTTGAGCGCATGAGCACATCACGAAGACATGAAGCATATTCCTTCAACCCTTCGGCATGTTACAATGCACCCTCCTTTTCCTTGAGTGCATGAGTGCAATGTGAAGGCCCGAAGTCTTTCCAGCCCATTCCTTCATCCCTTCGGAGTGCGACAATGTTCCCTCCCTGTCTCCTTGAGCACATGAGTGCATGGTGAAGACCCAAATACCCATCAGTTCATCCCTTCGACCCTTCGGAATGCACCAGTGCACATGTGATGTTTTTCTCCACTTGCTTGAGTGCATGAGTTCACTACAAAGCCCTAAATGATCCTGTACATCCCTTCACCCTCCTAGTTTTCATACATATTTTCTCATGAATACAAGTTATTTTGTGTTTTCGTTCAAGTATTTTCATGTTCTATCATCTGTGATGGATATTTGTACATGATTTGCAAGTATTGCTGCATAAGTAGGTTTATTTGAGCTAATATTGTCGCTATGAGTGTGTTGCCCCAAACAGGTGTTTGTGCTACAAGTATTGTCACCCTGTCATCATCTATTAGAGCCATGTCGCCTAGCAAAGTGGCCTCCAAATAACTTTTAGAAGCAAGCATTGATGAGAATGTAGAAGTTACAAAGCCAAATATCCACATATATGCAGACACACAATGCTTTATTAGTAAGGATACATAGGTCACATGGATCAATATATATAACACATTGATGCAAGAAATTTTTAAGATGTGCATGCGTACATCAACATTAAGAAGTCCAGGATGCACGAAATTGCATGCAGGTTCTCGATCATGCCATGTGCTGAGGTGATTGAATGGATCATTACACATATGGATGAATCTCACCTTGTGCTTCGTAGTGAGAGTGATGGTCAGATCGCCACATATTATGGTGAAGAAATGCATACATATTATAAGATGCTCAAGCCCCAAAAATATACAAATGACAACTTCTACATGAGATGGGCTACCCTCGGCACAAGCGACGTTATCAAATCATGGTGTCAAGAGCCTGCCAAGTTTCGTCATCGCCCATATGTAGTCTATCTGATCCAAGTGGATATTGGTGGCCACCCGCCTATTCCACTTGGGGCCCCACCATTGCCTCTTTCGGTTTTTTTCACAAATTACTATTTTTAGGAGTTTTTCGGGTCTTGAACTTACAGAACCATTTTGAAGCCCCAAACGGAGATAGTATGCCGAAGTTACGTCCCTAGGAAGTTGAAACACCAATTTACCCAAACAGGGCCCATATTTTTGGTGCTTCATCTCCTAGGGTTAGGTTTTTGGACGTTTAGAATTCTTCATTATTTCTCCATAATAAATAGGCCCTTGAGCCTCATTGTAATACAGTTCAGAGGTCTGTAGTCACCACATCTCTTCTCAGAGATTCGCTACCAGCACCTTAGCTATTTTATTTCCATCATGTTTGTAAGCATATTTATGTGATTTGATATTAATGAAATGAAGCCTTATTTCCACTGTATTTATATGTTTATGGTTATTTCTGTATTCTATTGCGTTCCTGCATAAATCTGGATCAGTGGTATCAGAGCGGTCTGGTTTTTCTCGATCCTTCTTTGCATGTCCCCAACGAGGTCGGGGTATAAGGAGTTAGGGCTCGATCTGGTGGAACCTTTGCAAGATCAGCCTCGCAAACCCCAATGGACGCCCATAGGGGACGAAAAGAAAGATGAGGGAGCAAGAGATCCTATCAAAATATTGCTTGAGGAGGCCCTCAAAAAAAAAGGAATGCGATGATGGATAAATTTGCCCAGATCCTTCAACGACTGCCCATCAGCGGTGCATCTGCATCCAGCAGCCACTCTGGAGGCACGACTTCCTTTAAGGTACAAGTAAACTTTGACATTCCCATATTTAAGGGTCAAATAGATGCAGATGCCGTAGATAGATGGCTGAATCTATTAGAAGGATATTTCTCAGTTCATGATTTTTTCGACCGGGAGAAGATTATTTTTGCACTCCTCAAAGCTACCCCTGCGTCGATGATTGGTGTGGAAACCCATCAGGAGAAAAAAGGACAAGCCAGAACCCTCTCTATTCTCAGCCATACCCACTTGGAATTCTTTCCGAGATGCCATCAAGGAACAATATTATCCCGTGGGGAGCTATGAGGACAAGTACATACAATGGACCACGTTGCGGCAACAAAGGGATCAATATGTGCATGAGCTAATGAATCTGTTCCATACCCTGCGCACAAAGTTGGGTATCAAAGATTCAAAGAAACATTTGGTGCTAAAGTATCGCGGTTGTCTGCACATATACATTTAGGAGGAAATGGAATTCCTCGACATCTCCTTGCTTGGAACGACATACCAGTATGCTGCCAAGATTGAGCGGAAATTCAAACAGAATAAGAGAGACTTTGGATCTGCGAATCAAAATCAAGGGAAAGGTGCCCCAAACTGCAGAACAAAGGACAAAGCCAAGGCATGGCGGCCCAAGACAACCTGCCAAAGACACAAGAAAATAACAACACCGCGAAGCCAAAGAAGGACACGGGAAATTGGTGTGAGTTCCATAAGAGCTCCACTCACAACACAAGTGAGTGTCGGGCCAAGCAGTTGCTGGTGGCCGAGATGAGGGCTTCTGAATCAGATGCATACTCTGACTCTAAATCAGAACCTGACAAGGTGAATGACAAAGGGAAGTAGATTATTGATGTAGAGCCCAACGCCACTGTTGCCACTACGAAGATCCAGAAGGAGGAACCAGAAGATGCAGAGGAGGCAGAGCGTCTCTTCCACTCCCAGATGTGGGTAAAGGGTTCCCCAATATGGTTCATTATCGAAAATGGGAGTAAAAAAAACCTCAGTTCAGTAGATGTCGTGAAGCGGTTGGGCTTGCCGACCACAGCACACCCATAACCATGCACCATCGGGTGGCTTCACCAAGGAGGAGATCTCCACGTCAGCCAACAGTGCCGCCTTCCCTATAGCATCAAGCCCTTCACGGATGAGGAATTGAGTGACATTTCTCCTATTGATGTTTCTGATGTATTATTAGGCTAACCATACTTGTGGAAGCAACATGCTGTGTATGAGTCCCGACCTCGCGCTATTATTGTTACTTTGGGAAATAAGTTGTACAGGATACTAGAGGTACCACCACCTCCCACTATCTCTTTGGTTACTACAAAACAATGCAGTAAGCTCATTTCCAAAACTAGGAAATTTGTTTTCCTGATGATCCGCCCCCAGGGAAAGAAGAAGATGGTGGCCACGACCTCCAGACATGGCTCCTCTGCATGACAACAACAAATGGACAAGGTTGTGTAGGAGTACAGGGATATCTTCACCTCACCCACAGGGGTGCCTCTACACTATCAGGTCAAGCACCCCATTGACCTAACCCCAAGTGCGCCACTACCCAATGGACCAATCTATAGGCGCTCTGTTCTAGAGAATGATGAAATCAAGAGGCAGATTCAAGAGCTGCTGCAGAAAGGTCACATCCAGCCAAGTTCATCGCCTTGTGGGAGCCCGATCATGTTGGTACAGAAGAAGGATGGGACTTGGAGACTCTGTATTGATTATCGGGCGCTGAACAAGATCACTGTCTAGAATAGGTACCCGATCCCACAGATTGATGACCTTTTGGACCAACTCAAAGGGGCAAAATATTTCAGCAAGATCGACTTGAAGTCTGGGTATCACCAGGTACCAATCGAACCCTCTGATGTGTGGAAGACTGCCTTCAAAGCCAAGGAGGGCCTTTTTGAATGGCTCATCATGCCTTTCGGATTGACAAATGCTCCTGCAACCTTCATGAGATTGATGGACGACATCTTGCGTCCATTCACCAACTCATTGTAGTGGTATACTTGGATGACATTCTTATCTTCAGCCAGACTTGGGAAGAGCACCTCCACCACATTCGAGAAGTCCTCCAAACACTGCGGCAACACAATTTGTGTTCCAATTTGGAGAAGTGCACTTTTGGCATGACCCAGGTTCAATATCTGGGATACATTATTGATGAAAGGGGGGTGCATATGGATCCAACCAAGATCCAAGTCATTCGGGATTGGCCAGCCCCAACCACCCTAACAGAGCTTCGTAGCTTTCTGGGTCTTGCTAATTTCTATCGTAGGTTCGTGTTGGGATTCTCTCATATCACTTGGCCCTTAAGTCAAGTCACCAAGGGAGGAGCGAAAGAAAAATTCTGTTGGTCGGAATCTCAATAGAAGGCGTTTGTAGAATTGAAACATCGCCTCTGTTCTGCCCCAGTGCTCACATTACCAGACTTGCAACAACCATTTGAGATCGAAACAGATGCCTTTGACTATGCTATTGGGGCAGTTCTTATTTAACAGGGGCATCCAATGGCATATCACAGTGAGACATTGTCTGACATAGTTCGAAAGTATTCCACTTATGACAAAGAAATGTATTCCATTGTGCAGGCTTGTCGACAATGGAAGCATTACATTTTGGGGAAGGAGACAATCATCCACACAGACCACCGACCCTTGCAGTTCATACAGACACAAGGGAAGTTGCAAAACAATCACCATTAGAAGTGGTCCACATATCTGCAACAATTTCATTTGAACATCAAGTACAAGAAGGGTAGCACCAATAATGTTGCAGATTGCCTCAGCCGACCACTGATCGTGGCCGTAACCACCGTTCTCAACTCTTGTGGGCATGAGACTTTTGATTGGCCGCTTCTCTACAAGAGCGATCCAGAATTCAGCTACACATACAAGGCTCTCTTGGGGGGTATGCAAGTTCCAAAATTTCACCTCCAAGATGCACTATTATGTCACCTAGGACACCTTTGTGTTCCTTCAAATGAGCGTGCCAAAATGACATGGGAAGCGCACTATAGTTGAGTCGCTAGGCATTTTAGGGTCAAGAAAACAATGGAAGTACTACAAAATTATTTCTATTGGCTGAAACTTCGACAGGATGTCGGGAAGTAGATCAGATCCTACACTGCTTGCGCCATTGCCAAACCGACCATCAAGAAGCAAGGGTTCTATACTCCACTACCTACCCCTAGTCGACCTTGGGAATCCATCTCCATGGATTACATGTCAGGCCTTCCTTCTACTAAGCATGGAAACGACTGTGTTTTCGTGGTCGTCGACAGATTCTCAAAGATGGCCATTATGGCGACGTGCAAGAAGAATATCACAGCAGAAGCCACTGCTAAACTCTTCTTTGAACAAGTGTGGGTGCACTTTGGGATCCCACAGTCTATCATATCAGATCACGACAACAGGTTCCTCAACACATTTTGGTCCAGCCTTTGGTCAATGTTGGACACCAAGCTCACCAAGTCCACAACTTTCCATCCCCAAATTGATGGCCAGATAGAGGTCGTCAACAGGATGATTGTACACATTCTACGCATGTACAATTCAAAGCATCCACTCACATGGGATGAGAGCCTTCCCTATGTACAACATAGTTATATCTGGGCTCTCCACAGCTCAACCATCCACAACCCCTTTCAGGTGGGCTTGGGATTCCATCCACTATCTCCCATTGACGTAGCCATGCCATTTACAGCTACTTGGGCCAATTCGGCTCATGTCCAGTCTGAAGCTGACAAAGCAAACAAATTCATCGAGCGCATTAAGCACATCCGCCAACAGGTTCATGACATATTGGATAGAGCCAATGCTAAGTACAAGCAACGACATGATCAACATCGGGTGCCACACAACTTCCAGGTGGGCGAAAAAGTATGGCTACATTTGCAGAAGGAGCGCCTCACTGGACCCCACGGCAAGATTCGCCCACTCCGATATGGGCTGTACACCATCACCAAGGCTGTAGGGAACAATGCCTTCGAGCTCAGTATTCCACCATTCCTTGGTCTGCACCCAGTATTCACTGTAGACCGCCTTCGTCCCTACTTCCCACCTCTATTGGACACCTCTGACATTTCAGAAGAACTCACACCAAAAGAGTTAAACCCAAACTGCATGGAACAGGCCACCACAGACAGTATCATGGACATGGAAATCAAGAACACTTGCCGACAGAAGATCCAACTCTATCGGGTTGTTAAAGCTGGCCAACTCCTGCACCAAGGCAAGTGGTTCACCAGGGACCAAGTTCAACAGAAGTTTCCTCATCTCATGGAGGAACTCAACGCAATGGGGACCATTGCTTCCTAAGGGGGGGAGGAATGATCTAGGTTGATATTAGTGGCCACTCGCCTATTCCACTTGGGGCCCCACCATTGTCTCTTTCAGTTTTTTTCACAACTTACTATTTTTAGCAGTTTTTCGGGTCCTGAACTTCCGGAACCATTTTGAAGCCCCAAACGGAGATAGTATGCCGAAGTTACGTCCCTGGGAAGTTGAAACACCAATTTACCCAAACAGGGGCCATAGTTTTGGCGCTTCATCTCCTAGGGTTATGTTTTTGGACGTTTAGAATTCTCCATTGTTTCTCCATAATAAATAGGCCCTCGAGCCTCATTGTAATACAGTTCAGAGGTCTGTAGTCGCCACATCTCTTCTCAGAGATTCGCTACCAACATCTTAGCTATTTTATTTCCATCATGTTTGTAAGCATATTTATGTGATTTGATATTAATGAAATGAAGCCTTATTTCCGTTGTATTTCTATGTTTATGGTTATTTCTGTATTCTATTGCATTCCTGCATAAATCCGGATCACTATCCGACAAATATCCTTAGAGATGTATATCAGTATTTGATAGCCATGTATTGTTGGTTGTATGGGTGCAAGAATGCTAAGGTGTTTGAAGAGAATTGGATATACAGGCTCAATATAGTGGTGACTTGCAATAGAGCTTTCATTTGGGTGTATATATTGTTATATGAGTTGCAACGTTAGGTGGGGAAGGAAAAATCATATTTATGGGTGAATTTGTGCACAATATGCGTTCTTAGGAATGAATTGAAACTGGATCTTTGAGAATAAGTTCCCATTTTACTTCCACTATAGAGTGTTATTAGAATTAAGATTGAAATGTGTATATGACAAATTGGATGAACACTTATTTTCAGTTATCTTTCACATGATATTTGAGATTTATCCTCCTTGGATGATTGATTAGGTGAAGGACTTGCTCTGAGACATCGTAGACTGGTTTGTAGCTCCCAAGAATACATACATCAGGTTTTTTGGTTGTCAGATATCCCCTCATTGTATGTTGCGATATGTGACCAATAAAGTGGTCATGCAAGAAGCAACAAATTAGTTGGACAAGGAAGTGTCAGGAATTTTTCACAGGAGGAAGAAAGCCCCTTGGCCTATCTTTCCATCGAGGATAAGAATGTATGAGTTAAAAATCCATAAGGCGAAAACAATAAAGATATAGGAGTTGGATCTGCTGTACTTCTCCACCAAAGACTTTCATGGATATGATCCAAGGTGAATTTTCAGGAAACATTGTCAAGGATCGACAAAAATATGGGGTACTCATCGATGTCCACAATAGAATATGAGAAGATAAATAATTGGTACAATGAAAACATGAAGACACATCCAAAAATAGAAACCAGTTCACCCCACAATCCCCCAACTCAATACTTGAAGGTACATGAGTAGGAGGAGATAACACCTTAAGGAAAGAAAGTAGCTCCTATGAAAAGGATCAGGTATGCCTCAACAGGCGAGAGAAACAAGAAATGGAAAGCCAATCCTTTAAAATCACAAGTTTTTCAAGCAGATCAAGAGAGGATCGTAGCATAGGAAGAAGAGGAGAAGAGGAAGCAGGATGAGTTGCTTTGAAAGAAATGAGAAGAAGAAGCAAAGAGGAGAAGGGTAGAAGAAGAACAACAAAGGTAGTCCCATGAGGATGAAGTAGCACAAAGATTGGAAGAAGAGAAATTAACTTAGGATATGGAAGAAGAAGTGTTGGAGGAAGAAGATAACATCAAACCCATATATTATGAACCGGGAACTCTAGAGGAACCTTCCCTTACAGGTGGTCATATTCCATTCGGGGAAATGGGGATCACACCAGCACTAGCTGACAAAGTCATGGATGTATGCGGTGTAACGTTTGATCAACTTAAGAATAGGATTGTGTAGCTGAGGCAAAGGGATTTCCCGAATGATCCTCAGAATATAGTCTCAGTTTCCATAGAGAAGGTGATAACCTCCAATTCCAGAAGTAATCCTAGAGCTAGTATGGAGAAAAATGTTGCATTTATTATAACGGCATATGATAATTATGAGTACTCGTTGAGTGATAATGCCATGATGAGAGGAGAACTTGTTGTGATGAAACAACAAGTGGAACATCTTTCATAGGAGAATAGACGATTTTCATCATATAGCTTCAACACCGCTAAGTGGCAGTCAACCATGCAAGAGGAATTGGGGCCAACGAAGAACACCATGGTGTGATTATACGATGAGATGATTAGTCTAAAACAAGTGGTGTCTCCTCTTTTTGGAATTCAGAAGAAGGCACATGAAGTGGTGAAACTCCTATAGGTAGAAAACAGAGTAGTCAATCATCTTCAGTAGTGGACTGCTAAGTATCTATATGCTCCATAACATTTGGAGAAGAAGGAAAGGATTTCTGCAGAAATGGATAAAGTTCAGTTGAGACTCCACCACCAAAACTAAATTCTCCTTGGAGAAAAGTTTATTAGTTATAATTTTGCATATAATCGAATACATAATGTGTTTGAGTCTCTAACACATAAGCATGGGATTCCTTCGATAGGTGCACTGGAAGCAATAATAGGTAGGGAGGTCATCTTCCCGGAGATTAAGCAACACATTGAGCATATCAAACAGACTGTTAAACACAAGCATGGTGAAACACACACAAAGGGAAAGATAATCATTGATTGCGTTTCCATTAACCATATATGTCTATTTATAGTACAATGGGGTGACTCTTGGATTCCACATTCCAAGGTCACTTGGACTCCTTTATGATTGTTCAACTTCCACACCTACCCATAGAGGATTAGGTGTCCAACATTCCCCCCCCTTAATCTGAAGGGGTATGTGTGAGTCCAAGAAGAGAGTTGTAATACAAATCTGCAAAGTATGAATGGAAGCACTTAGGATGAATCAACTCTCTGAAATGTTGGCATAAAGAGGTGGTTTAAGGATGACCACCAACACTGGAACACAATGCTTATTGCAGTTCCCATAACTCTTCCAAATATGGCAAGAGGCTGAGGGCTTGTGCTAGAGGAAGTGTCCCTCATATTTGAGGAGGGAGACCTTCAACCTATAATAAGGGAGGTATACAACCTGTGATGGTTTAAGGATGACCACCAACATTGGAATGCTTAATGCATTTCATGGAACTCTTCCAAAGTTGGCAAGAAGCTGAAGTCTTTTTCTAGAGGAAGTGTTCTGAAAGAGGAAGAATATCAACCTCACATAGATGGTTTAAGGCTGTAACCAAAGGAATTCTCATGGGCATCCGTGTCTCCGGCTACAACTCTGAATTTGGAATGAAAAGTTGTGGCTCAGGCTCACTTGAACTGTTGTGTCTCTGGCTATGACTCTGAATCTGGAATGATAGGTTGTGGCTCAGGCTCGCTTGATGTTGCTTTGAAGCTTGTAGATGACCACCATTTCCCCCCTGTCAAGTACAAGGTGAGATGATGGCAAAAACTCAACTGCAAGATTTTTCAATATTCTAGAACAAGTTCTGACATATGTCTTAAACATCTTCTTGGTTGTTGATGCCCATTGCTAAGAAGCGATCCATCCAAGTTGAATCTTTGTTCTTAAATGAGGGTTGTTTCTGAAGCATATGTGTGAAGAATGGGTGTGTTGACCACAGTGCTTGTAGAGGTGAAGATCAAAACAATGATATTTCATATGGACAACTCGATCACAGTGTTGGCATTTCACAATTTGTTGTTGTTGCCATGGAAGAGGAGCATGATCTAGAACAGTTGAAGGTGAACTGTCATAAAGAAATTCGACACTCTGAAATTTGATGGGCTTGGAGTAGTTTGGAATATGAAAGGACAATTCCTTGTCATATCCAAGCCCTATTTTTTGCTTGTTATGGACAAGCTCTTCCCAAGGTCTGATGATGGGCTTGGGAGGTGATGGTTGGATTTTTCCTTCTTTCTGCAAATCTGCGCTTAAAATGGGTACCGCATCTGCTATTTATTGTTGCTGATGGGAGTCCATCTCAATGTTCTGAACAAGAACAAGTTCAGAATGATGACTCCACTGTTGTAATTCTTCTTGTTGTAGCTGAGATTCAAGCTGCAAAAAATTAATCTTTTCCTGTGTATTCTGCAGACAGGTCTGAATGTCAAAGAGAGTGGCTTTGCTGATATTAACCATCCCATCAAAAATGAATTTATCAAAGTATTCAGTAACTCTAATGCTTCATGAAATTTAGCCATAACAATGTGAAATAGTTCTTGAGACAAATACTGAATTCTCCAATTTCCAAAACAATCACCGCTTACAATTCCACCTTGAATGGAACCAAATACATGAACCTAATAAATTTCGTTCTTCATTTCATATCTCAACACACAATAATTCAATTAAAATGCACAACAAACCAGGACACTGTATGGAAGATGTGAGAGAATGATTATAGGGAGCTAGATCTAACTCTAGTGCTCGAACATGTAGCCAATAACTAATAATGGCGGCTTCCTTTAAATTTTGGTTTACATAAACTTCATCAACATATTGTTATTGTTTATTCAAATACAAAATGTGATGGTGCTTCCATAATCATGACTGTATATGAATTTTTGTCTTTGGAAAATTTCTGGTAGTTGTTCTGTCATTTCCCACTGATTTAATGCATCACTATTCTGACTGCTCCTGGACTTGACTTCAATCAAATATGGCAACATTATATAAAAGGCATTGATTCACCTTTTAAAAAGAATCTACCACATATAAACTTCACCGTACCAAATATACACAATATTCAATTTAATGAGCTTTCAAATGTGCTTACACATCAAAAGGTCGGGTCATACAAATTCAACAAATAAATCAGCTATCAGTGCTCATTCTAACAATACATACCAATGTTACAATGCCTTGACCATTCAACACAGAATTTCATAGTATTTCTTCTTTTCTCCTCGAGACAAGGGCTACTTTGTTTTAAGCGACGTGTTCAGGTACTAGTGCAGGTTTGATTCTTGACAAACTTCCTCATAGATAAATATTCAGTACAAAATCTTAAAGTACTAACAAATTATTTCTGGCATGAGATAACTTTAAAATGAAAGCTTCACGAAACAATCAGGCGAACATGAACACATGCCAACAAGATAATTTTAAAACAATGGAGAGATACAAATTCACAATTTCATGTGTCTCTTCACTCACAGAACTCCTTACAAGCTCAAAATTACTTTGGGAGGTACTTGGTGCATCACAACCTGCCATTTCCACCACAAAAACTTCAACGTTTCCACTACTGCAGTTGAAGCTCAGGCATTACAAGCCACAACTCAATGGAGGGAATCAGTTACATCAATCGATACAAATACATGCACCTGTCTTTTGAATTCCTGGTTTTTCAAAAGATAAACAAACATAATATTTTCTTATGGAATGTGATGATCAGAGGGTATGCCAGCATTGGGTTTTGCAGAGAAGCACTTGAATTATAATGCCAAATGTAGAGGGAAGGCTTACATCTAGAAAATTTCACATTTCCCTTTGTTCTCATGGCGTGTGCTGGCTTATTGGCTCCGTGAGAAGGAGCGGCACAAGGTTCACCAGATGAAGCGGTGGAGGGAGGTCGGGGAGCTGTGGGAGTGACGGGCCAACTGAGAGGACCGAGAGGAGTCACGGGAGTCCAACGGTGTTGAGGGAGGCCGAAAATTTTTAGGAGTTTGGATTAGTTGGGCGTTTATTTGTTTGTGATCGATCTCTCAACGACCTTATCACCTTTGGCATTCCAAGCAATTCAAACTTTAGATCAACACACCTTCTGATCGATAGTATTAGGTGGTAGGTAAAAACTACTAAGGACAACGCCAAGAATATTCGAGGTCTGGAATAGTTAGATAAACGGTTGCAGGTATATAAAAATAGCTCACAATATTTTAAGAGTAAATTCCAGATGGACAGAAATGCAGTTTTCTTACTGGCTTTCCCAATATTTTCGTTGAGTGGAAATTTGTGGAAGAGTTAATGATTTTTGGCATCCTACAGAGCCTGTGCCAAGGGAGGAAAGGGACCCCAAGGGACAACTATTATGTGAGCAGAGGAAAATAGGAGTCACTGGCAAAAATTTGCTAAAACAGGGGCTGGAAAAATATGAAATGCCAGGGCATGGCAGCAGAGAAAAACCACAAAAACAAGTGACTCATTACACAATTACGCAGGCTAAAATTGGAGCAAGGCCAGCAATCACTCGCTCTGATACCATTTTAAACACAGGCATGGTGGATGAGAAAGTAAACACACACAAAAGGAAACTAAACACACATAAACATAAAGATAAGCGTGTGATGTTATTATTATTCACCATAGATGTATATTTATATCACATTGGTGTGACCCTTGGATTCCGCATTCCAAGGTCACATGGACTTCATTTGTGACTGTTCACCTTACACACCTACCCATAGAGGATTAGGTGTCCAACATATACCACGTAACAAGAAGGCTTGGAAGTTACTAAAGACATTATTCTGTAGTACACCATTGAACTAGTCAAATCTCATATGAACTCTCATGGTTGTAGAATAATGTACAATCAAACTCTAAGAACATATTGGTGGAGGAATTGGAGGTAAAGATGCGCTACATTGGGGACTTTCCAGTTCAGGTCGAAGCCATCTCCACAGAGTTCAGATCTTGGCACACTTACATTAAAACTGAGCTCCATGAGGAGTTGTGTCCCATTGTCAATTTTGTCTTATATTTTCGTTGTCTCATTTGTAATTTGTCTTATGTATTAAATGATATGTAATGAAGTCCAAGGGACACATGTGAAAAATGAATAGCCACGCATTGGAATGTAACGAGCCATATATAAAATACGAACAATCATATAAGTCAAACATTCATGAGGAAACTCAAAGGTCATTATTACTTGTTATAAATAGCTCCTCATAACTCAAGCATATGGATTTTTTGGAGGGCTTAGATTTTAGAGGTCTTACCTTGGATTCTCTTGCAATACATAGGAGATGGATCATTCTTTGGAGAATAAAGTTGTGGCTTCATGTTCCACTATTGGATATAATGTTTCATCTATGTAATAGTGTATTTGGAATCTTGCACTTTAAATCAGAAGCTCAATGAGTTGGCACTTCTTCATACATGTATCGTAGATACAGTTGGACTACTCTAGTTATGTTTATGGTATATGTTGTTTTAATCACATACTAATATAATGAACTAATTCGTTGCTTAGCTATGACTATTATTGAATGGATGTTTTTATGCTTTAACCATTGTTGTTTACTATTAGGATCACTAATATGCAAGTATTAATTCAACAAGCCTTTATCTATCTTCCTGAGTCCCCCTTTAGGATAGCACTATTACTTTTCTAACCGGTGGCCCATTTCCCTCTCCAGGCGTGGACGTTTTCCTTCTACACCTTACATCGGTTGTCTCACAAACCACACATTCTTGCTGCCCCAAAGTAGTGTTTTGTTATCTTGTGCTAGATAACAACCTAGGCATATCTTTAAAATCCTTTCCAATGGTGGTCGGACTGTATGACTATTATAGCATCATTTTCCACCTTTGTATACTTTATGCCCTGAGTTATGGCCTTGGGCATCCCTTTCCCTTAAAACTTGGTCCTTTATCTAAAAAAAATTATTTTGAATTCCATACGTGACTATGCCCTCCAAAAAGTGTATGCACACACGGGTCCAGTTATACCTAGCCTGTGTATATAATTTGAAATATGAAAAATATAAAATTTCGTATATTTTGGGGGATAGGTTTACGGGTTAAATCGGAAGCCTACCTACAGAAGCCTATGGCCTAACTGTATCTCAACTTAAAAAACTGTTTTGGGGTGGTATAAATACACCTCACGGGAAGGCCTTAAGGGGAGAGAGAGATAGGTATTAATATTATAACCATTTAGTCCCTGATTAAGTCTGATTTATCCTTCTGCCTCCTGCACTTCCTAGATTGTGGAAACCCTTGTTTCCCTCATATAGATGTTCATTCCTATTATATGGAATCTATGTGTATGATTTTGGAAGGAGATTGTTGAGGCTTGGGCTAGACGGATTCAAAGGACGGTTTCGCTTGGAGCCATGGCTAAATCAGGTGGTATTCCTACACACATATTTTCATTCATCAATAAAGAAGCTCTGTCTCGTTCTTGATGTTCATGATGTTAATGATTTATACATGTTATGATCCTATTATGAATGATTTCATGTTATTATGCTTATAAGATTATATGATCTAATACTAACATCTTGAAAATGCTTTCAATTATTACTGGTATAGGTACTTTTCTTGAGTGACTTGTAGGTTTCAAAGAGCTAGGAGAAGCAGAGGGTTTGAACCTTACAGGATCGCCTTCAAACGTAGCACCTATGGGTACTACCCCTTCTTCTCACTTTACTAGTTTGAGCATTAGTATTGTAAATTTGTATGATTCTTGTTCTTTTGGGGTTCCCAACCCAGAACCTAGGGTACTTCATCCCGTAACAGAATTGGCGACTCTGCTAGGGATTACATTCATGTAATTCCTAGTTTGGGTTGTTTCTCTCTGGATCTGGGTTTTATTTTTGGTTTGATTACTTTTCCAGATTATTTGATTCATTATCAATCTAGGAAAACTTTTTGATCTTTTGGATCAGGCTTGGATTTTTAATTTTTTCTTTACTGCCTTTTTTATACGCGTTTTCTAGTTTACACAGTCACGTATACACACTTTTTTGTCCAAAGAAACATGCGTATACGCGTGTTTTCTTGTGCACAACTACGTATACACGCAGGTTGATCACTATCAAGCTGTGTATTGCCAATTTTGAATGAAATTTTTATATTTTGAGTCAAGTAATCCTTTTGCCTGCTTCTTTTTAATCATTGATTTTCTTGGAAATTGTTGCTTTTTGCAATTTGTCAATTTCCTATCTTTCTTGTTGAAAAACCTAATCAACCTAGGGTTTTCCCTTTTTGTGAATTTTCAGTGTCTGTGTTTGGCACCAGGGCTTCTTGCTGAAGTTCTTCGTTGTTCTGAGTATTCGGGATAGTGATTTAGTGTTGATTTTCTCATGCCCACCCTTCTGACTACTTCACCTTTGCTTTTCTTTTGTTGGCTTTCTTGGTTTTTTAAGAAAGGTATTTTTGGAAATCTTAAAGAGTTTTCTTGTTTGCTGAAATTCTGTGTGACTGATTAGGTCATTTATTTGAGTGTGTAACCTCTTTCTGCTTATTAACTGTTGTCATGAAAATGATGTTTATGGCTTAAAGAATTTGAGGCCTTTTTTGCTCAATTTGGTTATCTTCAGATTTTGAGTAGATTTTTTCTTTCTCAAAGAATTCCTTGCATCCTTAAAAATAAAAAGACATAAAAACATATTTTTTTGCCTCTTCTTTTTCTTTCGGTTTTGTTTTAAGGCTTCCTTGTCATTTTTGAGCAAGTGCAAAGTTTTTCATTTGGTAGAATTTGCTTGGTTTTGGGAGAAGTTATTGTTTGAATTTGTCCTTCTTTGAGTCAAGTTTTTGGCATCTTTTTTGGTAGAAGTTCTTGTTTTAATTTTTCCTTCTTTGTGTCAGGTTTTTGACCTCTTTATTGGGAAACACATTTTCTTGTTTTTTAGAGTAATACTAGAATCTCACATTAAGCATTTGTAGTTTGCACTAGAGTAGCTACACTGTAAGCATTTTTAGCATTTTTTGTAGATTTTGAGTATGTGAGCGTGTATTTTGAAAAAGAAAAGAAAACACTTTTTCTTTCATTAGTTTGTTCGTAGTTCCCTTTGTATAAGTCTCTTTTCATCGAAGAAAAAGTTTCATTTTTCATGTATCCATGTTTCTATTGATTTCTTCCTGCGTCCATAACACCATAGGTTTCATCTCCATCTCACCCCTGAATTAAAGAAAAAAATTTAAAATCAAGCGATAAAAACTAAAATGAACTAGAATTGTTTGATTTGTCATTAAATACACCAACTAGTTTAGGTCATTAAGGCCTTGAAATAGGTGTGTGGAGAGTTAAATATCTAAGGCCACTCTGAATTTAAACTTAGAAGTTGATTAAAAGAGTGAAACCCAACGTCGTTAAGTTGTATGGGAAAGCTCTCCTAAAAAGGGAGTCAAGCACGAGGGTGAGTGAAAGCAGGGAAGAGAGATACCCCCTCTCCTACTTGTCAGATCCCGACAAAATATTATTCAGCCCGAATGCCAATACAAACTGGTGACCTTAGTTTCCATTCCTAGGTATCACATAGGTAACTGCGAGGGGGAATACCTATGATACTTGAGGCAGATGTTGCATCACATTCATTAGTACTTCTGGAGGGTGCCCTTTCAAAGCTTGGGTACTTGCACTGGCAAGGCTTTTGTCTGGGGGTCAGTGTAACTGCTTCCACCACCTTCGCTATTAGGCTTGGGGTGTAAATACCACATACTATTTTCGAAAGGTACTTATTTATTCACTTTCTTGTATTTTGGTGTCCGATCCTAATAACCCAGAGAGGAACTACCTGAGAGTTTATTCATTGGCTGCATCTTAGGGACATTTTTAGAGAGTGATCTTTGCTCCTAGACTGCCATAGCTTTATAAAATTTTAAGTCTATATAAGTTCTCTTAACAGTTAAAAGTGGTTGATCGATCAGTACGTCGATCCAAGAGGCTTCGTGGGCTCTCACCTGTTAGTGCCGAGCCTTCTCCTAGAAGGTGTAAGAGAAATTATACTAGTGATTTTTAATCAGTAGCAACGAACACATCAGAGAGTGATCCTATGTTTGGGGCTATAATTTCACAAGGTGATCCTAGTGTAAGTCGTGATTTAGAAAGGAGTACTCCACTCCTTTCTAGGGTTCATTTTCCATCAAAATAATTTGAGCTTGAAGAGATTTATAAACCTCCTGTGACTCCTTCTTCAACTCTTCCTCCTAATTTTCCGGGCATTATATTATACGTTGGGACCTATACTCATAGGCCAGCAAGCCTTGTTGTTTCTCATTCTTTTCTTATGATGACCACTACTGGGAACAAAATTTTGACTATGAGTACTTCTAGTGTGAATACTCATCTTTCAGTAGAAGGAGGAGGTACAATTGCTATATCAACTATCACTCCTAGTACTTAAATATTTGGCTCTAACTCCATTCCATCTTCGAGTGGGGGCATCTAAGATTTTTCTCCCCACATTGGTTCATTTTTATTCGGGATGCCTTCTAGTGCAATTTCCTTAGTTCCTTTCACCATTTCACTTGTTGTCTCCAAACCTATGTCTTATATGGTTAGTGGTTCAACATATTTTCAGGGTTTTCCCTTTAGAAGCGGTCATATTCCTCGTTCTAACCCTTCCTTAGGTTCTTGGCCTTTCTCCATACAAGTCAAGGTTTCAATCATTTTCAAGGGGGTCAAGGTTTCAATCATTTTCAAGGTTGGAACCCTACTTTTGGTGGTTTAGGAACTCACATCCAGTTTGTGTCTGGTCAATAGGGGAACATTGCTTTCTCCTCTGTAGGAACCTCTCTGGGTTTTTCTCCCTTTGCCAATGCATGTAACCCTTACCAAGGGCTGTCATCTCCTTTTAATACTTCGATTGGGGGAAAAATTCCTGGTTATGGTAATCCTTTGACAGGTGGAGGTCATACTCCGAATTTCTCTGGACCACAAGGTTTTCCTTACGGTTCAGTGTCTTCTACGAACAATCCTTGGTAACCTTGTGCCTCAGAAAATCCAGGTTATTCTTTTCAAAATGTTGGGAATCCCTCTCGTGGTGGGTGGAATTCTCAATGTCCTTCGCGCTTACCATTCCTGGAAACCCTAAATTTGCTAGACCTTTTGAAATTGACTAACGATCCAATTTGACATAGCCTTGCTTGGCATTCGGTTCCTACTAAGCTCCCATCGGAAATTCCAAAATTTGAAGGGAATACTGGAGAGGATCTAGTTGACCATGTAACAACTTTCCATTTATGGTTCTCGTCTAAATCCCTTATTGACGATTCAATTAGGTTGAGATTGTTTTAATGCACCTTGACTGTAAATGTTGCCAAGTGGTACATAAAGCTTACTGGGAATACCTTTGCTTCATTTGGTGAATTGGCTACTATGTTATTGAATCATTTTTAGTTACCCGTTCGGTATGATGCTGGAACCGAGCTATTGGCCAACTTCTAACAAGATAAGGAAAATCACATTTTTAACCATATTCAGGAATGGCGAAGAAGAAAGAAGCTCATTAAATCCTATATTCCCAATGAATTCCTTATGGAAGGGTTATTAAAATTATTACAACCATAAATCTTGAAGGATGTATTACTTTCAGGGGTATTTACCGAGGAGCAGGCTTTCTTGTTAGGTCCCTATATTACCAGTATAGTCCCTTATTGTTATTAGTGTAGCTCCTTTATTGTTATTATTGTACCCTTGTAACCCCCATTTTGTTATTATTGTGCCCTTAAATTATTATTGTTAGGTCGGCTAGGATTACATTGTGGCCCACTAGGATTACATTATGGCCACATGGACTCCTATATATAGAAAGGAGGTTTTGTAAATTGTATCATCAAGAATTGTTCATTTATGTAATGTATTGGAGGTTGCCCCCTCGAAGTGGCTTATTTCTAAGGCGTTGATATCTCTTTTATTCTATTTTTTGAGTTGGTTACACAACATTTGGTATCAGAGCTTTGGATTCTAGGGTTTCGCTGCTCCAAACAGGTCATCGTGGAATTTGCGCTATAACTTTTTTTCTACGAAGTTTCAAAAGCTGAAATTTTTAGGGTGCAAAGACGAAATCCTAAGGAATATCGTCGAAAAATTTCAAAGCTTGGTTCACAATATTTTCGGAGATATGATCTGTGGAAGTTAGGTTTTATTCAGGCTCCTAAATAGGTCATCGCGACATTTTCACTATAAATTTTTTTCTACGAAGGTTAAGAATCTGAAATTTTTAGGGTACGAAGCTGAAATACTAAGGAAACTCATCGAAAAATTTCAGAGCTTGATTCAAAACATTTTTGGAGATATGATCTGTGGAAGGTGGTTCTTTTTCAGGCTCTCGAATTTCATCTCAAAGAGGTGATTGTGGGAAAAGTTCAATAACTCTCTCTCGGAGCATCAGATTGGAGTGCCGTAAAAAGTGGTCGCAAGAACACAGATTGTAGTTTCTTGGCTATCAATTTTAGAGGCAAAGGACGAAACAGTGACACATGGTAAGTTGTACAAGTTCGCTCTACTGAACTAGTCCATAATTAGGTCATTGTGGGAGATTGGACATAACTTTGCCTTGGAGAATCCAAATCAGGTTAGACCTATGGCATTCAAAAGAGAATTCATAGGGCTACTTTAGTGCTGAATTTCAGATATTGAAGAGCGACAATCACAGAGATAATAAAATTTCAATATCGAGCTCCTCAAAAACAAGAAAAAGGTGTGTATTTTTTTTTCCGAATTGCATAAGTCTTGTTTGAAAAATCAATTTGAATTGATTCCAAGGGCATATTGTAGAATAGATATCAGTATTGGGTTCTAAAAAATGCCCCGTAAAAATAATTCAACACCCATTAAGCCTTTAAAAGGCTCTACTATGACTCATGAAGATGAAGAATTGCAACATGATCTATCAAAATTTCAAGAGCAAGTGCACCAAATTTCGCTCTCGCAAAGAGCAGCAAAAAATGAAATGGAAGTTTTGAAGAAAGGCGTGGAAGAAAAGATTGATGGTGTGAAGAATAATATGGATGGTTTGAAGAAAGACGTGGAATCTAAGATAGATGACATGGAAGCTGGTATGGAATCTAAAATGGAAAACATGAAGAATGATCTAAAAGCAGACATAGAAGGTTTGACAAAATTGATACAAGAAATGTTTCCTAATGGTGAAAAGATAGTAGAGGAAACTCATGATGAGAACAAAATAAATGTTATTCATGATTTCATAAACTCTAATGTTGGCAGGAAGAACCACCATATTCCAAAAATGGATATGAGGAAGTTTGATGGAAAGGATCCTGTAACATGGATACTACAGATGGAGCAATATTTTGATCTCCATAATGTGCAAAACACACAAAGGTACGCATTGCAACTTTACATTTAGAACAAAATACATTTGTATGGTATCGATGGCTTTGCTCCCGTAAAAAAATTGTCACTTGGTCAAATTTTACGGAGGAAATGATAGCACATTATGAGGATACAAAGAGCAACACCTTCTTTAGCCAATTGATAAATCTCAAACAAAAGGGTTTAGTGGGGCGGCACATTGAGGACTTCCAAAAATTGAATATAAGGGTAACTGATATTCCAGAGGAACACAGGATTGATCTCTTCATAGGCACTTTAAAGGATAACATCCAACATGAAGTTAGCGTTTTGGAACCTGATTCATTGGAGAAGGCATTCAGGTTGGCAAGAAAAGTTGAATGTAAAATTATGGCGACAAGGAAGCCTACCACTCAATTCTATAAAGAAGGAAGTGTTGCTACGCCTAGATTTCCACAACCTACAAGGTTGACACCACAACAATTGGAAGAAAAAAGAGCAAAAGGGCTTTGCTACAGTTGTGATAGAAAATACACTAAAGGTCATAAGTGTGTTGAGAAGAAATTATTTTACATAGATTGTGAAGAGGAAGAAGAAAATGAACAAGAAGAGGATATACAGCAGGAGCCAACCCTAGAAGAGGAAGAAATGAATCCTACCATATCTTGTAATGCAATGGCAGGAATTACCACTCCTCAAACTCTCAAGATAGAAGGACATATCAAGAAGAAAAAGGTAATAGTGTTGATTGATTCAGGTAGCACCCATAATTTTATTCATTGTAAGGTAGCCAGGGAATTAAATTGTTTCCTATACCCAGCACCAGAATGTCAAGTGATGGTGGCAAATGGAGGAACTATAAATTGCTCTAGAAAATGCCATAATATCAAGCTAACCATGGGGGAATATGTATTGACTAGTCCAATGCTTTCCATTCCTATGGGAGGTGCTGATGTTGTACTGGGAGTACAATGGTTACAATCTTTGGGGACGGTAGCTTTTAATTTTCAAGAACTTTTCTTGAAAATTTTTTCAGAAGGAAAGGAAGTCGAATTACGGGGTATTGCGAGGAAGCCAGGAAGGATAATAAGCTCTAATGTCATGACAAAGCTTCTAAAGAAAGAACAGCGAGGCGTAATTGCACAATTATGCTCACTAGAAGTTCCAACATCAAAATCATCTATTTCTGCAGATCTCCAACAAGTCTTGGACAATCATTCCAAGGTGTTTGAAACTCCCAAAGGAGTCCCACCTATTCGTGATCATGATCATGCTATTCATTTGATTCCAGGAAGTGTTCCTCCAAACATCAGGCCTTATAGATATCCTTACGTCCAAAAGAGCGAAATTGAACGTATGATTGCAGAAATGTTAGGCGGGTATAATTCAACCTAGTCAAAGTTCTTTCTCTGCTCCTGTAGTATTGGTACACAAGAAGGATGGATCATGGCGAATGTGTCCAGATTATAGGGAGCTCAATAAGCTCACCATTAAAGATAAATTTCCCATTTCTGTGATTGATGAATTATTGGATGAATTACATGGAGCAATTTATTTTACCAAGTTGGATCTTCGTTCAGGATATCATCAAATTAGAATGAAGACTGAAGATATTCAAAAAACAGCATTTCGAACTCATGAGGGTCATTATGAAATTTTGGTCATGCCTTTTGGCCTTACCAATGCACCTTCTACATTTCAAGGGTTGATGAATTCCATTTTCAAACCCTTCCTTAGAAAATTTGTGCTGGTATTTTTTGATGATATACTAATCTATAGCAGGTCTTGGAAGGATCATGTTGAACATGTTGACAGGGTGCTCAAACTATTGCAGGAGAAACAATTATATGCAAAATATCCAAATGTTTCTTTGGAGTACAAGAGGTGGAATATCTGGGTCATATTGTATCTCACGAGGGTGTTAAAGTAGACCCTAACAAAATTAAAGCCATTAAGGAATGGAAAGTCCCCACAACCATAAAGAAGTTGCGAGGATTTCTCGGGTTAGCAGGGTATTATCGCAAGTTTGTTAAGAATTATGGGAGAATAGCAGCACCTCTAACAACATTATTGAAGAAAGATGCATTTTCATGGACTCCTGAAGCAACTAAGGCCTTTGAACATGTTAAAGAGGCAATGTGCCTAGCACCGGTCTTAGCTACGCCAGACTTCACAAAAACCTTTATTGTGGAATGTGATGCCTCAGGAAATGGAATTGGTGCAGTTTTAATGCAGGAAGGAAGACCCATTGCTTTTGAAAGTCGTCCAATCAAAGGAAAGTATTTACAGAAACCAATTTATGAGAAGGAAATGTTAGCAATACTGCATGCACTAAAGAAATGGCGAACTTACCTAATGGGAAGACACTTCAAGGTAAAAACTGATCATGATAGTCTTAAACACTTTTGGGAACAAAGAATATCTTCCGAAGAGCAGCAAAAATGGGTCACAAAGATGTTGAGTTATGACTTTGAAATAATCTACAAAAAAGGAAAGCTTAATGTTGTTGCAGATGCACTCTCAAGAAATAATGAAGAGGTGGAAGCATTGCTTTGTGCCATTTCTATTATCCAACCAGATTGGATAACCGAAGCAAGAGATGAATGGAAGAAGGACAAAGATGTATGGGCACTCATTCAAAATTTGAAGCAAGATCCTAGTACATCTAAAACATTTAGTTGGAAAAATGATTCCTTATGGTACAAAGATCGCTTATATCTTTGTAAGAATTCCCAACTAAAACAAAATATTCTTCTGGAATTGCACACTTCTCCTTTAGGAGGACACTCAGGGTTTTTAAAAACTTACCACAGGGTGAAGAAAGAATTTTTTTGGGATGGCCTTAAATATGATATTCAAAATTTTGTGGCAGAATTTTTGGTTTGCCAGCAGAATAAAGTTGAGACAATTAAGACCCAGGGACTTCTACAACCTTTATCCATTCCAAGTCAACGTTGGGAGAAGATTTCAATGTATTTTATCACAGTTTTACCTAAGTCCGAAGGAAAGAGTGTCATCATGGTGGTAGTTGATAGACTTACCAAGTATGCACACTTTTGTGCATTATCTCATCCATTTAAAGCAAGTACAGTTGCTACTACATTTATGGACAGAATTCAAAAGCTACATGGAAGCCAAGGGTTATTGTGAGCGACAGAGATCCCATTTTTACTGGAAATTTTTGGACGGAGTTATTTTCTTGTTTGGGTACTCAATTAGCTCATAGCTCATCTTATCATCCTCGATCTGATGGTCAAACTGAGATAGTAAATAAATGTTTGGAAGGATATCTTCGTTGTTTTGTATCTGATAAACAAACACAATGGGTCAAGTGGTTACCTCTTGCTGAATGGTGGTATAACACTTCCTTCCATGCTGCAGCAAAAATGACCCCATTTATGGCACTTTATGGATATCATCCACCATCCATCACATCATCTTTAAGGGAAAATTCGAAGGTTCAGGCAGTGGAAGATCACATCGAGCATCAGCAAGAAGTTCTCCAACTCTTAAAGGATAACCTGAATTTGGCACAAAATCGAATGAAACAACAGGCAGATCAACATCGCAGCGAGAGAAGTTTTGATATAGGAGATTGGGTATTTTTACGGCTACAACCATATGAACAAATGTCCCTCAAGCAAGCTAAGAAGGATAATAAATTATCGCCAAAGTACTATGGTCCTTACAAGGTGTTGCAAAAGATTGGTACTATGGCATACAAATTGGAGCTTCCTGCTTCTTCGCGAGTGCATCCAGTTTTCCATGTTTCATGCTTAAAAAAGGTTATAGGTGAAAATATTCCAATTCAAACAATATTGCCAGAACTTGATGAGGAAGGAAAAGTCATATTGGAACTTGAAGTGGTCACGAAAACAAGAACTCAACAGCTACGAAATCGATCAATTTCAGAGTATCTCATCAAGTGGAAGAACTTACCCACCGAAGATTCTACATGGGAGGATGAGAAGTTTATACAGAAGCACCCAGAGCTACTCAAGCTTTGAGGACAACACTTTTTTGAAGGAGAGGGGCATGTTAGGTCCCTATATTACCAGTATAGTCCCTTATTGTTATTAGTGTAACCCATTTATTCTTATTATTGTACCCTTGTAACCCCCATTTTGTTATTATTGTGCCCTTAAATTATTATTGTTAGGTCGGCTAGGATTACATTGTGGCCCACTAGGATTACATTATGGCCACATGGACTCCTATATATAGAAAGGAGGTTTTGTAAATTGTATCATCCAAGAATTGTTCATTTATGGAATGTATTGGAGGTTGCCCCCTCGAAATGGCTCATTTCTAAGGTGTTGATATCTCTTTTCTTCTATTTTTGGAGCTGGTTACACAACATATCTTCAGAGCCCAAAAATTAGAACTTATATATTCTCAGTCTGGGATTCTTAATGGGATTTTGCCAGATGCTCTTCTATATAAGATAGATTTAGCCAAAATGAAGCAAGGTCCCCACGTCAACATGCTATTTGAGTCGATAGATAACAATATAGCTAACCTCTTAAATCAATTGTGGCAGTTGTCTTTACAAACTGCTTCTTCAATTCATGCATCGTCATTAGTGTCTATGCCTTCCCAACCATTAACCATTATTGTTGTCCAATCCGCTAACCCCAAAGGAAAACACCAATCCAATGGTAAGAATAAAGGACATAATAATAAAAAGGATAAGGATGGGAAGGATAATGAAAACAAACCCAACAATAATGTTGGGGAGGGTAAGAAAGAGTCGAAAAATAAAGTTCATTTTCCCTGCAAATTGTGCACTGGAGACCATCTTACTCATATTTTCCCTAAGATTCAGGATGTTCAGTGCTTGCTGGCTCAAAAGGGTTCTTCTAGTTCCCAGGTTGTCTTGACTAACCCTTTTCCCCAAGGGCATCAAATGCTTGCTAGCGTGAATGCGAATAATGGAGCTCCCACAAGGGGCAACTAGGAAGGGGGAAATCCATCAAATGTATACATGATGAGTGCTCATGTTGATGTTGCGACGAGGTCACGTGATTATGGTGAATCATAATCCTATAAAGCTAAGGTTGCTCCTGATGTTTTAGATCCACTCCATATTTAGAGGCCTGAAGTTGAGCCTATACCTCAAGTGTCGAAAGGCTTTGCTAAACATTCGACGATTAAACCTAATGCCAAGTCAGCTTAGAACTACTCCATTGTAGAAGATCTGTCTCAGAGTCATTGTGTGATGTATGCGTTAGAGGTAATCTAGTCGTGCCTAGCACAAAGAAGTGCACTTTTCACTGTGATTGGGGTGGTATATCCAAAAAAATCTCCTATGATTACATTTGACAAGTCAGATATTAAGAAGAGACTTCCTCATCATATGGATTTTCAAATTAAATATACATTTCAAAAGATCAATAATTTTTGAACTGTAGTTGATGAAGGAGCTTCCACATGTGTCATGTCCATTTCATGTTGGAAAGCAATTGTATCTCCTCAAGCTGTTCCTTCACCTACTCTCTTGACTGCATTTGATGGTCATTCCCATAGGCCACATGGCATTGTTCCAGCCTTGCCCGTCTGTGTTGGGGGAAAGGTGGACAATATTGAGGTATAAATAGTCGATGCTAATTTGGACTATAACCTTCCATTGGGTCAAAATTGGATTTATCAGATGGATGCCAATGTATCATCATTATTTTGCATCCTATGCTTTCCCATGAAGGGAGAATCGTTATTGTTGATCAGATGGATTATTCTCCGATAGATTCCAATGCATTCTCTGATTCTATTGTTCCCTTGGTGAAGAATGTCAAGCAGCCTATTGAGAATATAGGAGTCGGTATATATTCCTTGTTGATGGGTAAGTTTGATCTTCCGCCTCCTATTGCTCATATAAATGACATTTCATCATCCAAGTTTCCTTCCCGAAGAGAGTTCTTCCGAACTCATTATTTTTTAGATCCTTGGCCCTTACCCTCTTCTACGACCACATTAGAAGAAGGGAAAGCAGGTGAAATGGCATATCCTATGTCTATAGCTGAAATTGCTTATCAATTTATTGTTAACACTGTAGACTCTGATCTGGTTCCTCTTGCGCCGACGGATTTGGATGGAGATGTGGCTTTAACTTGGACTCTTGACTCAACTTATTCTTTGGACTACCTTGATACTGTTTTACCATATGAGGAGGCAATCCTAGAAGCAATGACGAGTGTGGAAATACCGTGGGATGATTTGCACCATCGGTCATATTTTCTCCGAGACTTGCGTGAAGTAGAGTCAAGTTTGTCTAGCCCTTCATCAACTAGTCATGTTCACCCAATTCTAAATCCTTTGGTTCTAGCACACATTTTTTCTGAAGGTAATATGCCTATCATTTCAGAAATAATTACAATGAACATTTCTATGGATCTCAATATAATAGAGAATGTTTTCATCGGAGCTGAGTGTTCCCCTGAAGAAATATATATACCGATATTTTCAAATAATTTCGTGATGTATTCACTTGGTCTTATGAGGAAATGCCTAGAATTGATCCATCAATTGTCCAGCATGAGATCAAGACTTATGAGAATGCTAAGCCTATACAGAAAAATATTCGACCGGTAAACTCTAGGAAAGCAACAACTATCAAAGTCGAGGTTGAGAAGTTTCTTACGGATGGTTTTATATACCCCGTTCCTTTGACTGAGTGGTTCAAATCCAGTATCGATTGACAAGAAACAAGCAACGATCCATGTTTTCATAGAATTCAAAGATTTGAATAAGGCTTGTCCTAAAGATAATTTCCCCGCACCCTTTATTGATTAGATTATCGATGAATGTGCAGGAAATGATATTTTCTCCTTCATGGACCGTTTCTATGGTTATAATCAAATTACTATTCGTCCCGAAGATCAACATAAGACAACTTTTATTTGGCCCTGGGGTACCTTTGCATATAAAAAGATGCCTTTTGGTCTTAAAAATGTTGGAGCGACTTTCCAGCAGGCCATGTCTTATGCTTTCACGATATCAAGCATATCATCGAAGCTTATTTGGATGAATTAGCTGCTCGTTCTTGAAAGAGAATTGATCATCCCCACCAACTTTGGTTGATTTTCGAGAGATGTCGTTATTATAAAATCTGGTTGAATTCGAATAAGTGTGTTTTCGCGGTCACATCCGATTGGTTATTGGGGTTCACAATGTCTATTGAAGGGATTTGTGTAGATCCTTTCAAGGTTGAGGTAGTACCTTAGTTGCCTCCCCCGTCTATCATTCGTCAACTTCAGAGTCTCCAAGGAAAAGCCAATTTCTTGAGGAGATTTATAGTCAATTATGTGGAGATTACGAAGGGATTTATGAGATTGTTGAAAAAAGGAGTTGCATTGTTATGGGTCGACTTCGCTTAGTGCTCATTCGATGCTTTGAAAAAAGAATTAACCTCTGCTCCTTTACTAAGGCCACCCAATTATAGCAGGGATTTCCTCTTGTATCTTGCTACGGTAGAGTCAACCAGAGGTATGGTTTTGGTTTAGGAAGATGATGATGTCTGTGAGCATGTGATTTATTATTTGAGCTGAGGGTTGGTAGGTCCTAAATTACGATATTATCTTATTGAGAAATTAGCTTTGGTAGTTGTTCATGCTATCCAACAACTTAGACATTAAGTTCTGCTTCGCAAAACTTTTGTTTTGGCAACTGTAAATCCATTTCAGTTTGTTCTCAGTAGGTGAGTGATTGGGGTAAAGTATAATATATGGATTTTTATCCTACAAGAATTCAATCTCAAGTTCTTGTTTGCTAAATCCAAGAAATCGTTAATATTCGTAGAATTGATCTCGAAGTTGCCTTGTGGAAAAGAAATAGTTTATGCGGAATCATTCCCTGATGAACATATTTTCCTTGGTATGGGGATATTATTATATATTTTTAGACTTCAAAGTTTCCCTTCACTTTTTCGAAGTATGAGCGAAGAAAATTGCGCCACTTTGCTAAAAGCTATGTTATCGTTGGTGACACTTTATATCGTCGCAGGGTTGATTCAATCCTTAGACATTGGTTAACCTTAGAAGAAGTTGAGTTAGTGCTGAATGATTGCCACATTGGAGCTTGTGGCGGTCATTTATCAGGGCTTGATACAACACAATTTTTTTTACTTGTTGGATATTTTTGGCCTCTGATCTTCAAAGATTGTGTTGAAGCAGTCAAGAAATGTCATCCTTGTCAAGTATTTACTCGGAAGATGCACGATCATCTAGCTCGGCTCTTTCTTGTTATTATAGTCGGTTCATTCACAAAGTGGGGAATCGATTTTACAACTTGTAACCCACCTTTGGCAAAGGGTCATAAGTATATCATACTGATATTTTCAAATAATTTCGTGATGTATTCGCTTGGTCTTATGAGGAAATGCCTAGAATTGATCCATCAATTGTCCAGCATGAGATCAAGACTTATGAGAATGCTATGCCTATACGGAAAAATATTCGACCAGTAAACCCTAGGAAAGCAACAACTATCAAAGCTGAGGTTGAGAAGTTTCTTACAGATGGTTTTATATACCCCATTCCTTTGACTGAGTGGTCTCAAATCCAGTATCGATTGACAAGAAACAAGCAACGGTCCATGTTTTCATAGAATTCAAAGATTTGAATAAGGCTTGTCATAAAGATAATTTCCCCACACCCTTTATTGATTAGATTATCGATGAATGTGCGGGAAATGATATTTTCTCCTTCATGGACCGTTTCTATGGTTATAATCAAATTACTATCCGTCCCGAAGATCAACATAAGACAAATTTTATTTGGCCCTGGGGTACCTTTGCATATAAAAAGATGCCTTTTAGTCTTAAAAATGTTGGAGCGACTTTCCAGTAGGCCATGTATTATGATTTCACGATATCAAGCATATCATCGAAGCTTATTTGGATGAATTAGCTGCTCGTTCTTGAAAGAGAATTGATCATCCCCACCAACTTCGGTTGATTTTCGAGAGATGTCGTTATTATAAAATCTGGTTGAATTCGAATAAGTGTGTTTTCGCGGTCACATCCGATCGGTTATTGGGGTTCACAATGTCTACTGAAGGGATTTGTGTATATCCTTTCAAGGTTGAGGCAGTACCTTAGTTTCCTCCCCCTTCTATCATTCGTCAACTTCAGAGTCTCCAAGGAAAAGTCAATTTCTTGAGGAGATTTATAGTCAATTATGTGGAGATTACGAAGGGATTTATGAGATTGTTGAAAAAAGGAGTTGCATTGCTATGGGTCGACTTCGCTTAGTGCTCATTCGATGCTTTGAAAAAAGAATTAACCTCTGCTCCTTTACTGAGGCCACCCAATTATAACAGGGATTTCCTCTTGTATCTTGCTACGGTAGAGTCAACCAGAGGTATGGTTTTGGTTTAGGAAGATGATGATGTCTATGAGCATGTGATTTATTATTTGAGCTGAGGGTTGGTAGGTCCTGAATTACGATGTTCTCTTATTGAGAAATTAGCTTTGGTAGTTGTTCATGCTATCCAGCAACTTAGACATTAAGTTCTGCTTCACAAAACTTTTGTTTTGGCAACTGTAAATCCATTTCAGTTTGTTCTCAGTAGGCGAGTGATTGGGGTAAAATATAATATATGGATTTTTATCCTACAAGAATTTGATCTCAAGTTCTTGTCTGCTAAATCCAAGAAATCGTTAATATTCGCAGAATTGATCTCGGAGTTTCCTTGTGGAAAAGAAATAGTTTATGCGGAATCATTCCCTGATGAACATATTTTCCTTATTTCTTCACAAGATCCTTGGTATGGGGATATTATTATATATTTTTAGACTTCAAAGTTTCCCCTCACTTTTTGAAGTATGAGAGAAGAAAACTGCGCCACTTTGCTAAAAGCTATGTTATCGTTGGTGACACTTTATATCATCGCGGGGTTGATTCAATCCTTAGACATTGGTTAACCTTAGAAGAAGCTGAGTTAGTGATGAATGATTGCCACATTGGAGCTTGTGGTGGTCATTTATCAGGGCTTGATACAGCACAATTTTTTTTACTTGTTGGATATTTTTGGCCTCTGATCTTCAAAGATTGTGTTGAAGCAGTCAAGAAATGTCATCCTTGTCAAGTATTTACTCGGAAGATGCACGATCATCTAGCTCGGATCTTTCTTGTTATTACCGTCGGTTCATTCAAAAAGTGGGGAATTGATTTTACAACTTGTAACCCACCTTTGGCAAAGGGTCATAAGTATATCATTGTAGCAGTGGAATCCTTCACTAAGTGGGTCGAGGCTATGCCTACCTTTGCGAACGATGGTGAAACAACAACCCTGTTTCTTTTAAACCAAGTCATTTCTTGTTTCAGTATTCCTAAAGAGATTTTCACTGACCATGACAATAATTTTTAGAATTACATGATGGTTGAGTTGGCTCTCAATTTAGGTTTCTAGCAGGAGCATTCATCTCCTTACTATCCTCAGGCCAAAGGGCAAGTGGAAACCATGAATAAGTCCTTGAAGGTTATCCTACAAAGGACAATAAATAAAGCTCGATTCGATTTTCACGTTATGTTGTATCCTGCATTTTGGGCATTCCAGATGTTAGTTAAGACTTCAACTGGTTTCAATCCTTTTCAACTGGTTTATGGGTTGGAATCAATCTCCCATGTGGAATGTGAAATTCCTTCTATTAAGCTATCTATTGAACTTCTTCCAGACACTACCAGTCTTGAAGAATGCCTCATTTATTTGGAACATCTTGATGAGCAGCGTTGAGATGAAACCACGATTAATGAAGCTCATAAGAAGAGGGTGACGGTTTAGTACGATAAGACTGTACGACCTAGGTTTTTCTCTGAAGGTGACCTTGTATTGGTCTATGATCAAGACAAGGATGCCTTGGGGGCCGGTAAGTTTAAATCCATGTGGTACAGTCCTTTCATCGTTAAAAGAGTTTTGAAAAATGGAGCTTATGAATTGGTTTATTTTAATGGAAACAAGTTGGTGAAGCCCATAATTGGGCTCTATATTAAGAAGTATTATGCCTAGGCTTGTGCCTAGAGTTGGTTTTTTACATATTGTATTTTTTGTGCATATCTGTTTATCGGTTTCATTGTGACATTGATGTTTTTGATCTTCCTTGGTAGGTATCTATGGATGATATGATCTATTTAGGATTTTTTGATGGTGCTAGTCGACATACCTAGAATTTGGCTTCCGCGGCTTGGGTAATTTACTATCCATCTAGTTAGTTGTTAGTCTCAAGGGGCATATGTATCGGTCCTGCTTCGAATAATGTCATTGAATATACTGTTGTTGTTAATATGCTATCTGAAGCAATATCTCTTGGTGTTGGTTCATTATTAGTATACCTAGATTCACAACTAGTGGTGTCTCAATTGAATACCATCTATCGTGTCAGGGATCCTTATTTATATCGACAATTTCTGAGAGTGTGTTTATTACATAGTTAATTTAATTTCATTACATTTATCCATATTCCATGATCAGAAAACACATTTTCTGATTCATTAGATAATCAAGCATTAGATTGGTATATAATTCATTCATCACATTAACAATAAAAAATAATCAATCATCATTTCTATATATGCGAGTCACATCATGAAACTGTCTGTATATAGATAAGAGTCTTATGTTCAAAATATTATGCAAAATTGGGACAAAACGTCCTACAAAATTAGGGCTTATGCCTGATCATATCTATCACAAAAAAATATCAAGTCATCCTCAATCTATGTCTTAGGGCCCTGCCCTACATGAGCATCTTAGAAAAATACTATGGCAGTTGCCACATGTAGGAAGAGTTGCACCCATTCTCATGTTACACCAACCACGCGACTCTGCATAGCCTCTGGCAGATCCTTCACTGTAGCCATAGGCACTTGGCGTGTTAAACCCTCTAGGTTACTTTGTATAGTAGAAGAACTCTATTAGTGTCAGCTGTGGCATTTTTCGCTTCTCTTCTGCGATGACTATGCCTCGACAGGCCCTCAGGTCTTACTGGTCCCACATATGTGTCATGATAAATAATTTTGTAATAATTTTTTCTTATAAAAAATAATTTTAATTGATATTTTTTAAAATCCAAAAAAATCAAATGATATTAAAATCTTAAAAACAATCTTACCAAGGGTTCCCCATGCAGCACTAGGTGGAAGTGGCAGGTCTAGGTCTGCTCTAAAGTCCATGCCTGCGTAGGATTAGTCCTCAATGGCGATGAATTTTTCTCCCCACCAAAGGAAAAACTCACCATAAAAGGTAGTCCTAGGGACCTCGCCACCCCCTAGTATTTTCATCAAATAAACCCACCTTGCTATTCGTGGATTTATTGGGATGCTGATAGTTGAAATCACCTTAGGTCTAAGCCCTGGTAATCTCTCAAAAAATAAAGTACAAAGGATTGTACCATAACCAAAGTGCTTGGTATTGTTCTTCCAAATAGAAGTTAACTGCTTTTCAGATTGGTTAGTAGAGCTGTGCACCAGTCATATAATGTGGTTAGGAAATTTGTTGCCAAACTCATTGTAGCACGTGAGGCTTAATGCGAAGATGTTGATCCAACTACACTAACAATTATGAAAAGGATAATTCTCATATGTAGTCCCTCTACATCCTTGATCAGGATCTGTGTCCCTACCTTCTTAATATTTGCTGAACAGTAGAGGCGAATGTAGTCATCCACATTGGGAAATATTGGGGCCTTCCCCTACAAATTTACTGGCTCTCCTCTTCGAGAAAGTCCAGTGATGAAGTATATATCCTATACCTCGATTCTCAGGGGAATCTGATCAATCATAAAGGCATCCTCTTTTGGATCCCAGTAATTTATAAGCATTTCAAGTAATCTTGTATTTGTTTACATGTTTGGCATTTTGAATAATTTTAATAAATTGCATCCTCTAAGGCCATCCGATGCCAATGGATATTCCATCACTTCATTTTCAATTTCACTATGTTCCCTTTCTCTCCAGCTGATATACATCCTGTATCATTCAAGATTTTCATTTCATTAAAACTGTAATATTCCCTTTTCAGGAATATCCTTTTTAAAACACAGCAAGCTCTAACTAGAGATGGACTGGGAGGGCATTTACCAGATATTTCACCTCTGAGAAGAGGGTGATATCTGGAGGCTATCTAGCCCTTTTCCAGGCTCTATCTAAGAGTTCGACAAGTGGTATAGAAATATAGATGCAAAAGGGAGGAAATAACAGATTTGTAGTCATACAGTAACTTATATATAAATCATGCACAGATACTCAAGAAATAAGAAAAGGCTGAGCCATTTTATTAATCTGATAAATACAGAGGAGTACAATCAGTGATCAAGTGACAACATCTAATTCTTGCACAAGGCAAGTACATATCTATTCCCAGAATGCTGAACGGAATGACTGCATGGCAGAACTGCATTGCATGGGACGGCTGTGTCTCGGATCTACGTCCCTACTAACGAAAAGCGGCTCTGTCACTTCCCAGGCATAATTCCTTACGGATCTGTGCTTTCCTCCGATCACTCTCGCCTCCACTATCCGCGATCTGCAATAATATGATCTCCCACCGATCTAGAGGTTCTCCCAATAGACGCGCAACTATTTCTGCGCTTAATTTCCTACCCGCGATCCTCCAGAATCCAATCAGAACTTCTCAAACACGGCTACGTTCTTATATGCGGAAATTAAATAAGCTGATTCCCCTTTCCCACCGATCCGATCACCTTTATCGGTGATTTATGCTCTCCCGCTGATTCTGAAATACTTAATAGATAGATCCTCCGCGAATCCCCACTGGAGATTCTCCCCAATACGGAATGCATCCTCCACACAGTGCCACGCAATCAAATAACGCGCTGTCCCTTCACAGACGTCGCACAGTCAAGTGATGCGTTGCCCCTCTATCAATATAGCGGATCGGTCTTCCTCTAAAGATATTGATGGAACTACCTCACCCGAGCAGGCACTCGAAGTCCCCTGGGGTTGAGGGCGAGATCTCCGATCGGAGACACTCAATACGCTAAATAGCGCTGCAGACAGGCTAAACAACTAGCGTGCTTAAGTCGCAATGACCAATTTCAAATTCGTAAACTTCCATGATACCAAAATGAGGTGTCTATAATCTTTTATATAATGTTTCTGCTCTCAAAACCTACGGCCGCCTCCACCCACAATACCACGGTAATATCCCTTGGATGCGTGCTCAATTTGGCCCCCTTGATTACGACGTTATATCTCCTTAATGAATTTGGGGAGTGCGTTTTATCCTAAGTGGGTCATATTCTCCTTTTCACCCACTTTATTTATATTTTAACTTTATAAAGGCAAAATTATTCAAAATTAATATTTCCAGCTAATTGGGAATATTACAGTCCTCCCCTCCCAAATGTTGCTTGTCCTCAAGCAACTGCAAGGATAGAACTGGAAGGCCTCCACTCAAGGTATGGTGTCTGAAATATATTGAGGAACATCTCCCTCATGTGGATCCTCCATCCCCAAGCAATCATCCAAACAAAATGAGCAACCTCCCAACAAGGCAACTCCTGAAAATCTTCTTCCACCTCAAGCTCTGGAAATGAAGGTAGGCTAAAAATCTGAACATGGCAAGCATTGTAGCCTACCTCAAGTTTTCCTCCTCTCCACTTATGATAAGTGTAGAGTATGTGCTGATCCTGGGCTGCAAAAGTATTGCCCTCAAATGGCAAGGTGAAGAGCAATCCTCCAAAGAATTCTCCTCCAATAATGAAGAACGTACTGGCCCAAAACAATCCATCCATGATGAATAGGACAAGATCATCATAGAGTGTCCCAATGAGAAGTTTGCTGCAAGTTATACATGATAGTGCATGATACAAACAATATCTCAATAGGATGCAATGCAGTTTCACCCACTGCAACTTCAGAAAATTACATGGCAAGCAATGTACAAGATTCATCACATCTACTAAAAGATAGTAAATGGCTGAATGTAACAAAAATACATGATCAAGTACTTGCCCATGGCTGTACATTGGATGAATATCAACCTCGTGGCCCACCTCAAAAGAAAATGAACATGTGGCCGTGGTGGCTATATCTCCTCCCATGCCCTCATTAGAACATATAGTGCAGAGAATGTGGGAATTCCCCCCATCCAAGGACACATCCATCTCACGTGTCACTCTCATAATCATGCTCCCTTGACAAATCTGATCTATATCAACATAGGAAGTCATGATCAGCAATGATATGAAGAAAATGTTGAAGGTTTCAAGTAATTCTAGAAGATACCAACAGCTTCTCAAACAAGTACAACGCAGTTTTACAAGTTTCTGCTTGATAAAAGTACATGGAAAAACGTTTCTTCTTACATGGTTAATCATGCATGTCTCCATATGACACATGTTAGAGGGCACAAGCTGAACATACATGTGATGATAAAACATTTTCCCAAGGCCACAAAAGAGATGGCTACCTCCATCATGTAGATTGTCCCAATATAACTCATGGAGCAATGTGACAAGTTTGCCCTCTTGTGAAGCAATGCACTGCATAAAATTGGTAAGAGTGTGAAAATCAATGAATGTATAAACAAAATCCTCACCATAAGCTGGAAGTAATATGGTACATGGGTCCATAAATGAGTCCTCCATAGTGTTTTGGCATGCTATGAAGAAGAATGAACCATGTGTTGCAAGAAGATAATCCTCCTTATGCTTGAAAACCCCAGTCAAGAAGAATATGCCATAGATGTCTCTATCATCATTTCCTCCTCTTTTATCATCAAGTGCAATAAATATGAAATGATCCTGGGACCTGTGGGTTATGGATCCTCCACATTTCTGCTGGGCAGACTTCATCCATAAGGCTCTGCTCCAAAGTGACAGCACTGTGAGCTTATGCAAATAAGCCCCTGTCAATACCAAACTCTGTTCTTTGACATGCTCCTTGTCAAATATTCCTCTAATAATGCTGCAAAAAATATGGAATACTCCCCAAGATGGAAGAGCTCCCAAATCATCAAAGACCAAATAGATAATTCCATCTTCTCTTCCCGCAACATCATGCAAAGTGTGAGAGAAAATATGCTCCTGCTTTCCCAGAAACAAGAAAAGCAACAAGACATTTTGCTACCTCCCCATACCTCCATCATACCGATCATGTGATGAAGACATGATGAATGATACCAGTATCATATCAACACCGTGCATCCATACTCTATGCTGCTCAATGATGTAAGTACCCATCCTCTTACTCTTAGGAAGAGTGTTTGCCAAGCGATGGCCAAACTCTTTCAAGAGTAACCAGCGCAGCCAAGCCTCCTGCTGTCCCATATCATAGGTCTACAAGTAGCCTCCTAGCTCCTTGCTCATCAACCAAATCCACTCAATCACTTGTGGATGCCCCCTTCTTCTCCTTATCTTGGTACTCCTCCTATGAGGGCTACCATCCTCCCAAATCAAATTCCTGTCTTTGCACTTCATGGGATTTTGAAATTTAAGCTTCTCAAGGATCAATGAGACCCTATCAAGAATCAAATATGTGGTAGGAAAAAACCTCCCATCATGATGTGTATGGCTCAAGGAATTTCCAACACAGGCATGAGGGATTTTATCCATCTTAAGATGTCCTCCATCTTCCATCTGCTCTTGTGAGAAAGGAAGAAAATCTTTGCACTCCATGTGTATTGAAGTGCACCTCTGATGAGATCTCTCCTTGAGACCTCCCTTTTATCAATAGTCTTCCAAAACTAATGAGGTCTTGGATCTGAAAGTAGAAGTTCCTCTTTGAGCTGAGAGGAGCTCATTGAGAAAGTGTCATCTTGAAGGGCGAAAGGGTTTCTTACTCCAAGATGTCTACCATCAATCTTCAAGGCTTCAAACCCCAACCTCCCATGTGATGTACAATCCAAAAATGGCTCATGAGAATGATGGTTTGATTCCTTCTTGAGTGTTTCCATGTTTCATAGCGCAGTGAAACCAAGTTGCTCCATAGTAGCAATGGGATTTGACCCTTGGTCATGCAAAAGTAAATATCCACATTGATCAAAAGAATTTGTTGCAAAAATGGAATGTGGAAATCTTTTCATACCTTGATGTGCATTTGGAACTTCTTGTAGGGCTGCAAGAGTCCCTTCCTCAAAAGTGTTGGCTGCCCCAACTGTTGATGCATGTGGCTTCTCCTCCATGAGTGTGACAGCGTTATCACAAGCCTCGTCAAGAGGTGATGTGACTTTTTCTTTCTTTGCTCTTTCTCCATCAAAGGTTTGGATCAACCTTTGAGTGAACTCTGCAAAAGTCTTCACCCTTGCATGGCTCAAGTGGCTGCACCACCAATCATAGGCTTCACCCTCCAAGTGCAGCACTGAGATTTCAACAACTTCTTTCCTTGCTACAGGATGTAGTAGGAAAAATGCCTCCAACTTTCTCACCCAATTTTTTCCATTATATGACCCATCAAAGGTAGACAACAAAAATCTATTACCTATGATTTCTTTTCTGCAACATGGTCTCTTCTCTTTCTTCAGCTGGATGAAATGAGGAAAATCTAGAGTCTCCCTGAAGGCTCTAGGCTGAGATCTATACTCAATAAGGTAATCACTAAGGATCTGATGATCCAGGTATCTTCCATGCTCAATATCTTCTCCTTGATGAGAATAGGGAGTGCATGGTACTTCCTCTTTTTTTTCTTCAATCTTATTAACCTCGTCAAGGGTGGATGCATCTCCTCTGGATTTGAAAATAGATGAGAATAAACTCATCTTTTTCAACATTCTGATCTTCTTGGGCTTAGATTCACTGGTTGTATCCACATGCTCCCCATGATCCTATGTGCCCTCATCCTCCAAGTGCGAGGTAGCCATTTTGATGGCTTCCCCTTCCGTTATTCGGTCAAGCTGGAAAGAAGTATCCAACCTTTCCACCTGATCTTGAACCGTGAAATCAGTGGATCCATCATATGTGGGAAAAGGTGTCCTCCTAGTGGTACGATGCAACTCTGAGCTCTGCGTGCTAGACCCCCCACTGTTCCTTCCTCCTTCATCCTGCCTGAGCTGACAATAATCTCTCAAGGGAAAAGCCGTTCTGAAGTTTTCCCCCATGGACTGCCATTCGCGGAAATAATCTCCATCATGATAATGTCGATGTCCTCTATGATGGTCGCGGGGTCTTCTATCCCGCTTGATATGAACAAAGTATTTGAATAAAATGGCATCCCTGAACTCCTGCCCAGCTGCCTGGTACTCAGCAAAATAATCACCTATGTGGTTAGACTCTAGTTCCTCCTGTGCTTCTGTCTCAGTGTCTGTGTCCAGAAAAGTGGGCATAATGGAATGGGTGGGGGCATGTGAAGCTTGGTGCAGAATGGCAACTCGCTCTTGCAAATGGTGATATGTGCCCGACCCCTCACTAACCTAGCGACCCCTTGAGGTTTCACGCTGTCTAGCCTCCACAACAGTGAATCTTTGACCCATCACCTCTATTTGCCTCGCTAGATCCTGCACTGATTTGAGGAGTGCTTCCCCAAACTGTTTCGCATCGCTATCATCCGCCATTGGCTCTCCCTGCTCTGCTTCTACCGCAAGATCCTCCTATTTTGCGTCCACCACTCGAACGCAGTCTCCATCTCCGGAGGTGTTCTCCAACCTATGCTCAATAGCTCTGTACTTCCTACCTCTGTGGCAGATGTAGGGTTTTTCTTCCGATGAAATAAACAACTAGCTCCACAGGCTGAGCCAGATCTATGCTCTGACACCATTGTAATATTCCCTTTTCAGGAATATCCTTTTTAAAACACAACAAGCTCTAACCAGAGATGGAATGGGAGGGCATTTACCAGATATTTCACCTCTGAGAAGAGGGTGAGATCTGGAGGCTATCTGGCCCTTTTCCAGGCTTTGTCTAAGAGTTCGGCAAGTGGTATAGAAATCTAGATGCAAAAGGGAAGAAATAACAGATTTGCAGTCATACAGTAGCTTATATATAAATCATGCACATATACTCAAGAAATAAGAAAATGCTGAGCCATTTTATTAATCTGATAAATACAGAGGAGTACAATCGGTGATCAAGTGACAACATCTAATTCTTGCACAAGGCAAGTCCGGATCTATTCCTATAATGCTGCACGGAATGACTGCATGGCAGAACTGCATTGCATGGGACGACTATGTCTCAGATCTACGTCCCTGCTAACGAAAAGCGGCTCTGTCACTGCCCAGGCATAATTCCTTGCGGATATGTGCTTTCCTTCGATCGCTCTCACCTCCACTATTCGCGATTTGCAATAATATGATCTCCCGCCGATCCAGAGGTTCTCCCAATAGACGCGCAACTATTTTTGCGCTTAATTTCCTACCCGCGATCCTCCAGAATCTGATCGGACCTTCTCAAACACGATTGCGTTCTTCTATGCGGCAATTAAATACGTTGATTCCCCATTCCCACCGATCCGATTGCATTTATCGGTGATTTATTATCTCCCACTGATTCCGAAATACTTAATAGACAGATCCTTCGCGAATCCCCACTGGATATTCTCCCCAATACAGAATGCGTCCTCCACACAGTACCACGCAGTCAAATAACGTGTTGTCCCTTCACAGACGTCGCGCAGTCAAGTGATGCGTTGCCCCTCTATCAATACAGCGGATTGGTCTTCCTCTAAAGATACTGATGGAACTACCTCACCCGAGCAGGCACTCGACATCCCCTGGGGCTGAGGGCGAGATCTCTGATCAGAGACACTCAATACGCTAAACAGCGTTGCAGACAGGCTAAACAGCCAGCGTGCTTAAGTCGCAATGACCAATTTCAAATTCTTAAACTTCCATGATACCAAAATGAGGTGGCTATCATCTTTTATATAATGTTGCCGCTCTCAAAACCTACGACCGCCTCCACCCACGATACCACGGTAATATCCATTGGCTGCGTGCGCAATTTGGCCCCCTTGATTACAACGTTATATCTCCTTAGTGATTTTGGGGAGTGCGTTTTATCCTAAGTGGGTCATATTCTCCTTTTCACCCACTTTATTTATATTTTAACTTTATAAAGGCAAAATTATTCAAAATTAATATTTCCAGCTAATTGGGAATATTACAAAAACCATGTTTCCAAAAATTGCGCTGCGCATACACGAGTTACTTTCATACACAGTCGCGTGTACACGCGACTTCAATATGCTCAACCCATGTATATGTAGATGTTAAATCTAAAAATGGAATTCCTAAGACCAAATCACTTGGAAATTACTTGAAATGATTAAGAAATTCACTGAGAATGTGATTGAGGGGATTACCTTGAAGATTCGTGGTGATCTCAAGAAGAAATGGGGCGGATTGAGGTTGTTGATTTTTTGCTCCAGAGCTCTTTTCTCCAAATTCCCAATGCACAAATGACAAATGTAACTCAAAAAGGTCTATTTATATTGAAATTTCAAAATTTTGAAAAACCCACTTTTATAAAGTTTGTGTTTATTTTTAGAATTCATTAAACTTTATGACCTTTTTGGCTTCAAGTGCTGGGATAGGTTATTTCTCAGGACAAATTGAAGACTTTGAGACATTTTTCACCACTTCGATTACATGACCGCTAACCCATCATGGAAGGTATCATTTTCAACACTGGCACATAGGTTAGGGAAAACCACTTTTCTGTTTCATTCTACATTCTAGCCTCCATAACGCAATGTGTTTATGTAGGGTCGATCCCACCATGTTACGATTATTAAAAACATTTTCACTCACCGAATTATAAAATCATGACATGATGGTAGAGCCATCCATTACATGGGCTTCCTAGTTATATCCTCACTAGCATATGTTTCCCATGTTGTAAAAATTGTGTAGGCTTGGGAGTCCTATTTTGAGTTGCCATGAATTTTGCGAAGAAACTTCATTCTCCTTCTTCACTATCTTTTTGGCTTTATAACCTAGAGGCTCCCTCTTATTGATTTATTTTGTTGCATTGCATGTTGACTATTTGTATCCTTTGGACTTAAGCTGAATTCAATTGGACTCATGTATAAGCCACTTTTTGACCATGTATTTCTGCAAAATCAACCTTGCAATCACTTAACATCTGCAACTTGACACACTTTTCCCGTGGAGAGAACAATCCCTTGAGTGTCATTTACTAGTTTCACCACCTTGCATTGAGCATAGGATTGTTCCAATCCCAGGAACTAGCGCATATTTATCCCGACACTCTTTCTTTCCACTGTACTATAGGCATTTTTTTTTTTTTTTTTTAGGCTTTTAATATGAAAAGGACAAAAAAATTATATATTTAAAAAAAGAGCAAGAACGTGACATTACTTCCATAATTGATGACAACTAGAGTCAATTGTGTCTCCCTTGAACAAAGCACTCAAAAGCAAAGTATTTTCTCCATTGGGATGGGCTTTAGTTTGACTTAAGAGAGCCATAACCTTGTTATTGAGTGAGTACTCCCCCGGTTGGATATCTCTTCCAATCATATGGAGGGTTTGTTTATGCCTCCTGCATGACAAACTTATACAAAGTTATCATATGTTGCCATATAGTCACATTTGAGTCATGCTTTTTTTCAAGGGAAGTAAACCTGAGTCAACCGTTCTGTGGTGTATCTTGACTCATTTTTTAGTCCGCCATACCCGGTCTGTCAGAGTTATGTTCTATCACATCAACTATTTGGTCCTTTTCTTGTGCTAGTTAAGAAGGTCTCCATTGACTTATTGCTGGCGGGTTTTCTCTTATCGACTTCGACAAATTGCTCTGATAGTAGGCCTAGGGCCACACCTTGGCCCTATTTCCATCATTGATAGGTGACCTTGTGCTCAACATCGATCAATATCATGGGTCTTTGACTCAGTGGTTTCCCTTATGTTTAGCGTTAAATTTCATTATCACACATTGGGATTTGTGTAGGAATTGGTTTCCATTTGACGCTATTGCTGGATTCCTTGCTTCTGTGTCAGCTTTCATTATTGGTTGGTTCAAAGGGTTTCTGTCGTGCGCTAGCCACATTTTCTGTACGCCAAAAACGTGCTTCAGGTTGGTTACTTCATATTTATACATTTGATTCCTTCCAAATTATTGGGCTGCAGGTTACACTGACACTGGATTGATGTGGGATGCCTTAATGCCTTACTTCTACAGGTATTTTCCCATCGAATCCAACTCATTGCTCTGGGAACAAGGTCTAGGGTCCTTTTTCAGTACCTTAGGGTTTGCAGTCATCAGTGGCAGACTCCTTCGCTATCGACAGCGATAATACATCAATGTCTTCTGATTGGTAGATTCTCTCAAGTGTTCAACTTCAACTCATTTATTCGCACTTGTTAGATTGTAATGGGGTACCGTGACTCTCATCATCATTATCAGTGATTTGTCTTGCATTTTTTAATGATATACATCAATGACCGGTAATAAAACGATTTCTCACATGATCAAATTCAAATCATTTATTCCCATAGTGTAGAAATGTACCATGGTGATCAGTGAAAACCTCAGGTTTGCATCATCATATTGTGGTTCATTTGACAACTCCTTCAGTTCTTTTCTAGTGAGACCATCCACCTTATATGTCATAGTTCATCATAGAAACATCCTATATGTTGGCACTCGAGTTGCGTGCAGTACCGTTATTCCACTCTTTATGACTTGGTACTTAAATATTCGGTTTTGTGACTTTAGTGATCAGACATCTTTCTCAGTATCATTGATCAACTCTTTTATATGTGATATTATGACACGACCTTGATATGTACTTTTGAGGTTGTGATAAGATGATCCACTATGTACTTAGCAGTTTATTTTTTACTTGTATACATATTCGATCCACTCCATACTTGATATGTGGACATGCTTTACTTTCACTGAGCATGGGTATGCCCGCCTGAGATATGAGCTTACTTTCTTATCTCTTCCATTGGTTTTTGGCACGCTGAGATCAGGTGAACTCCTCCTAAGTCCTCGTATGATTCTTCTTATACAATTAATAAATTTCGACCATCATGTACCCCTTTTGAATTCATATATTATAGGGCATCTATTACAGCATCATTTTCCACCTCTATATACTTGATGCTCTGAGTTATGGCCTTGGGTATCCCTTTCCCTTCAGACTTGGTCCTTTATCTAAAAATCATTATTTTGAATTCCATACACGTCTCTACCCTCTAAAAATCACATTCACATGTGGGTCCAGTTATACCGAACTCGCGTATATAATTTGAAATATGAAAAGATATAAAATTCCCTATTTTCTAGGCAGGGTTTACGGGTTACACTAAAATCCTACCTACAGAAGCCCGTGGCCTAATTGTATCCCAACTGAAACAACTGTTTTGGTGTGGTATAAATACACCTCATGGGAAGGCCTTAAGGGGGGAAAGAGATAGGTATTGATATTATAGCCATTTAGTCCCTGATCAAGTCTGATTTATCCCTTTGCCTCATGCACTTCCTAGATTATGAAAACCCTTGTTTCCCTCACAAAGATTTTCATTCATCTTATATGACATCCATGTGTATGATTTTGGAAGGAGATTTTTGAGGCTTGGGCTGGATGGATCTAGAGGACGGTTTCGATTGGAGCCGTGGCGAAATCAGGTGGTATTCCTTCACACATATTTAAATTCATCAAAAAAGAAGCTTTGTCCTGTTCTTGATGTTCATGATCTTAATGATTTATATATGTTATGATCTTGTTGGGGTTCCAGTGTTTTAGACAGATTGGCAAGACCAAAAGACCGAACAACATCACAACCACTTTGGGGCCCCAGAATCTAGCCCTCCTGGACCCGGAGAGGGATCTCTCCAATAAAGCAAAGAATGATATATCTTTGAAGCTAAAAAATGAGATATTAGGCTAGGTATGAAGCACGAAGGGGGGTTTTTAAATGATTTGGTTCGTTGTTGGGTTGGGTCATGAGATCATCATCTGAGAAGGTAATGGGAGGAAAAGAGCAAGGCATTAGGACGTTTTGGTAAAAGAGAATGGGTTAAGAATGTGCCATCCATTGGGCTATGGAGTCATGAAAGGAGATTACTTGCATACAACTAAGCAAGGCTTTCAGAGGGCATGTCATATACACTAAAGGATCTCTAAAATAGATGGTGGAATGGACAATAAGGAGAGAAATGAAGAGACACAAAGGGCAGCTTGAGATCAGACCAAAGGTCATCTAACTCCAGATCTACTTCAACATACTCTCAAAGGGAAAACACTTTAGATTTAAACATAGAACTAGGCCTGAGATCATAGAAGGGATTTTAACCTTCAATGCTTCGACACCATCTCATGGGATCTTGGAAAGGCCAATCTGTTGAACAAGGACCCTAGTGGACAGGGCTTACACTAAATCCCTGGTATCCCAAATCCTCTAACTTGAACCCCAACAAGAACAGCTAGGTAACAAACCTCGAATTCACACATCAGCTAGCAGTGAAAGCAAATGATACACTGGTTAAATTACATGAATTTACCCTTAGATTCACTATTAGCAGAAAACATCAAAGGTAGGGAGAGCAGAAACATAGGGTACCATGTGAGGGAAAATCCTATGCCATATTTATGATGCGTACCAGAAGACCAATGAACATCATGAAAAATGTAATAAAACAATGTAATAAGAGAAACATCACCCGTAGTAATAGACCAGGATCCTATGGAATTCACTTGATTAATTGATGTGAAAAACTAGTCACATACACTGAGCTCAATAGCTGATTACAGTCCCAACTTTCTCCTCCCAGCCTACTACATTAAAAACTACTCTGCTACTCCCTCCCAAAACTATTCTAACAGTAAAAAATGAATCCATACAACAACAACAACAACAACAACAACAACCCTTTACAAAATGTTCTCGGGAATTCTTATAGGAGAATGGATAGCAGGAGTAGATGATGTACATTAAATTGATTCATTAAGACAGAGTGGAGGGAGTTTCCACGCCCACTCTGCTTAATAGCTCTACACTGCACTCTGTAGTCTGGTTCAGAGTCTCTGTCGGGTTGGAATTGACCATCAAATGTGTTCTTTAACATCCTTTCTGGCTGTAAGGCACTCTTTTCTATCTTCTGCAGCATGTAAGGTCACTGAATGGTCTTCTGTGCTTCCATACCTCCATTATTGCTGTCCTGACAGTCTTTGGAAGTTTTCCATCAGTGAAATGGCCTTTGGGAGCTCGGGAGGCATGGAGACTTCTACCGAGGGTGTACTATCCGAGAAAATGTACTACTAACGGTGAAAGCATATATGGCTTGTTTCATGTGCTCTTTTAATATTCGAACTACATCTTTCCTTTGATCACGAGATTAGGTGCTAAGTATGCAATTAACAGGCCTGAATCCCTCTAATCCATCTCTGTTGTTACACTGACCGCTGCTGTAATGGCCTCTCTGTATTTCCGAATCACAATGGCTATGATTACAAAAAACAAAGCGAATTCATCACTTTGTATACCCTACACAGTAAAATAAAACAATTATAAAATCCAGGGGGTGGCGGAAACAATGCTGTGGAGGCCTGTGAATGGTGGCGCAACTGTGGAAATAGTGGCTGAAGTGGAGGAAACGGTGGAACAATGCACTGAACTCTAATGTAGAAGATTAAAGTTTTAAATGTGAGCGAAATGATATAAAGTTTCATGCAAAACATAGGTTTCGGACCTTTGAATGCAATATACGGGAAATGCATGAAAATGCGATGAAATGAGTTGATATGGTGGGACTCGATAATGGCGGAGGGCGATTTTACCTGGACCATCAGATCTTAGGAGGAGATCGACAACTGTGATGGTCTGATGAGATTCCACGGTCGCGCGATGGAAAATATGAAGGGAACGTGAGATGCGATATGGACCGTCGATCTTGGTCAATGGACGGCCGTGATCAAATATGGAGGCGTGGGGACAAAAGAGGAGAAGTGGTTTTGGATGGGAAAACCACCGGTATCGCGTGGCTCCAAGGTGGTTTATAAAATGGCCCAAAATTACGCGATATATGTTGCTGAGCGACACGTGGCCTTCAAAAACCACTTATATCGCGTAAATTTAAGGTGTTAAATTTTGGTCACGAAATGAACGCGATATAGCTGATGTCCGTCGAATCAGGAGTGGGAAGATCGAATGGTGGGAGATGGCGCGCGAAATGAGAAGCTGCGCGGGCAAAGTGGGCCATCGGGTTCAATATGGACCGTTGGATTATGCGGATGAACGGCTAAAATTTGGAGAGAGAAACACAAGTTGAGGATTATGGTTAGTGGGCGGGAGAAATCTGAGCCGTTAGGTCATCAAGGATGGACGGTCGCGATCTAATCGGAGGGGAGCGATGGAAGGGCCAAAAATCCGATGGGCGATGGAGCGATTGGCTTTGGACCGTTGGATCGACTTCAGATCTACGACTATGATTGGATTGGAGTTTGCCAATAGAGGAGGGTCAATAGCAGTGCGAATGGTGCGATCAGCGGCGAGCGATTGCACAATAGCCGTCGGATTGGAGAACGGATCGACGGTCGGCATGCAATCGGAGGATGATAGGAGAGTCGAAGAGGCGCGCCACGGGATAAGCATCGACCGTCAGATCTTTTTAAGATTGACGACTGGAAACTCAACGAAAACCAATAGTATAAATTTCTCGCATTGGAAATTTTGTGTTTAACAAAGAAACTGTGCTTCCCGATAGCTTCCGATTCCGATTGGCGCCTGGGGCTTACGTTCTTGGTCTCGAGCGCAAGGCATATGGGGAAGTGGTTAAGGGGGCTGGCCGAAAAGGGGCTAGGCCTGTCATAAAGTAAAAAATAGGATTTCAAGCCAAAACAGAGGGTTTTTAAGGCTGAAAATGGATTTGGAATGATTTAAAGGGTAAATGGGGAAATTTAGAAGGGGAAAAAGGAGGTGAAAATAGAGGTTTAAGGGGAATGAAATAAGAGGGAAAGGGAGGCCCTTTGGGCATTTTCTTCACAACAGAGAGGCATTTCTCATGGAAACAACAGTGAGGATTTATCAAAGGACAAAGGCACAAGGAGGCTTCAAGGATGATGTGTTTTCAGAGGAGATGCATTCCTTGAAGGATCAAGAAACATTTTAGACCCCTGTTTTCTTGTCAAAAAATTCATAGGGGGCTAACAGATCCTATTATGAATGATTTCATGTTATTATGCTTATAATATTATATGATCTAATACTAACATCTTGAACATGATTTTAGTTATTACTAGTATATGTGATTTTCTTGAGTGAGTTTCAAGTTTCAGAGCACTAGGAGAAGCATAGGTTTTGAACCCAGAGGGATTGCCTTCAAACGTAGGACCTACAGCTGCTACCCCTTCTTCCCTCTTTACTATTTTGAGCATTAGGACTGTAAATTTATATGATTCTTGTTGTTGTATGCTTCTTTCTCTGTTTGGGGTTCCCAACCAAGACCCTAGGGTATTTCATCCCATAACAATGGCCGAAAGGGAATCCTACACCAAACGGTGTGAGGTCTAATAGGAACTTCACATCGGGGAGATCCCCTTACAATGTTGGTGACATATAGCACTATCAACACTTCAAAAATAGCATTTGATTATATAAAATGTTTGAGGAAATATTTGAAGGACTTATACGAGGATAAGCTACCTAGAAAACTAATAAAGGGTGAGTGCCTTTCCACTGTACTATAGGTACAACTACAAGAAACCTTTTTTTCATTCAATTTTATTAACTTAAATTATGTACATTAAATTATCAATTTAGGGTTGTAAAATTGTGAGATACTAACAATGTATGTGCTGTTAGTCATCAGTAATTTTTTCCTTTGTAGATGACTAAATGTTAACCCTAGATTTCTAGAAACAAAGTTCATAAACAGTGTGAGTTCTAGAAATCTCACTACCTTCATTATCCTTAAGATAAATTTTTCACTATTTCATCATCCCACTATGTCAAGCTCAGCTCACCCATCCCAGAAGACCCATCATGGGCTCATGTCACTCATTTTCTCTTTGTTGGGTCACCTTTGGCCTCAATCCTCTGTTTTGTTTTAGTCGAAACCCCTCTATTCCCACCTAGGGCCACCAAATAGCCATCTCTCTTACATCTCCATAAATGATTCAAGCATTGATGGTCTTAAAACTGTCTCTATAGGCTCTTTAGATAAATCAAGTACATTGGATTTTGGATCTTCAATACATCAGTCTATCAAAAACTCTATTTTACACCTAAAGATCCCAAAGTCTAAGTTTTCAGTCAAAAGCCAAGTCCAAGGAACCTTCCACTAGCTCATCTAGGGTTTCACAGGTCATATGGTGGATTTGGTATCCTAAAATATCTGTTTTGTCTGTGTAAGGAGACTGCATTCTAAGAAGAATAAGGACAAGTAACTTTATCCAAAACTGATCAAAAGGCCATTCAAGAAAGGTTTCCTTGGCCTAAAGCACAAATTCTACAAGGGAAAGGTGCCCTTGCTCACATTTCTGCAAGGATGATCAAGATGGCCATTTACCTAAAAAGAGGTAAGGTAGGAGGTTGAAATCAACGCCAGAACCCATCCACAACAAAGAAAAAGGCAACAGGTCTGTGGCTAAGAGATAATTAGGGTTATTGTGATTAATTGGAAAAACAATGTTGCCAAAGCAAAAAGCTAGTACAAGAACCAGAAGGACAGAAGTCACTTCAAATCCACCAAGTAAACATTGAAGATTTTCAGAAATAATAAATGAATTTTGAAAGGTTATAGAGAACTTAGAAGACAACACTGTTTACTTTTCTCTAACAGCCCTAAAACCTAGGATTTTGGAAAGATGGACAGATTAGGTCCAAGACAGATGATAAGGCCTCCTTCTTAAACAACAGATGGCATCCAAAGGTTATCCATGTGTCCCTTGAGGTTTGTTAAAGGCAGCACTGCTTCACCTGCACCAAAGAGAGAAATGGAAAAGAATATCAATTTAAGGGGCTAACTTCCCAAATGCAGTCAAAGGTCTTCAAAGTGAACAAAAGAAAGCAAGCATAGGGTTAATTAAAGAGAGAAATAAAGTTGAAACATGAGGTTAATGTTCAGAAAATGAGGTATCAAACTCCAAAAGGGCACTAAGGGATCAAAGGAAAATGTACTATAAGCACTTGAAAAAAATCAGAAGTGGCCAAGTGAAACCATGGCATGGTATAATTTGTTTAAACTCTGTGGAAAAATAGGTATGTTACTGCCTAAAAGATCAGTAAGGAGATAAAGGGACATTTTCAGGTCACCTACAATAAAAAATTCCAAAAGAGGACAAAAACTGTGTTTTTATTTTGTCAACAGCACGTCTAAAGCAGTTTGAATAAATGCCCAGGTTTTCAAAGGTAAAAGGGATGAAAGAGGCCTTTACACCTCCTCAGCCAACCATCACCACAAAGAAGAAAAATTATCTTGAAGAAAACCTTCAAAAACCCCTATAAAAGATAAAAAGTTATCAGTCAAAAAAAGATTGAAAACATAGTAAAGTGGGTTTTCAAGTTTAAATTTATTTTTATCAAAGAGTATATAGATGTTTTAATCTCACTTTGAACTCATTTGGCACTTGGTGGAAGAAATAAAGCCTCAACAAAAGAAACAGAGTGTTTTTTACCATTTTCTGGGGGAAGTGTTCAGGCGCTGGGAATATCACCGGTGCTACGCAAACGCAGGTTGGCGCTGCGCTAACAGGCCCCCTACCCGGTCAAGTTTGAATGGCGCTGCGCAAATATCACCGGGCGCTACGCTAACCCCGAGCACTGTGTAAACACAGGCTCGACTCGCCTAGGACCGATAAGAACGACATGACCGCTCGACAGACTACATGGCGATCGGTGTCGGCACGCTAAACGAGGCTACACGGAGACACCTATACACGAGGGCCGAAAACTTCACCGGAAACCACCTCTACAAAAAGCTGCCGGGCACTACCCAAGCGGCCACCCGGAAAGCTCGCCTAAGACGTACGGACTACTGTGCGCTGCATGCAGCCTTGTTGCGCTAATCGGCTTGCGAAGGCCTTCTGCGGCGTGTTGCGTACACGGCCAGAGCACGAACGGCACGGGCAAGGTCTTTGCGTAAAACATAGAAGGCCTCTAAAGGTCAAAAAACCCTTGCCCTAATTCAAAATTTCATCCTCTGAGGTGCCTCCAAGGTTGTAGAAGGTCCAAGAAATTGGTAAGTGGTATCCTCTCCTTGTCTCCAAGCAAGTTTTCAAATTAATTTTGGTCTTTAGTGGTTTTAAGCTAAAATCCCTGGGAGGGTAAACCCTAGGTCATGCACACAAAGGAGCCCCTGTTCAAAGCCTTCTTGAAATCAGTTTAATGTCATATAAGGGTGGGTGAGTTAAGGTGTCTACAAACACAGTTGAGAAGGGCTTCCTTAAAGCTCCAAAGCCACTAAACCCTAAAAACCCTAAACTCCATACCCCTCATTCACCAAAGCTTGACTCCATCCTTCTTCACCTTGTTTCATCAAGCCCCAATTTGCAAATCAATGTCTCCCATCACCATGTCAGGGACTGAAAACAACAGTGGTAGTGAAAGTGGTCAAAGATCTGCGAGACCAAAACATAAAGGAGGAAAAGTAAATAGATTGGAGCCTCAAAGCACTATGGAAATCACCTCCTCTCCTAGGATCCTGTCATGCTTTTAGAATGCAAGATGCTTTGAGTTTTGTGAGAAGGTCAATAAGGTGAAGATCCACCCTGAGCTCACAAGGCTCCTCATTCTCAACTTGCATAACAAGCACTCAAACCTTGTAGGAGTGAATTTTGAGATTTCAGCAGGTGTCATCCCCAAAGCCACAGGTATCCCTTTAGTGGGTGAGAAATGGTTTAAGAAGGGAAAATTAGACAAATATTTCTTTGAGCCATTCATCAAAACCAGATATAGAGGAGGAAACAAAACAATTTTGCCATTATCACACCTCAAGCACAAATATGCATCCTTGATGTTGGTTATCATGAAGTACTTCACCTGTGAGGGGAGGTACTCCAGAATTTATACCTATCATGTTAGACTCCTCATGCATTTTACAGGGGTTATGGTGCTAAACTTGCCTTATTATCTCTATAGGAGCATTGAGAAAATGGCTTTTGTTGTCCGGAGGAGGAATCCCACACAACAAATGCATAGCTTATTCCACCATTCCTTGATCAAGATGGTGGTCTTACATCAGTTGGAGCAACAAGGTATACCTTAGGATGTTTTCATAAACCATGAAGCCTTTACAAACCCACAACCTCCTCATCATTCAAATCTGCCTTCCTCATCTGCACAAGTACCCTCACCACAGGAAAACCTCCCTTCCTCTCCTTCTCTTAGTGCATCAGGTGAAGCAGGAAGTGACAATGAATAATCACATGAAGATCAGGTTGAAGGTGTTGACATTAGTAAGGAAGAAACAAAAATTGATGAATAAGAACAATAGGGTGACAGTGGAAACAAAGAACAAGAGGGAAATGATGGTGAAGAAGAGGGAAGTGAGCACAACAGTGGTGAAGACAAAGACAATGAAGTGAAAAATTAGAGGGAGGCAGTAATGGTAAAAATACAAATGAGTCATCCCAAGATGAAGAAAAGGACCCTGATGATGAACCAAATGATGACCAAGGGGATAGTGATGAAAATGATGATTTTGATAGCAAAAAAGGCAGTGAACAAAACTATGCCACCATGGAAGAGGATGCTGCAGGAAATGAAGAAGAAACAGAGCAAGCATGTCACAATAAATATGAGTTTGATGACAATGTTGGAAATCAATAATATTATGATGAGGTAGAGTCAATGATAATATGAAAGAAAATGATAAGGCAAGAACAGAGTTGGATGAAGGGGATAGTAACAAAGGAAATGACACTGATAGGATAGTTAGTGAGAAAATATACAACAAAAGAGATAGTCACGACAACAATGACATCTGTCATGATTTTCATGACACTAATAAATCTCTTGGTGACAATGAGAATGAAAGTAATAGTGTAGGGAATGATGAATAAGAGGACACTAGTTAGGAACAAGGTCAAAGTGAGGCAAGTGCAGAGGCTGATGCTAAATTTAAAGACCAAAGTGACAGTATAGAAGGCAGTGAGGAAGATAATGATGATGATGGTGCTGAAGGTTAGGAAAGCAGTGATCAAATGGAGCATGAGGTGACTGATGGAGATCATAGTGAAAATGAAGGAGCTTGTGACAACACCAAGGGTCACAACCATGAAGAACACACTTCCAAAACTACCATCACTCCTCTCACATGCACATACCACAGAGGGCCAAGGCAAGTGTTTGTTGCCTCTAAAAGGCCCATCTGCATCAACTCCAAGGCTTCACAAGGGAAAAAAAAATACGGACAAGGTTAGGAGAAGTAAGATAAGCAATAAAAATACTCAAGAGCCTCAATTTATTGACTTAGACAGTGACACTGAATATAAGGAGATGGCCATTAGAATGTTACTCCAAAGAAAGGATGCTCAAATCAAGGAATGGGAGAGGGATTTTGGTATGGCCCAATACATTATTTAGTATTATAAGAATGAGAACAAACACTTCAAGAATATAAAAAAGGGGTCTGGCCCTCCAGAAGAAGATGACAAAGTATTATGCCAAGACTCACAAGCTTGTTCGTGCCAAATTGAAGGAAACCCTACTTGAAGTTCAAAACCTAAAGGAGGAAAAAGAGCATGACAACCTTGGATTTTTAGCTGAATCTTCTCAGCAGTTGTCCAAGACCACTTAAGGAATGTCTCTACCAAATTTTAGAGGATTTGGAGCAAATTTTGTTTTTTGAGATTTTTGAGCCTCATTTGCGCAACGCCACTAGCGCTACGAAAACAAATGGAGAATCCCCAACAGAAAAAATTGAAATTTTTGGATTTCTATCAACCTACAGATCATTCTCACCAAATTTCAGATGATTTGGAGCAGGTTTAACCCCTCAAAAGGTCAAAAAACCTCACTTTTTTCACCTTTCTGCCACTGTTTTGGGCCTGGCGCTGCGCAAATGAAATTCTGGATATTTTTTTATTTTTTTACTAGGCTATAGGATCTGGATCTGAAAACTACAAGTATTTTTGGAAAGTATACTCATCAGGCTTTCCAACGAGCCATCACGGAGCCAAATCTGACATTGGGAAGGGGTCCAAAACTTAGTTGCAAAAGACCCTATTTTCTGCTGAAAGTGGCGCTCTGCAAATGGACTGTGTAGTGTGTTTTGGACCAAAAGTAAAAAAAAACACACTCATTTATTGCAACATGATATTTTTGAGTTTTTTGAGGCAAAACAATCTAGAATTAGGTGCAAGAAGTTATTTTGGCATTTATTTCTTAGGATATTATGTGCCTTGGGCCTTGCATGGTCTCTTGGCCATAAATGACATTTATGGGTGAATTTGACATTTTCCTACCTTATTTAGGGTTTTTGCCCTCTCTTGCTAAGATAAATAGAGCATGAGGGTTTAATCATTGTAAATGTTGGCATTTGATGAACTTGGAGAGCAATACATGGTTTTTATGAGCTTGGAGAAGAAATTGGTTTCATGAAGTTGATGAATGGCTTGCTTGGATTGATGATGGAGAAGCTTGTTTGCAGGATTCCTAAGCTTGGTTAATGGTGATGTCTTCTTAATTTGTTTATGTTTCCTTGTTATCATTATGTTTCACTCTTCTTAGCTGCTATAGAAAATAAAAGTATAGGTTGAGAAATGCTCTTTGAAGCACCTTAGTCTTCCTGTTTGCTATGGCCTTGATGTTTTCCTCTGCTGGGTGTGTTTGAGGAATTCTTAACTGCTCCTCAAGCCTCTTTATGCTTTTTTGTTTTATATATGGATTAATATTCTAGTTAAAAAATATGATTCACGGTAAGCCCTGCATATTTGAGACTGTTTAAACTCTGTTATGGAACCTTTCTTTGAAGTATTTCTAGCTAGGTTAAGTCAAAGAGGTCTTGTTCTAATCTTGCCCTTTGTCCATGCCTATCAGCTTGCCTTAGAGTTCCTTATAGCTTGATCAACAATTCTTAGGAGTTCCATCTTTGCTTGATTAAATTTATTGTGCTATCTTATATGTTTTCCCAAATTCTGAAGGTGAATTTACTAAAGTTAGAAGCTCTTATGTTTTCTATGTTTCACTGGAATGTTTATCTTGGATATTTATTTTTTTAAAGTATTATCATTGAGTAAATGGTTTGCCCTATCTCATGCTTAGTATATTTTGCTTATCATATTTAAGACCTTATTTTTCATAGGTAAATGACAAAGGATACTTCACTGCCCTTGCCCTACCTTGTTTTTCCCAAAATTGATGTCCACCCCACCTCACACATTACCTTAAGGATATATTAACCTTGCTAGATTGGCCCTGAAACACAATTTGATTCATCATTGAGACACTCATGACTTTCATTGAGTCCATAGCCCAATGATTTAAATACCTCTTATTCCACCTATTCAACTTGACCATCTTACCCAACCAAAACAATCAACAAACCCTACACTTAACAACTAGCCTAAAATCAAACATCTAAAGAAAACAAGAACACGTCCTTTGCATCTAATAGAGAGATCCCTCTCTGAGTCCAGGAAGGCTAGGTCCTAGGGCTCCAAAGACTGGTTCCATGTTACCTTGTCATTTGGTATACCAATTTGCCAAATCATGGGACACCAACGTTTTGGTGATCAAGGTGGGCCCTCATGAGTCAGTGACAAACTAAGTATCCCTTAAGACTTCAGAAACCTTTGTTAAACCATAGAGAACTCAACTGATAGCCAAGAGTAGTTTCTGTGTGTTTCAACATCTTAGCAAAATGATGACTCAGCCATAGGACACTCTTACAAACATTAAAACTATAAAAAGAAAACACAAAAACCCCCCAAAACATCCCTAGATTGGTTTTTTGTTAGTTATTGGTGGTGGACCATAAACATACACCCTTAAAAACAACAAGAATATCCACCTGATGACTCCACTAGCCTCCAGTAGGCCTATTAATTCACTAGTACTCATTTCACTTCTTGGATTTGTGTGAAGGCAACCCTGAGAAGTTTATGAACCTAGTTATATACAGTGAGAGCTTACCAAACACTAAGAGAGGTCAGTCTTCAGAAAACAACCCGAAAAAATTTGAACCTCTCTGATTTTTAAGTTTGAAATTTGGCTTCACATAGGATCAGTAACAGATCTCATCCAGACCAAAACCCTCCCAACATAGTTGATGACCCAGAGAAGATTTTGTGGCAAACTTCTAGATCTGGAAACTTAACCACTGCTAGGACCATTCACAGAGCAAGTTCTGTACCTAAACATCTTACAGCTTTGCAAGATCCTTAGTTTGACTTGCACCATACAAAGAACCTTTTCAGAACCAAGTCACAAACTAATATTTACCAAACCAACCTTGAACCCATAGATTTGCATTAGATTTCCAGTAGAGAAGCTTCTCCTTCTACACCACCTGAATTTCAGCTTCTCCATCACTTTAACTCTTTCCATACAAAATCTATTCAGAATCAGTTTTCTGGTCTAAGTACTTCCACCACACCTATCCATACCACCACTATGCAAACCACTCCACTTCACCATATATATCCTTTCACCAACCATCCTCTTGTAAACCCTCCATTAGTTCCCATCATGGAAGCTTGGTATGCCCCCTTGGCCTTACCTCAACCCCTAGTTCCTTTGCCAAATGACTATCAGTCCAAGATCCCGCATTTCATAGGGGCTAAATCGATCACTGCCCAACAACATGTAGATAGGATAAATGATGCCTTTGATTACATGGAGATAGAAGAAGAAACTATTAAAATGAGGATCTTTGCACAAAGTTTAGGAGGAGAGGCCAACAAATGGTTCAAAGCATTAACTCCTAATTCAATCCATGATCTCCCTTCCCTCTACCAAACCTTCATAAACAAGTGGGAAATAAAAAAAAATCCCCTCCAAATCCTGTCTGAATATAAGAATCTTAAAAGGAATGTAGGGGAAAGTGTGCAAAATTATTGCACCAGGTTTAACAGTGTCTACAATGCCCTCCCACCTCACATGAAACCCCCACAAGGCCTAGCACTAGTAAAATTTCCTAAAGGTTTTGACCCGGACATGACTTTCCAATTGAGAGAAAGAGACCCTGAAACTTTAGAAGAAATGAAAAAGGCAACAATTAGTGCCAAGGTCAACTTGATTGAAAAGAGAGCTAGGATTAGATCAGAAAAGAGAGTGACCTACAAATATGAAACCATGCCCTCAACCTCTTCATCTGATACCAAAATAGACAGCCTAATGAGAACAATGAAGAGAATGATAGAAAGAATAAACTTAAATGAAAGGACACCTCCTAGGGAAAAGAAGGCCAATTCCCAAAATCGAAACAGAGCTCAAAACTGCAGAAGAGACACTCCTCAAATCAAACAAAGGGAAAATGACCAACAAATCAGGCCTTCCTTTCAACAAAACTGTGTAGATGAAGAAGAAGGAGAAATTATAGAACCTGAAGAAAGCCATATAAACCTAATAGGTTCCGATAATGAAGATGATGTTTTTCTCACCAAAGAAGAACAAAGTTTATTTTCCTTAGATCAAATTGACACAAACTATGAGGATTCTGAAGACTACTGCTTGGGATTTTAAAATTCCATAATGGAAGTACATAGGCAATATGAACTTATGAGAAAAAGAACCTAGACCCTCCCAAGAAAATCCAAATAGATACCTTTGTTAGGAAAACACCTGAAAGCACCTCCAAGAAGACAACAAACACAAACACTAAGGCTAAGAAAGCTGACCCAAACAAAGAAAAAATCAACCAAAAAAATAGTGATCCAAATTGCCCTATTACCTCAACTAGTGGCCCTGAAAAAATCCTGTTGTCTAGAGTCCCAAATTAGATTCAGCAAACTAAACCTGTAGAAAAAGTTATGCCTGAGAAAGATGACATAAATTTGTCTAAGACACAAATACCTTTCAGTTTTGAGGGAGATATTTCCAAAATAAAGATTACCATGCCTCTCATTGAACTAATTACCCAAGGCACATAAAAGTCTCAAGTTCTGAAAGTTCTAAACATGGGAAATGATGCCGAAACTTTACACTTGGTTGATGACACACCTAAGCTATTGTTTGGACCCAAAATAGAAGGAAAATATCAAGAAGGAGCCATTCCCCCTTTCTATGTCAGCTTAAACATACATGAAAAAATATTACATAATGCCATGTTGGATTCTGGTGCCTCTCACAATCTCATGCCAAAAGTTGTGATGGATAGATTAGGCCTAGAAATAAATAAACCTTACAAAGACTTGTACTCATTTGATTCGAGTAGGGTCAAGCGTTTGGGCCTGATCAAGGACCTTTGTGTCAACCTAGTGCAAGTGCCTGCTATGAATCTGGTCATGGACATAGTAGTGGCATATATTCCTCCCAAGTATGGCATGCTTTTATCCAGATCTTGGGGAGCCAAGCTTCAGGGGAACCTTCAACTAGATATGTCCTATGCTACCATCCCTATTTTTAACCAAAAAAGGATCTTATACCGAGAATCACACATGAAATATATGGTTAGCAGTCAAGAAAGGCCATACAATACTCCTCTTTATTCTATTCATTCAGATCTTGATTATTTCATCTTATGTAATGAGGAAGACATTGATGAGCAGGTATATGAAGTTGAAACACATCTAGACATATTACAGCAGTCAAACCAAACTCTTCATGGAGAGCTCAACAGTAAAAATTCTAGCAGCCCTGAACAACCATATAATGATAAAACTAAACTTGACTTTCTACAAACTAAAAATGAAATATCAAAACCAAAAATCAGTTTGGAATATGAATCAGGTTGCTCAAAGGGAGGACAAATCTCAGAAACACAACTATTTCCTTTTGCCAATCCTAAGGTACTGAATTATTCCCACATAATAGAAATTTTTTGGAATCTGAATCGAAAGAGACTGATTTTTTTACCTTATACAGATACCTCATTGGATCCTAAAGGGATGTCTGCTGAAATTGATATAGAGGAATATAATGTAGGTAGCCTAAGAAGGTCCAAAATGATTAAGTTGTCTAGAACCTTGTCATTACACATGTTAGTGTCCCGTAATTTGGTAGATTGGTAAACCAAATGATAGGGTAACATCAGACCAATCTTTGGAGTCCTAGGACCTAGCCTTCCTGGACTTAAAGAGGGCTCTCTCTATGATGCGAAGGATGTGAGCTTGTTCGCTTTGTATGTTTGATTTTAGGCTAATTGTTAAGTATATTTTGGTTTGTTTTGGTTTTTAGGTAAAACTGATCAAGTAGGACAAAATAGAAAGAGATTTTTTCAAATCAACAGGGCTATGGGGTCAGCTAAAGTCAAGGATGTCTAAATGATGGACAAGGTGTACTGCAGGGCCGATTTAGCAAGGTCAATGGATCCTTTGGGTGAGGTATGAGGTGAAATGAACATTAAGTTTGTGAAAAACGAAGAAGTCTTAAACATATATAGTTTTAAAGCAAATACTCATGAGGTAGGGCAAACCATAAATCTCTATGCATAATACTCAAACTGATAAACATGAAAGATAAACAATCTGGTGATACATAGAAGTATAAGAACTCCTAACTCTAGAAAATCACCTTCAGTTGTTGGGAAAACATATAAGATAAACAAAAAACTTAATATATGGAGAGGGAACTCTTAAACAACATATATCAAGCTATCGGGAACTCTGAAACCAGTTTGCAAGCATGGACAAAGGGCAAGATCGAACGAGACCTCTTTGAATTAACTAAAACAAACAATATTTCATAGAAAAGTTTCAGAAATGGAGTTTTGAGAAACTATAAGTAAGCAGGGCATACCTTAAATCATACTAGATAGCTAAACATACTGACCATTAATGAAACAAGTAACAATTTCTTGATGGACCTAAGGAGCAGTTAAGAATTCCTTAAAAATGATCAAGAAGAAGAAAACCTCAAAGTTGTAATATGAAAGAGGTTTGAGGTGCTTCCATGAGCATATCTCAACATATAATTTTATGATCTACAAAAAATAATAAGTATGAAACATTAATGGAAACAAGAAGACATAAACAAATCAGGGAAACATCACCATTCACCAAACTATGGAATCCTGCACACAATGCTCCTCCACCATCAAGCCAAGCAAGACATTCATCCACTTCATAAAACCAATATTTTCTTCAAGCTCATAAAACTATGTATTTCTCTTAACATGTCAATTTTTTCTTTTACAATGAATCCTCATGGTTTATACAATCCAAGAGGAGAAAGAGCTCACTAGAGAAACTAGAAGGCCATTGGCCAAAACAAAATATCTAAAACTGTCCTTGAGGCCTTACAAGGTCCAAGGCACAAAATATCTCTCTAAAATAGATTTTCAGACCAAAATAACAAAAAAGAATCAATTTTAGGCTCTTACATACATGATAAACTTGTATAACACACATTTATCCCAGTCATCACACAGGAATGCAGAAAACTGTCTTTGTTTTAGCAGAATTTCCAGATGCGCAACACCAAAAAATGCCTTTTTGCAGCGAGGTTTTGGAGGCCTTCTTGTTGTTGAAAAAGGTCCCGTGATGGCCCGTTGGAAAGATTTGGATGTCTAATTTCCAAATATACTTGATTTGTTTCAATCGGATGTCTAGAAGCCTATAAAAAAGTTGAAAAGGTGCAAAAACCCATGAGCGCAGCACCTGCTCAAAAACAGTGGGAGAAAGGTGAAAAAATGGTTGTTTTTGGACCTTTTGAGGGACCAAAATAGCTCCAAATGATCTAAAAATGTATGAGAATACTCCCCTAGTGCCAAGGAATCCAAAAATATAAAATTTTCCTGCTGAAGATGCTCTGATAAAAAGCGCAACGTCAGGGGTGTTGCGCTCCTAGGCTTAAAAATTTGCAAAAAACCAAAACTTGTTCAATTTTGCTCAAATTTGGTGAGTGGGTCCCTCAAGGGTTCTTAGAGACCTGTAGAAAATATTGGGCCAAAATACTAAACCTAGCTTGGTATTTTTCATCTTTTGGTGTCGGGCCCTCATTTTGGGCAGTTTTGAGCTTTTCCTTGCAAAGTGGTTTCTTCATTCATAGTGCCCAATAATTTTCCCTTGCAATGTAAGAGGTGCCTTGATAATTGCTTGGTACATTTTTGTCTTCATGAATGTCCTTCTCTTCATTATTTGACCCACTGTTTTCACTATCTTGCCTATGGTCTTTATCTTTAATTTCAACCTTTGTTTCATAACTTGTATCATTTGTACTTTTGCTATGTTCACTGCCTTCAGAATTTGTCCTTTCACCATTTTGGTGATTTTGTCCTTTGCTGGTTTTGAGGAGGAGTGCATGGCCCCTTTCCTTTGAGAGGCAGCAAAAACATGCTTCCCACCTTTCTGATGAGGGATGATGAGAGGTGTCATAAACTAGGCTTGCTTAATTTGATCACTTATAGCCCTAGGACTGTATTTTTCTTCAAGAGTGTTTTTTGTGTGTATCTCTTTGTCACTTTGCTGTTTGCAGTCCTTCTGATTATCAATTTCAACATTTTTTATGCTCTTATCACTAGGAGGACCTTCAAAAATGTCATACTCTGTTTCTGCATTGTGGGAGGCGCCTAGGTCTGACACATTTTCATCTTCAGGACTGTCCATGTCTTTACCTTTTTTACTGTTGTTCTGACTGTCAACATCCCTAGGATCCTTGCCATCACTTCCTTGTTTATTTAAAACAAATCTGACAACTGTCTCTAGGCTATCTTCATTAATCTGGTCATTGTTATGACTGTTTTCCTTTTGTTTGGCGCTATCTGCTGTGAGGCTGTTAGTGTCTTTTTCTTCACTATGAGTCCTAGCATCTTGTCCTCCTTTCTCACCATTGGTGTCACTGCTTGAAACTCTGTTCTCTTCCTGATTTGCACTTTTATCTCTGCTGCTGTTTTGACTGTCTCCTTTTTGGCTATATTTCTATCCAATTTTTTCCTCAAGCTGTCTTTGACACAACCTTAGCCCTAATTGGCATTTTTACAATTTAAAAACATGAGGAGGAGATGCAAATTTATGGAGAATACCTTTTGAAACGTTCCCTCACAACAAAATGTAGCTTCTGGGAAAAAATTGCAAATTTTGGGCCTTTATGGGTGGTGTTGCGCTTTTCCTTCAAGTGCGCAGCATCTTCCCGGGCGCTGTCTGCACGAGGCCATGTGCGACGGGCATAGTGGTGGGCACGCAGCGTCTGCCCGGGTGCTATCTGCACGAGGCCGTGTGCGACAGGCGAAGTGGTGGGTGCGCAGCGTCTGCCCAGGTGCTGTCTGCACAAGGCCATGTGCTACGGGCATAGTGGTGGGCACACAATGTCTACCTGGGCACTGTCTGCATGAGGCCATGTGCGACGGGCGTAGTGGTGGGCGCACAACGTCTGCCCGGGCGCTGTCTGCACGACGGGTGGAAAAGAAAATGCTCTGTGCCGTTCTTCAGGCGCACAGTGTCCAGTTAAAATTTTCGCTGGATGCACCTACAAGCGCGTAGCATCTTCTTACAAGCGCGTAGCACCAAAAAATGCCTTTTTGTAGCAAGGTTTTGGAGGCCTTCCTGATGTTGTAATTGGGCCCATGATAGCTCGTTGGAAAGCTTAACCTGTCTACTTTCCAAATATACCATTTTTTTCCTGATTTAAGTTGATTTTCCTTATAAAAATTTTATTTACCCATGATTTGTTAAAAAGTGGTTTATGAAGGAGGTGCTGTATTTTTACCTCATCATGCCTATTTGCATTTAATCCAAATTTTTGAAAATACCTGAGCAAACTTTCCACTGTGGGGTCAACAAAAAGATTTTGTGTTTTTTGAACAAAACATACTTGCTGTTTTCTTCTTTAGTGTGACTGTCGTAGTAGTCGTAGTATTTTCCTTTGATGGCGCCTCTGATTATTTTTGTCTTGTTTGCAGGGCCATGGAAAAAAGAGCAGTTGTCTCTCTCTAGTTTATGTTTTGAGGCATAAAACTGTCTTAAGGGCACCTTTGCCAAAATGTGCCATGCTGTTCCCATATTACTGTTTTTTCTAAGATTTTGCACAAAGACTTGAATGAGTAGTATGTTACCTCTTATAGTGATATCAAGACCTCTGCAGTAGCCTCCAGTTTGCTGTGTTTATTAGTCACTGTGGATGGTCTTCTGAAACTTTTAGGTATCCTTGATTTGTAGAGATAAAAACTATTTTTCCTGTGCTCTTCAGCTTCACTGTCTCCTTTATTCAAAATGTCAACTGGTTTGACTGAAGCTGTTCCTTAGTGTGTTTCTTTTGCCCTGTTTTGATTTAGGCCAGACATCAAGACATCCCTGCAGAGATGTTTTTGATAAGATGGCTTAGTCTTGGCAATTTTTCTGTTAGACCAGTAGGAGGCACCTTGGAGACTGCTTGAGCGCCTTTTTAGAAATATGACCATCTTTGCTCTGTTTTTCTTGACTTCACCTTTGAGCTTTGCTGAAACAGAAGTATATGATAGACATGATGGTGCATGACCTAGGGAGGACTAATAGGTTTGTTTGCAAGATTTTTAGGAAAAGGGCACTTGAATGATAGTGAGAAAACAAAGTTTTTATCAAGACACAGGTTTTTTAGATATTCAACCTAAGCACCATCACCTATAAACCTAGACAATTTGTCATTACTTTGAAGGATTTCCTAGACATCCTCAAGTCATCAATAGTAACTTGGGCAGTAGGAGGGTACAATGGAAAAACTTGTGTTATCTTGGCTAGGAAAATTTGTGAAATAGGGGGATTTTAGGCATCAGAGATAAGAAGATTTACACAGATATGACAGTTAGGGACAGAGTAAAGCCTATCAGTTTAAGATGGGATTTTGACAGGATTACCAATTTAATCACAGTAGGTAAGAGAGGAGGGAAAAGTGAAAAATTTCTCTGAGGGGATTTCTAGAGGACAAAATGATTGTTTTGAATTTGGTTTCTAGAAAACCTGGACAAAGCATATAGTCATAAAAATAGGTGAAAAATATTGATGACTAACAGTGGCTCCATTTGGGGAGGGCAACTCCTTTTCTGGAGGTGTCTAGAATTGCAGATCTCTATCTTGTGAAGACTAGTGCCTCATCCATTGGTTGGAATTTCTCTTTTTCTTTGTTGCTTTTCCTGAATTGGTACTTTTGAAAAACTGAAAGCATGATTAGCTCATTTCACCTTTACCTACACACGTATATTGCCTAACATTTTTTCTTCTTTGGGTGCACTTGAACTGGCAAACCCTTGAAATGATATTTTTGAAAGAGAACAAACTGTCTACTTCTACACTTATATCCTATGGGAGTTCAGATTAAGCTAATGAAATCCTTTGATTCTCTACCTACACTAGATCAACTGTCAAGATTAAGCTGTTTGACAGGATTTCATTCACTAGAATAAAAACATGAAATTGAAGAATGATCAAATCAGGATTAGACAGTCCGATTTTTCATGTGTTTGTGGCATAACAAAAAGCTGCACACAAATGTTATTTTTGTACAAAATGAGATTCATAAAAATCAGGGCTAAGACACATAGTTTGCTATTCATCCCTATTTTCCTCTTTGGTTTTGTTTTGAGCGTGTGGAAATAGTATCTTTCTTTCCTAATCTACCTTCTTTGATAAGTCAAGCTTTCATAATTTGATTATAATTCTTTTGACTAACTTATCAGTAATCAATTTAAAACATGCTCAGCTATGATTAGGCTAGATAACTAAACAAGACATCTTTTTGACACTAGTAGTGGCACTTAGACTTGCAACTTTCAGTATGATTATTTTTTGGGTATGGGGTTGAACCATTTCTTTAGAATCTGCCCTCTTTTTCTACTTTTCCTATTTTGTGTTTTCATTTTTCTCAAAACAATCTGAAAGAAATATGCTCATGGGGCTGAGCTTATTTTGCATTCCTATCTATCCTAATCTAACCTATACATGATAGGCATTTATCTAGTGAACTCTCTTTTCCAATATAACCAGTCAAGTAGATGATTGCATGGGTGATCTTGGTTCAACTCTTTGATGGTGCTAAAGAAATCAAAAGGCCACTTGCACCTCACTTGTGTTTGAACAGTAGTGCCTAAAATTTTCTTTAAACCTTGCATCAAACTGTTCTTGGCAGAAAACACTCCTCTTTTAGATTTCTCAAGGAAAATAGCAAATGGATCTTGGAATGATACCTGATCTTGCGGATATAAGCTTCATTCATGACTAATTCTTCTTCCACTTGGCTATGCTTGAGGCTCTCTTGGGAAAGAAACTCTTCCTCTTCCTCATGATCGCCTGAACTGTCAGACTCATCATATATTGCAGTGTAGTCCTCTTGCCAAGCTGATGTGTTCTGATTGAGTTGACTGAAATGTGTGTGAAGGTCATCATGTTGATGAGTAGGGATACTCTTTGGCAGTAAATCCTCTTGAGAAGGTGGTGCAACAACTCTTATGTGATTATCTACTTCTATGCCTTCATCTGTAATTTGTAATTCAATGGAACTTGGTGGCTGCAAATCTGGAGTTAAGGAGGGTTTCATGTCCCAAATGATTTCCTCGACCATTTCAGGAAAAGGCTTATTATTGAAAACTTGCTCAAGAAGTTCATCATCCTCCTTAACCTCAACATCAAAGCTGAAAAACTGCTAATTTCCAATCACATGAAAACTATTTCTGATGGATTGAAGTGAAGTAGAGCAAAGAGTCAGAGACTCTTCACTTACTTCAGTGTCATGGGTGACCTGTCTTAGCTGATTACTCCTTTCAATTTGATGATAGTGAACTTCATCCCACAAATCAACTGCTGATGGCTCCACAAGGTTAGCTTCTACTTGGATATCATAATCATCAATATATTGATCAAACCTTGGAGAATCATTAATATAATTAATGCCACCGGACATACATATTGGACAATCAGATTTTTCTTCTTTGAATTGATCTACAAGTTTACTTTCTGATTTATGGTAGATGGCATTAGTAGGAGGAGGAACAAAATTTTTTTGTTCACATGAAGTTTTAGAGGCTGTCTGTGTGTTTATCATCTGATTTACTTCCTCTTCAGTTAAAGGAGGAGGCATTTTTCTCTTCCCTTGGATAATACTACAACAATTCTCTTTCTCTTGTGAAGGCTAGTTTTGAGGTTGAATGTTTTCTTAAGCCTCACCTAGAAGAGATGGTGAACCATCACTTGTGCCTTCAGAGAGATCCTGTGGGTTTTCCTCTATTTCTTGATTGGGTTCTTCCTCAACTAACTCCTCTAGGCTGTCATGGTAGCTACCTTGAGAATGAAATGCATGGATTGATTCTAATAAATCTTTAGGATGCCAATTTCCTAAGTCTTCATCAATGTTTACAAGGTGTTGTATGAGGTCTTTAGATTGATCACAACAATTTTCAGCCAATGATAGAGATGGACAATGCCCTATATAGTGTTTATAAAATACTTTGTGGAAATCCTTTAAAGAAAACAAGATGCCAGGTTCTAGCCATTCATACCAATTTCTTGCCTTACCTTCTAATGTTGCCATAAACATTTTCGTGAGGCAGTCCTCGTGCCATTCAACCTTTAACCTCCATATGTGTATATGAAATTTGATGAGGTGTAACAAGGGGTCATCAACTTTTTCATCTTGAAATATAGGTAGGTTTTTTATCCAATTTATTTTAGGCATTTTGTGTGGGAATCCAGGGATATGATCTCTATTCATCGGAGGATATCTCTTTTGTATCCTTGGATCCATCTTTGTTAATAAAAAAGGATCACTGTGTCTTTTCAACCAGTCTAGAGTTCTCTACCAGTGGATTCTTTTGGTCTATTGAGGGTTGTGGAGTCACCAGGTGGAAGAGTTGAACTTTGCTGTCCATCATCAGCATGATTGGGATTGCTTAATGCATTCACAGGGGATTTTATAAGAACTGGTGGGGTAATAGGCCTACTGGAGGCTAGTGGAGTCGCCAGGGGGATATTTTTAGTTGTTTTGAAGATAAGTGTCTATGGTCCACCACCAATACTGACACAAAGCCAATCTAGAAATGTTTTGGAGTTTTCTGAGTTTTCTATATGCAGCCCTTAAGGTATGTAAGAGTGTCCTATAGCTGAGTCATCATTTTGCTAATATGGTGAAAAAGCTAGTTTCTACTCTTCAGATAATACTTAAGTTTTCTAAGTTTGAATGAGACTTTGAGAGCTCCTAAGGGATACCTAGGATGTTTTGACTCAAGGTCCCACCGTGATCGCCATTATTTTACTGTCTCGTAATTTGGCAGATTGGTAAACCAAATGACAGGGTAATATCAGACTAATATTTGGAGTCCTAGGACCTAGCATTCCTGGACTCAGAGAGGGCTCTCTCTATGATGCGAAGAATGTGAGCTTGTTCACTTTGTATGCTTGACTTTAGGCTAGTTGTTAAGTATATTTTGGTTTGTTTTGGTTTTGAGTTAAAACTGATCAAGTAGGACAAAGTAGAAAGAGAGTTTATCAAATCAACAGGGCTATGGGGTCAGCTAAATTCAAGGATGTCTAAATGATGGACAAGGTGTATTGCAGGGATGATTTAGCAAGGTTAATGGATCCTTTGGGTGAAGTATGAGGTGAAATGAACATTAAGTTTGTGAAAAACGAAGAAGTCTTACACATACATAGTTTGAAAGAAAATACTCATGAGGTAGGGAAAACCATAAATTTCTATGAATAATACTCAAAATGGTAAACATGAAAGATAAACAATCCGATGATACATAGAAGCATAAGAATTCCTAACTATAGAGATTCACCTTCAGCTGTTGGGAAAACATATAAGATAAACAAAGAACTTAATATATGGAGAGGGAACTCCTAAACAACATATATCAAGCTATCGGGAACTCTGAAACCAGTTTGAAAGCATGGACAAAGGGCAAGATCGAACGAGACCTCTTTGACTTAACTAAAACAATCAGTATTTCATAGAAAAGTTTCAGAAATGGAGTTTTGAGAAACTATAAGTAAGCAGGGAATACCTTAAATCATACTAGATAGCTAAACATACTGACCATTAATGAAACAAGTAACAATTTCTTGATGGACCTAAGGAGCAGTTAAGAATTCCTTAAAAATGATCGAGAAGAAGAAAAACATCAAAGCTATAATATGCAGGAGGTTTGAGGTGCTTCCATGAGCATATCTCAACATATAATTTTCTGATCTACAACAAATAAGAAGTATGAAACATTAATGGAAACAAGAAGACATAAACAAACCAGGGAAACATCACCATTCACCAAGCTATGGAATCTTGCACACAGTGCTCCTCCACCATCAAGCCAAGCAAGACATTCATCCACTTCATAAAACCAGTATATTCTTCAAGCTCATAAAAATATGTATTGCTCTTAAAATGTCAAGTTCTGCCTAGTTTTTAAAATGAATCCTCATGGTTTATATAAGCCAAGAGGAGAAAGAGCTCACTAAATAAACTAGAAGGCCATTGGCCAAAACAAAATATCTAAAACTGTCCTTGAGGCCTTACAAGGTCCAAGGCACAAAATATCTGTCTAAAATATCTTTTTGGACCAAAATAGAAAAAAATAATCACTTTTAGGCTCTGAAATACATGATAAACTTTCCTAACGCACATTTGGCCCAGTCATCACATAGGAATGCAGAACACTGTCTCTGTTTTAGCAGAATTTCCAGGCGCGCAACACCAAAAAAGGCCTTTTTGCAGCGAGGTTTTGGAGGCCTTCCCGGTGTCGAAAAAGGTACCATGATGGCCCGTTGGAAAGATATGGATGTATAAGTTAAAAATATACTTGATTTATTTCAATCTGATCTCTAGAAGCCTATCAAAAAGTGGATAAGCTGCAAAAACCCAGGAGCGTAGCACCTGCTAAAAAACAATGGTAGAAAGGTGAAAAAATGGCCGTTTTTGGACCTTTTGAGGGACCAAAACATCTCCAAATGATCTGAAAATTTATGAGCACACTCTCCTAGTTCTAAGGAATCCAAAAATATAAAATTTTCCTGCTGAAGATGCTCTGAGAAAAAGCGCAGCGTCCAGGGTTCTGCGCTCCTAGGCTTAAAAATTTGTAAAAAACCAAAACTTGTTCAATTTTGCTCCAATTTGGTGAGTGGGTCCCTCATTGGTTCTTAGAGACCTGTAGAAAATATTGGGCCAAAATAATAAACCTAGCTTGGTATTTTTTATATTTTGGTGTCGGGCCCTCATTTTGGGCAATTTTAAAATTTACCTTGCAAAGTGGTTTCTTCGTTCATAGTGCCCAGTCATTTTCCTTTGCAATGTAAGAGGTGCCTTGATAATTGCTTGGTACTTTTTTGTCTTCATTAATGTCCAATTCTTCATTATTTGACCCACTATTTTAATTATCTTTCCTTTGGTCTTTATCTTTTATTTCAACCTATGTTTCATAACTTGTATCATTTGTACTTTTGCTATGTTCACTGCCTACAGAGTTTGTCCTTTCACCATTTTGGTGATTTTGTCCTTTGCTGGTTTTGAGGAGAAGTGCATGGCCCCTTGCCTTTGAGAGGCAGCAAACACATGCTTCCCACCTTTCCGATGAGGGATGATGAGAGGTGTCATAAACTGGGCTTTCTCAATGTGATCACTTACAGCCCTAGGATTGTCTTTTTCTTCAAGAGTGTTTTTTGTGTGTATCTCTTTGTCACTTTGCTGTTTGCAGTCCCTTTGATTATCAATTTCAACATTTTTTATGCTCTTATCACCAGGAGGACCTTCAAAAATTTCATACTCTGTTTCTGCGTTGTGGGAGGCGCCTAGGCCTGACACATTTTCATCTTCAGGACTATCAATGTCTTTACCTTTTTTATTGTTGTTTTGACTGTCAACATCCCTAGGATCCTTGCCATCACTTCCTTGTTTATTTAAAAGAACTCTGAAAACTGACTCTAGGCTATCTTCATTAATATGGTCATTGTTATGACTATTTTCCTTTTGTTTGGCATTGTCTGCTGTGAGGCTGTTAGTGTCTTTTTCTTCACTATGAGTCCCAACATCTTGTCCTACTTTCTCACCATTGATGTCACTACTTGAAACTCTGTTCTCTTCCTGATTTTCACTTTTATCTCTGTTGCTGTTTTGACTGTCTCCTTTTTGGCTATCTTTCTATCCAATTTTTTCCTCAAGCTTTCTTTGACACAACCTTAGCCCTAATTGGCATTTTTACAATTTAAAAACATGAGGAGGAGATGCAAATTTATCGAGAATGCATTTTTAAAAGTGCCCTCACACCAAAATGCAGCTTCTGGGAAAAATTTACAAATTTTGGGCCTTTTTTGTAAATTTTTGGACGGTGCTGCGCTTTTCCTTCAGGCGCGCAGTTTCTGCCCGGGCGTTGTCTACACGAGGCCGTGTGCGACGGGCGTAGTGGTGGGCGCGCAGCGTCTGCTTGGGTGCTGTCTACACGAGGCCATGTGCGACGGGTGTAGTGGTGGGCACACAGCGTCTGCCCAGGCACTGTCTGCACGACGGGCGGAAAAGAGAATGTGCAACGCCGTTCTTCAGGCATGCAGCGTCCAGTTAAAATTTGCACTGGACGCACCTATAGGCATGCAACGTCTTCTTACAGGCGCGCAACCCCAAAAAAGGCCTTTTTGCAGCAAGTTTTTGAAGGCCTTTCCGATGTCGGAATTGAGCCCGTGATAGCTCGTTGGAAAGCTTAACCTGTCTACTTTCCAAATATACCATTTGGTTCCTGATTGAAGTTGATTTAATTGTAAAAATTTGATTTCCCCATGACTGGTCAAAAAGTGGTTTATGAAGGAGGTGCTGTATTTTTACCTCATCATGCCTATTTTCATTTTATCCAAATTTCTGAAAATGTCTGAGAAAAATTTCCACTATGGAGTCAACAAATAGATTTTGTGTTTTTTGAACAAAACATACCTTCTGTTTTCTTCTTTAGTGTGACTGTCCTTTTGTAGTAGTCTTAGTCTTTTCCTTTGATGGCGCCTTTGATGATTTTTGTCTTGTTTGCAGGGGCATGGAAAAAAGAGCAGATGTCTCTCTCTCGTTTATGTTTTGAGGCATAAAATTGTCTTAAGGGCACCTTTTCCAAAATGTGCCATGCTGTTCCCATATTACTGATTTTTCTAAGATTTTGCACAAATACTTGAATGAGTAGTATGTTACCTCTTATAGTGATATCATGACCTCTGCAGTAGCCTCCAGTTTGCTGTGTTTATTATCCACTGTGGATGGTCTTCTGACACTTTTAGGTATCCTTGATTTTTAGAGATGAAAACTATTTTTCCTGTGCTCTTCAGCTTCACTGTCTCCTTTATTCAAAATTTCAATTGGTTTGATTGAAGCTGTTCCTTAGTGTGTTTCTTTTGCCCTGTTTTGATTTAGGCAAGACATCAGGACATCCCTGCAGAGATGTTTTTGATAAGGTGGCTTAGTCTTGGCAATTTTTATATTGGACCAGTAGGAGACACCTTGGAGACTGCTTGAGCGCCTTTTTAGAAATATGACCATATTTGCTCTGTTTTTATTGATTTCACCCTTGAGCTTTGCTGAAATAGAAGTATATGATAGACATGATGGTGCATGACCTAGGGAGGACTAATAGGTTTGTTTTCAAGATTTTTAGGAAAAGGGCACTTGACTGATAGTTAGAAAACAAAGTTTTTATCAAGACACAGATTTTTTAGATATTCAACCTAAGCACCATCACCTATAAACCTAGACAATTTGTCATTACTTTGAAGGATTTCCTAGACATACTCAGGTCATCAATAGTAACTTGGGCAGTATGAGGGTACAATGGAAAAAATTGTGTTATCTTGGTTAGGAAAATTTGTGAAATAGGGGGATTTTAGGCATCAGAGATAAGAAGCTTTACACAGATATGAAAATTAGGGATAGAGTAAAGCCTGTTAGTCTAAGATGGGATTTTGAAATGATTACCAATTTAATCACAGTAGGTAAGAGAGGAGGGAAAAGCGAAAAATTTCTCTGAGGGGATTTCTAGAGGACAAAATGATTGTTTTGAATTTGGTTTCTAGAAAACCTGGACAAAGCATATAGTCATCAAAACAGGTGAAAAATACTGATGACTAACAACACACAAAACTGAAATACATAAGGTTATGCAAGAATTTTCACGATGCTCTTGTATATAGGAGTAAAAGCTTAAACCCTCATGACATAGACATTTTTCCTAAGGGGTCTTCATTCAAAAAATACCATGAAAACCTTGGGCAAATTATATCACTAACAAGGAAAGCAAAGGGATGCAGGATGTCTATAGATTTTAGGTACCTAGGCAAAGCCTCCATAAAGTACAAATGCCCTCTTCTCGAGATAAATCATCCTATGCCAAGGGTAGGATTTTCTAACAAAATGACATTGCTTGCTAGTGTTTCAGGTTATCATGAGATGATACCACTTCAAATCAATCAACACAAAGACATTTCCAAAATTCCTTGGAATAACTACATGTTTGACCAAATTTTTCTTGGGATGAGAAGTACTGAAGACACCTTCCAAAGAATCAAGGCACCTGTTGTCAACTTCTTCAATATGATATACATTGATGACATCATCATCTGTTTGGAATCTGATGAAGAATGCTTTCTTCACCTAAGGAGTTTCTTTCATAGAAACAAGGTTTGGAAACAGCACTCAAAGAGGAAATATAAAGGAAAAACTAACCTATTTGAAGATTTTTGGGAGGAATATTGCATCATGCCTTCAAAAATAGGTAGCCATGTTTCCTATCTACAAGAGCTGAATGAAAAAGAGTTGTTGGGTCATCCTATTGATGACATGGTCATAAAATACCATAGCTATTAAGAGTTTTAGTTTGAATTCCCCCCTCATTGTGTATACCATTGTTTAAAAGAAGGTTATAAAGAGAAAAACACAAAAACAGGAAAAATAGAAAAGAGGGTAGATTTGAAAAGAGGTAAAGCCCCATACCCAAAAAATAGTATGACTGAAAGTGAGCAACCTTAAATGCCACTGCTGGTTCAAAAAGAAGGTCTTGTTTCAGTCATCTAGCCTAATTATGGCTGCGACATGTTTTCAATTTATTGTTGATAAGTTAGTAAAAGGTAGTTAGTCAAATTGCGCAAGCTTGACTTGTCAAAAGATATATTAGGGAAGAAAAATACTGGTTCCACATGCTTAAAACAGAATCAAGCAGAAAAATGGGGATGAATAGCAAACAATGTATCACTGCCTTGATTTTTCTAGTCTTATTTTGTACAAAAATAACATTTGTGTGCATCTTGTTCTTATGCCACAAACCCATGGAAAGTCAGATTGTCTAACCCTGATTTATACCATGTTTTCAATTTCATGTTTGTAGCTTAGTGAATGAATCTTGTAAAACAGTTTAATTTTGATAGTTGAGTAGTCTAGGTAGAGAATAAAAAGTTCATCAACATAATCTGAACTTTGGGGGAAATAAGATAGAAGTAGATAGTTTGTTTTGCTTTCAAAATAAAAAATGTCAAGGGTTTGCTAGTCCAAATGCACCCAAGGAAGAAAAAATGTTAGACAAGTAGATTGGGTAGGTAGAGATGAAGCTGATCTAATCATGTTTTTCAAATTTATTAAGATCATAGCTTCACAGCAAGCATCAACAAGTGAAAAAGGGTAAGAATATGCCCAATGGATGAGGCACTAGTCTCCATTAAGCCAGAGATCTGAAAATTCTGGACACCTGTTGAAAAGGAGCTGCCCTCCCCAAGTGGAGCCACTGTTAGTCATCAGTAATTTTTTCCTTTGTAGATGACTAAATTTTTACCCTATATTTCTAGAAACAAAGTTCATAAACATTGTGAGTTATAGAAATCTCACTGCCTTCATTATCCTTAAGATAATTTTTTCACTATTTCATCATCCCACCATGTCAAGCTCAGCTCACCCATCCCAGAAGACCCATAATGGGCTCATGTCACTTATTTTCTCTTTGTTGGGTCACCTTTGGCCTCAATCCTATCTTTTTGTTTTAGCCTAAACCCCTCTACTGCCACCTAGGGCCACCAAATAGCCATCTCTCTTACATCTCCAGAAATGCTTCAAGCATTGATGGTCTCAAAACTGTCTTTGTAGGCTCTTTAGATAAATCAAGTACATTTGATTTTGGATCTTCAATACATCAGTCTATCAAAAACTATGTTTGACACCTAAAGATCCCAAAGTCTAAGTTTTCAGTGAAAATCCAAGTCCAAGGAACCTTCCACTAGCTCACCTAGGGTTTCACAGGTCATACGGTGGATTTGGTATCCTAAAATCATTGTTTTTTTATGTGTAAGGAGACTGCATTTTAATAAGAAGAAGGACAAGTAACTTTGTCCAAAACTGATCAAAAGGCCATTCAAGAAAGGTTTCCTTGGCCTAAAGCACAAATTCTGCAAGGGACAGGTGCCCTTGCTCACATTTCTGCAAGGATGATCAAGATGGCCATTTAACTAAAAATAGGTAAGGTAGGAGGTTGAAATCATCACCAGAACCCATCCATAACAAAGAAAAAGGCAATAGGTCTGTGGCTAAAAGATAATCAGGGTTATTGTGATTAATTGGAAAAACAGTGTTTCCAAAGCAAAAAGCCAGAACAAGAACCACAAGGACAGAAGTCACTTCAACTCCACCAAGTACACATTGAAGATTTTTAGAAATAATAAATGAATTTTGAAAGATTATAGAGAACTTAGAAGACAACACTGTTTACTTTTCTCTAACAACTCTAAAACCTAGGATTTTGGAAAGATGGGCAGAACAGGTCCAAGATAGATGATAAGGACTCCTTCTTAAACAACAGATGGCATCGAAAGGTTATCTAAGGTGTCCCTTGAGGTTTTTGAAAGGTAACACTGCTTCACCTGCACCAGAGAGAGAAATGGCAAAGAATATCAGTTTAAGGGGCTAACTTTGCAAATGCATTTAAAGGTCTTCAAATTAAATAAAATAAAGCAAGCATAGGGCTAAGTATCAAAGAGAGAAATCAAGTTGAAACATGAGGTTACTGTTCAGAAAATGAGGTATCAAACTCCAAAAAGGCAGTAAGGGATCAAAGGCAAATGTACTATAGGCACCTGCAGAAAATCAGAAGTGGCCAAGTGAAACCATGGAATGGTATAATTTGTTTAAAATTTGTGGCAAAATAGGTATTGTTACACCATTTTTTGGTCATCTAACCTGTTATCATTAGATGGACCCAAGTACACCATGTAAGACCAATTTTACCCTAAGTAAAATTTCTTTCATTATGTGAAATAACTTAGTAAAACACCTTTATTAAGTTATTTATGGTCTAAACAAGAAACCCCAAAAGGAAATAATAAACAAATCTATATTTGTTTATATTTCCTCAAAGAATAATTAGTTAAACATCAATTTAATTATTATTCCTGGTCATATTTAACCCAAAACAAGGAAATCAATTAAATAAATCCTTATTTATTTGATTATTTCCTAGAAATAAGTTATTTAATCCTTATTTAAATAATATTCCTAGTTAAATTTGACTAAATCATTTATAAATAATTAAATAAATCATTATTTATTTAATTATATTTACACCATTCCTTAAAATAATAAATAAATCATTTATTTATTTATTATTTATAAATAAAGGAATTGACCCAAGTCAAAAATCCTTTCCCCTCCAACAAATATAATAAAATATTCCTAAAAGGTGGTTCTATAATTTGATTAATAATATTTTATTCATGCACCAAAGTTCTAGACCGCCCTAATATTTTGTTATAAATAGAAGGGTTTTCCCAGTCATTTGTCACCTTCCATTGCATTAGATCACTCTGGATCCATACTTGGTCACATTCTCCATTTTTTCCTTGTGAGCTCCCTTTGAGTTCTATGTTTGTCTGGGTTTTCTACGCCAACAAGAGAGAGAAATTTTAGATCTGAAATGCTGAGGACTTTCAAGAATCCATCCCATTGAGGAGAACTGGAAAACACCCATGGTTAATGTCACGTTCCCCGAGTCCACGGTCCAGGAAGCCTTTGTTCCTTCTACGACCGCGGCAAAGAACCCCAAGACTATTCACACCAACCACCCCTGTGCTTTGTGTGATCTCCATGGCCATTACACCCACCTTTGTCCCCGCCTCAAGGACTTCCGCACCTCTCTAGCTGCGGTCTGCCAATTCGAGGCCAAGCGCAACGAGTCCACCTCTCCCCTATTTGCACGTTTTTCTTTGGCAGAAATACTGGACATGACAGCTCCCATTGACATTCCCCCTCCTGATGTTGAGATGACAGAGCCTTCATCCACCATCTTCTACCTATCATCATCTATGAAACCCTCGGGGAAAATTCCCTCTGAATCCTCCCTTGTTGTTTCGCTTGACCTTCCTTCAGCGATCACCCTGGGCTCAACATCGGTAGATCCTTTATTTGCTTACTCTTCTATCACCCCTTGTGACGATGCGCATGTGACCCTCTCTTATCGTGATGATGAGTCAGGTAGCTTCGCCGTGTCAGGTGGTCTTTCTTCCACCAGTCACCCCATCTTCTATCACGATGATGAAATTATGGAAGAAATCACCACCCCTGACTTTAACTATTCCCCCTTACATCGAACCCATGTGTTCACACCACATACACCTTATGGCCATTACATTGAAACCCAATGTTTGGGTAAGGGGGCACCCACATTTGAGAGACCAAGAGAAGTAATTCTCCACAACTCTCCTAGTGCATCTGGTCGTGCTGACTTTAGTACCATTATTATTCCACATTTAGAAGAACCTCTAGAGTCCCATATCACTTCAGATCACTCTAGGGATGATACCCCTTATCGTTCCTTCATCTTAGATCAACAACCCAATCTTTTAGACATTGTTGTTAACCAACCTATAGGTTTTCTAAGAGAGCATCAGTTCATTATATCCAAATCCTCTTTTTGGGATAGTGACACCAGGTATGCCAACCCAGAAACTTAAAGTCCATTTGATTCATATATGCAGTACTAAAAGAGATTGGTAATCCTCCATTTCCTTTCTCAAACTGCATAACGACAACGAAAACAAATGGCGCACGATATCATTAAATATGTTTAGATTCCCCTTTTTCTAAATACATTTTGGCATGACCACAACATGCTTGGGGGAACCTATGCCCCTCATCCATACCAATCCCAGATCTCAGCCAAAAACAACATTGAAACCCCCTTTCTCTGACAGGTCACACTTTTCAGGTCATTTCCTGGGACAGGTCACAGTTTTCTGCCCAGTACCTGCTACCCAGGTCGCAGAACAGACCCCAAAAAGTGCAACCTGGCCTGCTCATGAGCTCTGGGTACCTGTTAGTTTTTAGTACCTTGATAATTCACCAGGACACATTTTACCCAAGAAGGGTCTCTTCACCTCTCCTCAAAATCGGATTTCCTCACTTACAAAACTTGTACTTGAGGCACCACTTTTCCTCCATACTTGTCCTTGTTCGTGTTGATTTTCGTCATGAGTTACCATCTTGTACTCATGTTTTCATGGTCTCCCATTGGACCTTTACTATGTGGCAGCACCATCGAGTCGCCCTTGTTTAGAGCATCTGAGTTGAGTCATCATCGCGTTCATGGAGTCTATCCTGAGTCCCTTTGTACCCCGATATAGTCCTCCTTCCTTCCTTGCTTGGTCCCTCTCTCGTGTCGCACATTATGGCCTTCAGTCCCATTGTCCCCTATCCCTCATGATATTGTGTCAATCGTTGCCAGGTCATCCATGCCCTTTATGCTTTAACAAGGGAAGTCATCCATTTGCTACTCAGTATCCTCTACTTCATTATCATCATTAGTGTCAGCCTGTCAGTCGCTCTACTATTTTCTCTCGTGCCTTAGTTGAGGATTCCTTATTGCCTCACCTATGGTGGACCTCCTTCTGTCGACATCATCTCATTCATTCCAGAAGACAGGTCTAGAGGGTGGTGTATCTTGGTTCCAACTTCCACTCTTGTTCGGTGCCCCAGATCAGGAAAAGGGACTACTTATCATCCTTTGACTTGGTTGTTTCTCACCTTCATCTCCTTTTAGCATGATCGAGATCCATATACTTTATGGTCCAGCGATGCAATAGTAGATATTGGTGATTCCCGGGTGTGTGTGAGATGTCCCAACCCTCATGAGGGGGTGGCCCTACAGGTAGCCCCCCACATGCCCGGATGACCTCTTCATTGCAACCTTCGATGCAGCTCCATATATTTGATGATGTCGGCCTTAACCGCTTGCAACGCCTCTTTGATCTGCATGTATCAGTCAGATTTTGTGAGCCCTTTCCCATGTATATGGGGCATTTGGGTTGTATTTGTATCGCATGTACTCAAATATTACTGTATAAGTCCTGGCTGTTATCCCAGGCACAACATGTATGTGGGATTCCTCATTATATCTTTTATCTGGCTTCTGTTTATGCCAGCATGTACTTTACAGTTCGGTTCCTTGTTTACTGGACGCACTATTCTTTTGTACTTTGTCTCGGCGGGCATAGGTATGCCTCCCCTGGCGCCTTTAGCACAGGTACCATCTCATTAACTAGAGACTTGTTTCACCTGTAAGTCTTGTCTCCTCAGGGTCTAGTCCTTTAGAACATTAGACTACCTTACATTTCTCTCTCTGACTTCCCTCTTGATGTCTAGTGATTGAGTTCTTACAACGTACTTCGGTCATACGATTTGCTCCTAACACTCGTACGCTGGGGGGCAATCTGTTACACCATTTTTTGGTCATCTAACCTATTATCGTTAGATGGACCCAAGTACACCATGTAAGACCAATTTTACCCTAAGTAAAATTGCTTTCACTATGTGAAATAACTTAGTAAAACACCTTTATTAAGTTATTTATGGTCTAAACAGGAAACCCCAAAAGGAAATAATAAAAAAATCTATATTTGTTTATATTTCCTCAAAGAATAATTAGTTAAACATCAATTTAATTATTATTCCTGGTCATATTTAACCCAAAACAAGGAAATCAATTAAATAGATCCTCATTTATTTAGTTATTTCCTAGGAATAAGTTATTTAATTCTTATTTAAATAATATTCCTAGTTAAATTTGACTAAATCATTTATAAATAATTAAATTAATCATTATTTATTTAATTATATTTACACCATTTCCTTAAAATAATAAATAAATCATTTATTTATTTATTATTTATAAATAAAGGAATTGACCCAAGTCAAAAATCCTTTCCCCTCCAACAAATATAATAAAATATTCGTAAAAGGTAGTTCTAGAATTTGGTTAATAATATTTTATTCATGCACCAAGTTCTAGACCGCCCTAATATTTTGTTATAAATAGAAGGGTTTTCCCATTCATTTGTCACCTTTCATTTTGCATTAGATCACTCTAGATCTATACTCTTGGTTTGACTTTGAGCCACTATCATTGTCACATTCTCTATTTTTTGCTTTGTGAGCTCCATTTGAGTTCTATGTTTGTCTGGGTTTTCTACACCAACAAGAGAGAAATTTTAGATCTGAAATGCTAGGGACTTTCAAGAACCCATCCCATTGAGGAGAATTGGAAACACCTTTCTTGTTTTCCTCTCAGGTGCCCCTTTAATATAAAAATTCTTTCAAATACATTGTTCTTGTCTTGTCTATTGGATGCATGGAGCCACATTTTACTTTATCTGCTTAATGTCTTTTATGCTTAGATCTAGATTTGTGCAGCATTATTTGGATCATCTAATTGTAGATTTAAAGATATTTAGCAGCCATAATCGATGTTAGGGCTATTTGTTATGCGTAGCTAAAGTGATCTTTTATGACGAAAGATTCATACTAACAGGTATGTTACTACCTAAAAAATCAGTAACGAGATAAAGGGACATGTTCAGGTCACCTACAATAAAAAATGCCAAAAGAGGACAAAAACTGTGTTTTTAGTTTGTCAACAGCATGCCTAAAGCAATTTGAATAAATGCCCAGGTTTTCAAAGGTAAAAGGGATGAAAGAGGCCTTTACTCTCCCCCAGCCAACCATCACCACAAAGAAGAAAAAGTACCTTGAAGAGAACCTACAAAAACCCCTGTAAAAGATAAAAAGCTATCAGTCAAAGAAAAAATATTGAAAACATAGTAAAGTGGGTTTTCAAGTTAAATTTATTTTTTATAAAGGAGTATAAAGGTTTTTTAATCTCACTTTGAACTCATTTGGCACTTGGTGGAAGAAAGAAAGCCTCAACAAAAGAAACAAAGTGTTTTTGATCGTTTTTTGGGTGAAGTGTTTGGGCGCTGCGCAAATCATCGGCGCTATGCAAACGCAGGCCGGCGCTGCGCTAACAGGCCCCCACCTGTTCAAGTTTGAACAGTGCTGCGCAAATATCACTGGGTGTTACGATAAGCTCAGGTGCTGCGCAAACATAGGCCTGACTCACTCAGGGCCGACAGGAGCAGCACGATGGCCCAACACACTATATAACTGATCGGGTGCTGCAATAAACAGGTCGCTCGAAACCTTTACACAGGCCGACACTTCACCCGAAACCTCTGCACAAACTACTCAGGCACTACGCAAACTGGCCACCCGAATCGCCTAGAATATTTGCAGACGCTACCGCTCACTCAACGCTACGCTAATCGCCGTGCAGGCCTTGACGACGTTGGGCAAACAATCCGACCCGACAGCACGAGCAGGGCACTACACAAACACATAGAGTTAAAAAGGAGTTTAAAACTCCTTTTTAACTCCATCGAAACCCCCAAAACCATTTAAAACTTGGAAAATTTTCATAAAAATGAGTTTGTTTACCACAGGCTTAAGCCCCCTTGGGCTAAGTCCTAAACCACTTCCCCATCATGCGACTTGGTGCTAGAACCAAGCGCTAAACCCATATGATGCTTATCGGCATCAAAACTTTGGCGAGTGCATATGTTTTGTTACATAAAACCTCCGATGCGATCAAATCCCTTTGTATAACTCCAGATCTCATGCTTCCTTTGTAAAAAACCAAGAGTTTTAGTCTCGAGCGCTTATCGCATCGGAAAATTTCGATGGTGCGTAAGTCTTTTTTCAAGTATAAATTCTGATGCCGACCAAGCTCTTTTATATATAAGCCCGACCTCCGCTTTCCTCCATATACCCAAAGGCCCCGCGATCGGGCGTTAGGCATCTCATAAAACCCTTCCTCGATGTATTTTTTCTTTGTATAAACATGAAAACCCACTTACCCAAAGTTTGGTCTGACGCGTCGGAGTTATGCTTTTTAAATGAAAAATGGGTTGATTTAAAGACCGCATCAAAACTTCTGATGCGATTAAAGTCCGATATGTATAAACCCCGCCCCCATCGCTTTTCATTTCATATAGCCTACGCCCGGGACCAAGAGTTTAAGTCCCAAGGTGCCCATCGCATCAGAGTTTTCCTTTGGGTGCATTTTAATGTTTTTCCCCCACCTCCGATTGCAATGGTCCGATCGCACAATCACATCGACGATTTCGGTTGCACATTTACATTTCTCCACCTCCAATTACCATCCCGCCAATTCACTCCCTACCATTGATTTGATCCTTAGATAAACGACCTGCGCTACATCGCATCGCAAGTTTTTGCTGAGCGCATTAACATAATTCCTCTTCCGATTGCGATCCCCCGATTGGATCTGGACCGTCCACGTGTCCAGATCGGACAGTCCTAGATCATTCCCACATTACTTCATCGCCATCCACCCTCACCAAAGGTTTAAACCTAGTTTTTCGCATTCTCTTATTAAATCCGGATAATGTGAATCCTTCACATTATTAGTCTGCCGCTTATCTTGATCGTTGATCTTCTTGATCACTCATCAATCAACGGCTCTGACTTAATTATCCCTCCGCTCTCCTTTTTACCTCTTCTATGCAATTCTCCACCATTGGATGATGCCATCCAACGGCCACACTCTCTCCCAATGCCCTTTGAAGCAGTAAAACCTAAATAATGCAGGATTTCTTAATAAGTTTCATATTTTGTAGGTGTTTAATGGTTTACCCATTATAATTAAAGAAAGGCCGAAGGACGGGAAAGGCGTTTCCTATGCCTTTGATTCATCAAAGGAAACCATTCGCGGGGTTCGAACTCCATGTCTCGTCAATGTTTCATGGGCATTGATGCCTTGAGAGCCCTGCGCAGCCTGCACATCAACAAGACATTGTGTTATTAAAACACAATTAAAAGAATATTAGTGTTGAAGACAAAACAAAACAGAACAGAAGATTGAAGACAGATTTGCGGAGATCATGGCTAAGATTGATTATCAAAAGCCTTATCCCCCAAATTAAAACACAGTTAAAAGGAAAAAAATAAGTGTTTTATCAGACAGAAAGGCCTCCACTGCCACATCTGAGGCAAATTGATTCCTCCCAGCTACCACAGTGCCACCTGTAACCACAAGCATACAAGCACAGGCCGAAGTTATTGATCAAACGAAGATATTTTCCTTAGCGCAACCAGAGAGTTATTTCTGCCAGAGAATTTAACGCACAAAATATCAAGAGAGTTACTTTAATTTAAAATAGAGCCTCAAAGGTCAACAAAAGCTCCCACCGAGCTTAATTCATAAATGTAAATCAATTAATACAGTAACACACCTGTAAACTTCTCCATCGAGCGCCTCAAAGGCCGAGAAGTCATTAATCTGTATTAATTGTCCTGAGAGATCTTTTATCAGATCTCACCTCCTCATTCTTCTATAAATATTGCTGTAGAAGATGAGAAATCGTTGGTTGATCACTAGTTGTAATTTTGGAACTCTCTAAAATAATACATAGTTTGTTGAAGTTGAAGAAGAAATTGAAGTCTTGAAGCCCTGATGATGTTGTTGCATGTTTGTTACTGTGAAGGCTCTATCATTGGATCCATGAGCTTGGCTGTTGGTGAAGTATTCTGAACTATTTTATGTTTTCCCCTATTTTCATTATGTTCCATAATTTCTTACTACAGTAGGTTGAAATTTTTAGGCTAAGAAATGACTCCTGGAAGCACCTTAGACCTGTTCACCCTTCACTGTTTCATGTTTTCTTCTGCTGAAGTATTTTAGAGTCTTTAATCTCTCTCTTTAGTCTCCATGCCTGTTTATTTCCTTAATAGTTCGAATAGTTGGTTTCAGCATGATTTATGGTTTTCCCTGCTTGACTTCTGCCACTTAAAAACCGTTAGTGAAGTCTCCCTTTGAAGTACCCAAGGAAGTCTGTTCTGATCATGCCCTTTCTCCTTACTTAAACAATTGTCTTAAAGGTATTTTATAGTTGCGATCATAGATGTATTAGGTGTTCCCTCTTCTATGACTGCAATTATCAGTGAATCTTTTATGTTTTCTAAGTCATTTGAAATAAAATCTTTGAGGAAATAGGGTGTTCCCCGAATCTTAGATTGCATTTTGAAAGTTGTCTTGTAGTCATTATTTGCTTAAAGAATGTTTGTAGAATTTATGGTTAGCCTTGTCTATCAAATATTTCTTTATTGTTCAAGTTATGTTTTCAAGTTCCCTTCGTTGAGAATCAATTTTCTCTTTCCAAATCATTAATGTCCATTTCATTCCAAAAACCAAAGGATCCTGTGGCCAAGTTAGATTTTCCCTCTGATATCCCATATCCATTGATAAGTATGTTACGATCTCATCTTGACTCCATTGCCCAATGAACCAGATGTTTCTCCATTCTATATATCTTTCCTAGACCTTTCATGTTTTGCTGTATCAATTCAACCAAACACACAAACAAACACCTGCACTTAATAACTAGTCTAAAACCAATACTCAAAGCACACAAGATAAACCTTTTCAAACAAACATTTGAGAGATCCCTCTCTGAGAACAGGAGGACTAGATCCTGTAACTCTAAAGATTGGTTCTAATGTTGCCTTGTCTTTTGATTTGCCAAACTATCAAAACACGGGACACCAACATAATGGCGATCACGGTGGGATCACTGAGTTCATAGTTGCCTAGCAAGCTCTTATAAACTCATTATTCTTTCAAACAGCCATAGAAACTCAGAAAAACCCAAAATATTTAAGTTTGTCTTCATAATAAGTATGGTGGTGGAACCATCCAATATCTTAACTTCATAAAAGCTAAAAATTTTCCACCTGGCGACTCCACTAGCCCCAGTAGGCCTATTACTCATCTAAGTGCCCAGATCTCTTCAGGACTGTGTTAACCAGCCTTGAAGAAGTTTAGAAGCCTATTCCCTTACTAGATAAGACATCATGAGAGGTAAAATTCCTAAAAACAATCCCTAAAGCCTTAACCTCTCTCATTTTGGAAAAAACACTCTGGCTTCACATAGGATTAACACTAGATCCCATCGAGACCTGAATCCTCCTTTAATCGTTGACAATCCTGAGATAATTCTGTGGAATATTTCTAACTCTGGAAAATCAGCTGCTAATAGGAGCCTCTTAAGATCAAATTCCGTCCCCGAAAACCTTGTTGTCTTAGAGGATTCACACTTTGATTTACATCATACACAGAACATCTTTAGAACTAGATCTCAAGGTGATTTAAACAAGAATGACCTTGACTTTGCAGATTTGCAATAGAGCTTTAGTAGAGAAGCCTCACCTTACACTCCTCCTGATTCCCAGCTTCTTCATCACTTTAGCCTTTTCCATAACAAATCTGGTCAAAATCAGTTTGTTGGCCCAAGTGTTTCTTCCACTCCAATTCATACTACCACTGTTCAAAACACTCCATTTTAGCCATTTTTTGTAAACCCACTTCTTGTAAATCCACCCTTGTTTCCAACCATGGCAACATGGTATGCCCCATTAGTGTTACCACAACCTCTACTTCCCTTACCAAATGATTACCAATCCAAAATCCCTCACTTCACTGGAAAAGAGTCGACAACAGCCCAACATCATTTAGATAGGATGGAAGATGAATTTGATTACATGGAGATAGAAGAAGAAACTGTGAAGATGAGTATCTTCTCCCAAATTTTAGGAGGAGATGTAAAGAAATGGTTTAAAAACTTACCTCCTAATAACATAAATGATCTCCCTGCCTTGCATAAAATATTTATCAACAGATGGGAACTCAAAAGGAACCCTCTCCAAATACTAGCAGAGTATAGCAACCTCAAGAGAAATAAAGGGGAGAGTGTCCATGATTACTCCACTAGGTTCAATAGCGTTTACAATGCTCTCCCATGTCACATGAAACCTCCCCAAGGCATGGCCTTGGTAAGGTATCCCGAAGGCCTTGATGCTGAAATGAATTATGAATTAAGGGGGAGAGATTACTTAACCTTGGAAGACATGCAGAAAGGAGCTTTGAGTGTAGAAGAAATATAATCGAGAAAAGAAATAGGTTGAGATTAGAGAAGAGGGTAACTTATAATGATGACCTGCTACCGTCAACCTCAGATTCTGACACAAAAATTTACAACCTAGTCAAGGTGATGGAGAGGATGCTTGAAAAGATCAATTTAAATGAGAGACTACCACCAAGAGAACCTCAAAACAATCAAAATAGAAATAGAAATCATAATTATAGAAGAGAAAAAAATCAAGACAAGAAAAAGGAAAGCGACCAACAGATTAAACCTCCCTTCCAACAGAACTATGTAGATCAATATGAGGAAGATAGGGAGTTGGAAAGGTTGGAAGAATCTCATGTAAACTTGATTGGATTAGATAGTGGGGATGATGTTTTCCTCACTGAGGATGAATAAGGTTTCTTCTCTTATGATCAAAATACAAACACCTATGAAGATTCTGATGACTATAGATTGGGTTTTGAAAATGCAATCATGGAGGTACACAAACAATATGATCTTAGGAGCAAAAGAAGCATAGATAATTCAAAGGATAAGAACACTAGCATTGCTATCAAGAAAAACGCAGACAACCAGCCCAAAAAGACAGCAGAGAAAACCAACATTTTGGCCAAGAAACCAGACTTAAACAGAGACAAAAGTGTCCAGCCAAATGTTGAATAAAGTACCCGTAGCACTTCAGCTAGTAGTCCTAACAAAATTGTCCCAATTACTGGTCCAAACAAGGTTCAGCAAATCAAAGTTGCTGAAAAGAATTTAATTGAAAAGGCAGATGTAAATATCAACAAGTCAATTATTCCTTTCAACCTTGAGGGAGAAATTGCTAAGATAAAAATTGCCATTCCCCTAGCTAAACTAGTAACCCAAGAGGTGTACAAAAACCAAGTTTTGAAAGCTTTGAACCTAGGAAGTGATATTGACACCTTGAACTTGACAGATGAAAAACTTGAGTTGTTGTTTGGTCAAGAAGTTGAAGGAAAATACCAAGAAGGGGCTATCCCTCCCTTCTATGTTAGCTTGAACATACACGAGAAAATTTTACACAATGCCATGTTAGATTTGGGAGCTTCACACAATATAATGCCCAAGGTGGTAATGGAAAGCTTAGGCTTAGAGATTACTAAACCATACAAATATTTGTATTCCTTTGACTCAAGAAGAGTCAAATGTTTGGGTTTAATCAAACATTTATGTGTTAATTTAGCTCAAATATCTACTAAGAGTCTAGTAATGGATATAGTTGTAGCTGACATTCCCCCTAAGTATGGCATGCTCTTATCAAGATCTTGGGGAGCCAAACTTCAGGGGAGCCTTCAAATGGACATGTATTATGCCACCATCCCTGTTTTCAACCAAAACAGAAGACTATATAGGGAATCTCACATGAAGTACATGGTGAGAAACATAGAAAAACCAAACAAAACTCCAATATATTCTATTCAATCAAGTTTAGATTACTTTATCTTATGTAACGAAGATGAAATCACCCAACCAGATAAGGAAAACATGTACCCAGTCAGTTCACCAGAACAATCAAATCTTCCCTTCAATCAAATTCAAAACATTGACAATCAACAACAACAAGAAGCTGAAAATGAGGCAAATATACTTTGGACAATAAACTTTGATGGATCCTGTAACAAAAAAGTGCCGGGGTGGGTGTTTGGATTCAAAATATGAAGCAAAGTTTTTCATACAAATTGGATTTCCCATGCACTAACAATATCACTGAGTATGAAGCCCTTCTCCTAGGCTTACAATTGCTTAAACAGTTAGAAGCCCAAAAGATATCCATCCTAGGGGATTCTGAACTTATCATAAAACAAATCAAAGGAGAATAATCAGATAGAAATCCAAGGCTTAGGGAATATCGGAACGCTGCCCTTGATTTATTGAAAACCTTCAAAAAATATGAACTCATTTTCACCCCTAGAGCACTAAATCATCTAGCAAATGAACTCGCCTTCAATGCCAGCAACTGCCAAATACCTTAGATAAATCAATAGCTCAACATGAAGGTAAAACATAGGCCTTCTGTGCCCGATAACGAAGATCACTGGCAAGTTTTTGAATCTGACAAACACATAGATGATTTCTTGAAATCAGAAAATGATTTCAGCATACCAATATCAGAAACCATCCATAAAGAAAATTGTTTGTATATTGAACAAAACCCAGAAGTTGAAATGATATATTCTGCTGATATAAATCATTATGAGAATCCTTTTGAAACATAGATAACTAACAATGCAAAGCAAGAAGACTTGGAAGTTTTACAATGCAAAAATGATCAAATTCCAAGAGGTCTCACACCTTTAGAACACCTTTTTGATTTTAACGATGTAGCCAAAGAACCGAGAATGGAGCCTGTGGAAACCAACGTGGAAGAGCATAACATAGGCAGTCTAGCAGAACCCAAGATGATCAAACTATCTAGAACTCTCCCAGCTCACATAAAATCGCAATACATAGAGCTGTTCAAAGAGTTTAAAGATGTTTTTGCTTGGGGATACAAAGACCTGAAATCTTATGATACCAACATCATCCAGCACAAGATTCCCCTGAAGGAAAATCAAAAGACTTTTAAACAAAAACTAAGGAGAATAAATCCTCTCTTAATACCTTTAGTTAAGGCAGAAATTGAAAAAATGCATGATGCTGGAATCATAGTACCCATTAGATTTTTAGAGTGGGTATCAAACTTAGTTTATGTTAGAAAGAAAACAGGAGAAATCAAGCTCTGTATTGACTTCAGAAATCTAAATAGAGCCTCTTTAAAAGACAACTACCCCTTACCCAAGATGGACCATATACTTCAAAGGGTAGTTGGGTCAAGAAGGATATCCCTCTTAGATGGGTTCTCGGGTTACAACTAGGTGTTAGTGCTCCCAAGTGATCAAATGAAAACTGCTTTTACCACACCTTGGGGCACCTTCATGTATGTCAAAATGCCTTTCAGATTAATGAATGCAGGTGCCACCTTCCAAAGGGCCATGGACATAGCCTTTTCTGAAGACATTGGCTATTTCATAATCATTTACCTTGATGACATAACCGTTGTCTCAAAAACGGATGAAGAACATTTTATTCACCTGAGAAAAGTTTTTGAGAAGTGTAGGAAATTTGGCTTGTCATTGAATCCCAAGAAAACACTTTTTGGTCTCCAAGAAGGTAAACTTCTTGGCCATATAATTTCAGAAGAGGGAATCAAAATAGACCCTACAAGGATAGATGGCATATTACAAATCAGTCATCCAAGAAGCCTCAAAGAGTTGCAATCTTTCATCAGAAAGATTAATTTTCTGAGGAGGTTTATTCCTAATCTTGCTGAGCTATTAAAAAACATTACAAACATGCTTAAGAAAGATGTCGGTGTGAAATGGACTTTACCAGCTAAACAATCATTCGAACTGGTCAAACAAGCTCTTACTCAAACACCAGTCCTGATTAGTCCAGATTTCACCAAAGACTTTTACATCTTTTCTTTTGCATCTGAGCATACCATAGCTGCAGTTTTACTTCAAAAGAATGATTTGGGGCAGGAACAACCAATATCCTTCTTTAGTAGGGCCTTAAGAGATGCTCCTTTCAAATATAACATCATGGAGAAGCAAGCCTTAGCATTAGTGAAAGCTTTAAAAGACTTTAGGGTCTATACTTTACACTCTCACATAATTGCTTTTGTTCCACATACTGTTTTCAAGGACATTCTAAGTCAAGACCCAGATGGTAAAAGGGGAAAATGGATTGCAAATATTCTTGAATATGAATTAGAAATCAGGCCCACCAAACTAGTTAAAGGGCAAGGATTAGCAAAACTTATGGCTGAGTCTAACTTCCAAGCACTATACATGAATATGGTAGATGTGTTGGAAGAAATAGAAGAATCTACTGCTCCTTTTATTGAAGAAACATTTATGAATTATCCTTGGTATGCTGACATTATTTATGTGCTTTTATATTTAAATGCGCCTCCTTCTCTGTCTAAAACTAAAGCTAGATTTTTGAAACAAAAGGCTCTGAGTTTTTGCATCTTAGATGGGGTGTTATATTGGAAAAATGTTGTTGGAATTTGCTTAAATGTTTACTTGAAGATGATGTGGGGAAAATCATGCATCAGTTGCATGACGGAGAATGTGGAGGACACCTATACTGGAAGGCCACAACAAACAAAATTCTTAGATCATGTTACTATTGGCATGCCCTTTTCCCAGACACTCAGAAGCTGGTCATGTCTTGCCATAAGTGTCAAATCTTTGATGGCAGGAGAAAAATTCTTCCCTTACCCTTACATCCTATCAGAGTTGAGGCACCTTTTCAACAATGGGGGCTGGAATTCATTGGGGAAATCCACCCATCCTCCTCAGCTCAACATAAGTGGATCCTCACAACCACTGACTTCTTTACCAAGTGGATAGAAGCTATACCCTCCAGAAATGCCAATGACTTTGTCATTATTAAGTTTCTTGAAACAAATATCCTATCTAGATTTGGTTGTCTCGGAAAAATCATAACAGACAATGCTGCAGCTTTTAAATCTAAAAAGATGGTTGACTTCTATTACAAATACCACATAACCTTGGGCCATTCCACTACTTACTATTCCCAAGGAAATGGATGAGCTGAATCTTCCAACAAGAGCCTCATCAATATCATTAAAAAACTGTTGGAACAAAATAAAAAATCATGGCACAGTAAACTGGTTCATGCCTGATGGGCTGATAGGTTAACTACAAAGAAATCAATAAATATGTCCCCCTATCAACTAGTTTATGGCATGGACGCAGTTTTTCCCACCTCGTCGGGAGTGCCAGTTGTTAGCCACCTATAATATTTTGTTATACCAAAAGGTGGCTAAGACTTTTTGAGCCTCCAAGGAACAAATTTTATCACTAAAAATTGTTGGCTCTTGAAGTATCTTTAAGGCCTCATGCCTCTGTCCCAAATCTTCATTTACTATTCCCATTGTTATACTCAGAAATTCTGCTGATTTCATAAAAAAGACTGCTGCAAGACCTTCATTTTCCCCCTTGTCAAACCTTTATCTGCTCCCCTTTTCCTCCATAAAATCCCCTTTGTTTTCATGATTTCTTCTCTTTCCCTCATGAAAAAACACTTTTACAAAGTTAAAAGACTCACTCTTTAGCTTTGCCATAACCCCCATTTCCATTGAAAAACCATGAAAAATGCATAGAAAACCAAGCGCTAACTCTAGAAGCGCTCATCGCAGATCGCAAATCGCGGAATCACGGTTTTATCTAAAAAATCTCATCGCAAGTTTCTGCGATGCGATCCATCGCATATTGCAAATCGCATGTTTCGTTGTTTATACAGTTTGATCCATCGCAAATATTTGCGATGCGATCTGATCGCATCGAAATTATTTGCGATGCGACCGCTCCAATCGCATTTTTCCCCAGCGCTCATCGCAAATCACAATATCGCATTTTCTCTCCGTCGCATAAATCCACCATCGCATTTTCCACCTTTTGCGATTTGCGATCGATCCCGCCGGGCCCACCATATGATACCCCCGCCTTTCATATAAAAACGCTTTTTTCCTTTGTAAGTCGAAAATTGTCATATTTCATTGTTTATAAAGGTTTTTCCCATTAAATCCCTCCATCGTGCAAATCGCAAAATCACATTTTTATGTGAAACCCCTGATCACTCATTGCAAATATTTGCGATGCGATTTTGCGATCTCTTTGACCGCCTCTGAATAAAATCTCCACCGGTGGATGCATCCATCCAACGGCCATGATCTTTCCCGCCTTCTGAAGCAGTCTAAACCTAAAAGTGCAGGATTTATTAATGGTTTTAATGGTTTTCCATTGTATAACGAAGGAAATCCGAGGGTAGGAAAGACGTTTCCTGTGCCTTCAAGCTATTAAAAAGAACCATTCACAGGTTTGAATTCAATGATTTATCAATGTTTCATGAGCGTTGATAGCACGTAAAATGGCCTGTGCGGCCCTGCACATCGACAAGACACTGTTTTATTCAAAAACAGTTAAAGAGTATAAGTTTGAAGACAGAGCATAGTAGAATGAAAGATTGAAGACAGTTTTACGGGGATTATGGCTAAGACGGTTATCAAAAGCCTAATCCCCAACTCAAAACACATTTTAAAGAAAACCTAAAGTCTTTTATCAGACAGAAAGCCTCCACCGCCACATCTTGAGGCAAATTGATTCCTTAGCTACCACAGAGCCACCTGTTGCCTCAAACCTTTCAAAGCAGAGGCCGAAGTTATTGAAGAAAATCAGATTTTCGCCTCAGCGCAGCCAGGGAGTTACTTCTGCCAGGAAGTAAATGCATAAAAATATGCAGAAGTTACTCCACACAGCGCACAAAGCCTCAAAGTCAAATAAAGCTCCCACCGAGCTTTGATATTAATTGTACACATTAATACAGTAGTCCACCTGTACACTTCTCCCTCGAGCCCCTCAACAGGCCGAGAAGTCATCACCCTGTATTAATTGTCCTAAGAGGTATTTTCCTCAGATCTTTTTCTCCTCATTCTTCTATAAATACTTCTGTAGAAGATGAGAAACTTTTGGTCACTGCATATCTGTAGCATGTAAATAGTTTTCTGAAGCTGCTGTAAGCTCTGTTTGTAAGAGAAAATACCTAAGTTGAGCTGAGAAGCCTGAAGCTGTAAAGAACCATTGGACTTAAATATTGTAACTGGTTTGGAGCATCAATACAAGCTGTTTTATGGGATCCTGATCTATGTTGACGGTGATGTTATTCTCCTTGTAACTTGTTGTTTTATTTCTGTTTTCATTTTGTTTCATTTTCCACTATAAAGAACAGTTTAAACAGGGTTAGGACCTACTGTATATCAGTAACCTTTTCTGGCTGAGAAACCTTTATTTAAATGTTTTCTTTCAATCTGTTTATTCAGGAATGATTTAATTCAGTTTAGACATAGGAATGCTGGCGTTCCCTTGTCTTATTGTCTTAGCTGAATATTATTCTTGAATGTTACTTTCTGCATATGTTGTGTGAGGATGAACTGGAAGGAAGATATGGTTAGCCCTGGTCCCAGACTTGTCTGCATAACTGTCTGATTGTTTCCCTAGAATGTGTTAAAAGCTGACTAGTTTCAAAGTACTTATCAGATCTTAGACCATTCTGTGTTATCTTTTTGTTTCACCTTGTTTTGTATGTTTTCTATTGAAAGTGTGTCAAAGGCTGGCTAGTTTAAAAGTACTTACCAGATCCTAGTCTGCTTTCATGTCCTTCTTAAGTGTTTTTCAAAGGCTGACTGGTTTAAAAGTACTTATCAGATCCCAGGCTGCTCTTCGTTCTGCATCTGTTTAAATTCCCCTTCTTGATGTATCACTCCATTCCATAAATCAAACTTTAAAGAGATCCTTAGACATAGATGACTTGCCCCATGGACCATTCTTTCCTCTTGCTACTCCAATTAAAACCCTACTATGACTCCATAGCCCAATGGATTGAAGCTGTTTCTTTCCTATCTTCTTAGCTGAATCAATTTTCGCTTTCATTCATCTTCACCCTTCATTTAGACTTCCTTCACCTTCATTTATCTTTGTCCAACCAAAGCAAACAAAACCATTGGTTCTTCATAACTAGCCTAATATCATTACCCTAAACTTCAAAGACAAATCCATCTTTGTACATATTGGAGAGATCCCTCTCCAGATTCAGGAGGGCTAGATCCTAGAATCCCAAAGTTGGTTGAAATGATGTTAACTCTGTGATCGGACTTTTTCCAATCTTGCTTATTACAAAGACCTAACACCAGTCATGAAGCTCCTTCAAGAATTGCAGGTTGAAGAGAATGATATGTAGAGGAGAATCAATCAAACCATCCATTCGTAGCAGACTAGAGAAGAAGTTTATGAAAGAACACAGTTAGTCCAAGAAAATATGAAGAAGCTATTTGATAAGAGGACTAAGGCAAACAATTTCCAAATTGGAAATTTTGTTCTTAAATGGGATTCAAGAAGAGAAGAGAAGGGAAAACATGGAAAGTTTGAGAACTTGTGGAAAAGGCCCTATATTATTCATGCTGAGAGGGGTCACAATGCATTTTTCCTAAAAGAATTGAATGGAGAAGAATTATACGGGGGTCCTGTCAATGGCAGGATGCTCAAGCATTACTTCTGCCAAGAGTCTTGAGTTTTAAGCATCTTATTTTTCATTATAAATATCATAGTCTGAACATTGCATTCACAGTTGGAAAAATAAAAATACAAAACAATTGAAAAGAGAAAAGAGGGTAGATTGTGAAAACAAGAAAGGTATAGCCCCATACCAAAAAAGAGAAACAAATTCTGAAAGTGTGCAAGCTCAAATGCCACTCCTAAAACACACACTTCTAGTTAGTCAAACAGCCTAATCTTGACTAATTAGCTTTAAATTTTCTGCTAATAGGATAATGCATTCGATTTTCCAAACTGTTTAATATTGGCTTATCAGTAGGTAGATTAGGCTAGAAATCTGGTTCTAATCATCTCAAAATATGAACCAGAGAACAAAGAAGAAACAACTCAAACAAAAGTAAAAACATAGTTGTAAAGATAAAAGAAGGCCATGATGAGAAACTTTCAGATCTTAAGCCTTCCATTTTGTTTTAAATTTTCTGCAAAATAAATGTCTATGTGCAGCTTGTCTTTTATGCCATGGACCAGCTTCAAGTTAGACTGTTTAATCCTTGCTTGAATGCTTTTAAATTTTTGTTGTAGAAATTAGTGAATAAAATCTGTTGGACAATTTAATCCCAACAGATGGTAGATTAGGTAGAGAAACATATGGACTCAAATGTTTAATCTGAGTCCATGGAGAAATAAGAAGTAGAATTAGATTAGTTTCCTGCTTTCGAAAGAATAAAATGTTGTGAGAGAGTTTTCCAATCCAAGTGCACTCTAAGAAGCAAAATTGTTAGATCTGTAGGATTGGGTAGGTAGAAATCTTGTTGATGAAAGGTCCATTGTTTTTATGGCTACTAATTTATCTTCAGAGCAAGATCATCCCAGCAAAGGAAGGGCAACCCAATGGATAAGGCACTGATCAACCTCTCAGAAGAACGCAAGTCTGAAGTTCTTGATGCCTTCAAGAAGGCACCATCCCCAAGTGGAGCCACTGTTAGCCACCTATAAAATTTTTCCATGTCAACTGGTGGCTAAATGATTTTTTCCAGCCTTCAAGAAACAATTTTATTGCCAAAATTGTTGGTACTTAAAGTCTTTTGAAGATATTCTATCCTTAGTTTAATCATCACTGCTATTTTCCTTTCAAATCTGAAAATCCTCTATTTTCATAAGGAAAAAGACTGCTGCAAAATCACCATTTTCCCTTTCCTCCACCTCAAAACTAACCTCCCTTCTTGCCTCCCTTTTTCCTCAAAAGAATTCCTCCATTTTCCATTTTTCCATTTTTCCTTGATGTTTTCCCCCTTTTTTATAGAGTTTAAAACTCCTTTTTAACACTATCGAAACTCCCAAAACCATTTAAAACTTGGAAAATTTTCATAAAAATGAGTTTGTTTGCCACAGGCTTAAGCCCCCTTGGGCTAAGTCCTAAACCACTTCCCCATCATGCGACTTGGTGCTAGAACCAAGCACTAAACCCATATGGTGCTTATCGACATCGAAACTTTGGTGAGCGCATATGTTTTGTTACATAAAACCTCTGATAAGATTAGCTCCCTTTGTATAACTCCAGATCTCATGCTTCCTTTGTAAAAAACCAAGAGTTTTAGTCTCGAGCGCTTATCGCATCAGAAACTTTCGATGGTGCGTAAGTCTTTTGTCAAGTATAAATTCTGATGCCGACCAAGCTCTTTTATATATAAGCCCGACCTTCGATTTCCTCCATATACCCAAAGGTCCCGCGATCGGGCGCTAGGCATCTCATAAAACCCTTCCCCGATGTATTTTTCCTTTGTATAAACATGAAAACCCACTTACCCAAAGTTTGGTCTTATGCGCCGAAGTTATGCTTTTTAAATGAAAAATGGGTTGATTGAAAGACCACATCAAAATTTCCAATGCGATTAAAGTCCCATATGTATAAACCCCGCCCCCACCGCTTTTCATTTCATATAGCCTATGCCTGGGACCAAGAGTTTAAGTCCCAAGGCACCCATCACATCGAAGTTTTCCTTTGGGTGCATTTTAATGTTTTTCCCCCACCTCCGATTGTGATGGTCCGATCGCGCAATCGCATCGGTGATTTTGGTTGCGCCTTTACATTCTCCACCTTCGATTTCCATCCCGCCGATTCACTCCCTACCGTTGATCTGATCCTCAGATCAATGGCCCGCGCTGCATCGCATTGCAAGTTTTTGCCGAGCGCATTAACATAATTCCTCTGCCGATTGCGATCCCCCAATTGGATATGGACCATCCACATGTCTAGATCGGACGGTCCCAGATCATTCCCGCATTAATTCATCGCCCTCCACCCTCGCCAAAGGTTTAAACCTAGTTTTTCGCATTCTCTTATTAAATCCGGATAATGTGAATCCTTCACATTATTAGTCTGCTGCTTATCCTCACCGTTGATCTTCTTGATCACTCATCAATCAACGACTCTGACTTAATTATCCCTCCGCTCTCCTTTTTACCTCTTCTACACAATTCTCCACCGTTGGATGATGCCATCCAACGGCCACGCTCTCTCCCGACGCCCTCTGAAGCAGTAAAACCTAAATAATGCAGGATTTCTTAATAAGTTTCATATTTTGTAGGTGTTTAATGGTTTACCCATTATAATTAAAGAAAGGCCGAAGGCCGGGAAAGGCGTTTCCCGTGCCTTTGATTCATCAAAGGAAACTATTCGCGGGGTTCGAACTCCATGTCTCGTCAATGTTTCATGGGTATTGATGCCTTGAGAGCCTTGCGCGGCCTGCACATCAACAAGACACTGTGTTATTAAAACACAATTAAAATAATATCAGTGTTGAATACAGAGGACAACAGAACAGAAGATTGAAGACAGATTTGCGGGGATCACGGCTAAGATTGATTATCAAAAGCCTTATCCCCCAAATTAAAACACAGTTAAAAGGAAAAACATAAGTGTTTTATCAGACAGAAAGGCCTCCACCGCCACATCTGAGGCAAATTGATTCCTCCCAGCTACCACAGTGCCACCTGTAACCACAAGCATACAAGCAGAGGCCGAAGTTATTGATCAAACGAAGATATTTTCCTCAACGCAACCAGAGAGTTATTTCTGCCAGAGAATTTAACGCACAAAATATCAGCAGAGTTACTTTAATATAAAATAGAGCCTCAAAGGTCAACAAAATCTCCCACCGAGCTTAATTCATAAATGTAAATCAATTAATACAGTAACACACCTGTAAACTTCTCTATTGAGCCCCTCAAAGGTCGACTAGTAATTAATCTGTATTAATTGTCCTGAGAGATATTTTATCAGATCTCACCTCCTCATTCTTCTATAAATACTGCTGTAGAAGATGAGAAATCGTTGGTTGATCACTAGTTGTAATTTTGGAACTCTCTAAAATAATACATAGTCTGTTGAAGTTGAAGAAGAAATTGAAGTCTTGAAGCCCTGATGAAGTTGTTGCATGTTTGTTACTGTGAAGGCTCTATCATTGGATCCATGAGCTTGGCTGTTGGTGAAGTATTCTGAACTGTTTTATGTTTTCCCCTATTTTCATTATGTTCCATAATTTCTTACTACAGTAGGTTGAAAGTTTTAGGATAAGAAATGACTCCTGGAAGCACCTTAGACCTGTTCACCCTTCACTGTTTCATGTTTTCTTCTGCTGAAGTATTTTAGAGTCTTTAATCTCTCTCTTTAGTCTTCATGCCTATTTATTTCCTTAATAGTTCAAATAGTTGGTTTCAGCATGATTTATGGTTTTCCCTGCTTGACTGCTGCCACTTAAAAACTGTTAGTGAAGTCTCCCTTTCAAGTATCTTTGTTTATAGTAAGCCAAGGAGGTCTGTTCTGATCATGCCCTTTGTCCTTGCTTAAACATTTGTCTTAAAGGTATTTTATAGTTGTGATCATAGATGTATTAGGTGTTCCCTCTTCTATGACTATCTTTTATGTTTTCTAAGTCATTTGAAATAAAATCTTTGAGGAAATAGGGTGTTCCTCGAATCTTCGATTTCATTATGAAAGTTGTCTTGAAGTAATTATTTGCCTAAAGAATGTTTGTAGAATTTATGGTTAGCCCTGTCTATCAAATATTTCTTTATTTTTCAAGTTATGTTTTCAAGTTCCCTTCGTTGAGAATCAATTTTCTCTTTCCAAATCATTAATTTCCATCTCATTCCAAAAACCAAAGAATCCTGTGGCCAAGTTAGATTTGCCCTCTGATATCCCATATCCATTGATAAGTATGTTATGACCTCTTCTTGACTCCATTTCCCAATGAACCATATGTTTCTCCATTCTATATATCTTTCCTAGACCTTTCATGTTCTGCTGTATCAATTCAACCAAACACATAAACAAACACCTACACTTAATAACTAGTCTAAAACCAATACTCAAAGCACACAAGATAAGCCTTTGCAAACAAAAATTTGAGAGATCCCTCTCTGAGAACAGGAGGACTATATCCTGTAACTCTAAAGATTGGTTCTGATGTTGCCTTGTCTTTTGATTTGCCAAACTATCAAAACACGGGACACCAACAGAACTTTACAAAAATCAACTTGAAGTAAAATTGACACTAAGCCTACAAAAATCAGCTAAGAGTGAGCTTTAGCAAGCTACAGGGTACCACAACCAGTGCTAGAAGGTGTATTAGGGGCTTCCAAGCACCTTACAAGAAGGAAAAAATAAAAACTTGGGAGAAATTTCTCATTTTGTATTTTGCGTGAAAAAGGCTGAAATAGGCGCGCTGTCTGCGCGCCCTGCTCCTCTGTGAGAATAAAACACATGAAAATTCTTGCAAAAAATAAATGGATTTGTTATGCTTCAGTCTGTCACTTGGGATGAACTAGGGACTGCAAGAGAAATCGAGGGAAATTCAGCTCCACTCCACAGCACAGACAGAGGTCTCTGCAAAAAAAAAAGGCACAACCACATAAAATTGGTAATAAATGTTAGTAGAGTTTCCAATCCCGTTGGGGTGTGTTTGGTGCACGTATGTACGAAATCACACCAACTCAAGGGGTGTGGTCTACCCACTTAAGTTATTGGTAACAGGTAGAAAAATAAGTGGAGTCAAGAAAGTTAGTGGAACAAGCTAGAATCAATAAGCATACTAGATAGAGAAATATCATGCATATATAAACTAAAAACTAAACTGAAAACTGAACAAATAAATATGATCTCTAAAAAAATTCAAACGGAAATAATAATACGAACGGTGGCTCTAGGCCCCTCTTATTGAGCGCTGGTAGTAATAAGAGTGAAACATTACCCTCTTGCCAAAGGGCTCCTAGACAAAGGTTCTTGTTATGGGTCAATTTTGGCACCATTCCCAATGACCTGGTTAACTGGACATCATCTCCAGGACCAATGGATAGGGTCTATCATCCCCTATCATTTCAGTTGTTATATGCCCTAAGATAAAGAACAAGACAAATCATCCATGACTTTCATCTACAAAGGTTTCCAAGATTTGAAGTTTATAATATTTCATATGAGAGCTCACCAATGCTGCCTCTAAAGGGACTAAGTGAGTTGCATATGCAAGTAACCCCATTCAAGGGTGCGTTGGTCACATTGGGAGCGGAATTCTCATTGTTCTGGAATCTCCACTTGGCGAGTCCCTTCCAGAAGAGTTTACATGTGTCAAACTTAGAATCCATGTGTCCATTTGATACCTCTGAGACTGGCAGCATGTCTTGCCTATTGTTAGAAAGTCATTGATTGTAAAACCACCTTCAGCTCCTCTATAAATTGAGCATAGATCTCAATGTTTGAAAGGGAATAATTTGAGTAGAGAAATGTCGGTGGAATTTCAATTGAGGAATTGATTTGAGTGACATTTTTCTGGAGATATGTGCATTGTGATGAGGTTGGGATGCTGTTGGAGATGGTGACACTAAATCAATCACTGGGTTGTAACCTCTCCTTCTATCCATTAATAAATATTGTTGCTTGCTTTCCCACATATGTGTAGAAATTATATGCACTACGCATGCATATGTCCAAGATTCCCCTGATCACACACTATTTTAATTTCATGCACAATACAAAATCTATTCCACCATTGATCATCACATGCGGAAATTAAATCAATTGCAATGCACACATGAAACCATAAAAATTCACATACATTAACACAGTTGTTTTAATGGGAAAGCCTGAAGCTAAAAACCGCAAATATATGTATATAATATATGTCATAGATATCATGTAACAATCCTCATACAAATCTTATCACAAGCTCTCAGTACAATCCAATCGCTACACACTAATTAGGCCCGATCTTGAAAATCCATGCACCAATATTTGCCACCTGCTATCCTGCCTCTACTGGCAATCCCTGCTGAAGAATGGCTCTAAATGAACTTGAATCGGTCCAGCCTTGCTCACACAATCCTCATTGGCATCTCTACTGAGTGTTGGATGCAATCAATGCATCACTATAGTAATAACTGATAGTCAACTTGCTCTTTCACCTACCTCTCCACTGGTCTCCACTGAAACTGTCCATGCACTGTAGTTAACTGATGTATTCTTCAGTTGATTAATGAGTTAATATTTAGTGAATTAATTAATAATTAATTCACACCACTCTCACTAGTGTATCAATCAGTTAGACTAGATACAACTAGCTCAACTATGTTTAACTAAGTTAAACTGAACACAACTCCACCAACTACTTCTACAACTCCACCAAACTCGCCACATGAGTTCTTGTTGGGGTTCCATGTTTTGGCCAAGTTGACAAGACCAAAAGATGAGACAACATAGAACCACTGTGACCTTATGATCTAGCTCCCCTAGGTCCAACGGGATTCCTCTTCTAGATGAGTCAAAGTGTATGTCTTTGAAGCTCTCAGTCATGATTTTAGGCTAGTTATAGGCTCAGGGTTGTTTGTTTGATTGTTTGTGTTTGGTTATTGGGAATCAGGAAAGGAAGGTCCAATATAAGACAAGGATGAGCATAGAAGGGATTAGGCTAAGACAGACAACTCAGGGAACATCGAGGCCATTGGGCAATGGAGTCAAGAAAGGATTTATTTGTAATCAATGTGCAAGCTTTCAGTTGGGCTAGTCATTTGGAGCATTTGGATCTTAAAGATGATATTTGGAATGGGACATTAAGGACTGAAAATGAAAGGAGGAGAACCAACCAACTATGTCTATAGATCAAGTCAGAGGTCATTTAACTCCAGGCCTGCTTGGACAAAATCAGAGGTAGGACAAGGGATCTTAGGAAGGCCTAATTGAGATGGAAAGATCCTAGAGAGGCAGAGACAAGGTTTTAGACCCCCCAGTGTTCTTAACGCATTCAACTAGATCCTAGCAAGAACATCTAAACATAGATTTCATTAATTCATACATCAGAGAGCAGGCAATAACATCCACTACACTGGTTAAATCAATTGAAATCAATATTCAGATACACACATAAGCAGAAAACATAAAGGGCTGGGAGAGTAGCAACATAAGGTACCTATCAAGGGTAAATCTTATGCCAAACTTCTGATGCGAGCCAGTAGAAATGAAATGAAATGAAATCAAACACAGAGATAAGAAAACATCACCAGCTGCTTTAGATCAGTATCCAAAGAAATATTCTTGTCATATTAAAAACAACACCAATCAGGTACATCATAGCCCATAGCTTGAACATTCAGTCTGAATATATCAAATCTCAGCCTATCTTACGATATTACACAGAGAACTTGTCTCAAGAGGAAAATGCTTGCGTTTCAGTGATATCTCATCAACAACTTTACAGTAATTTCTTCCTGAGTTTTATAGCAGAAGATGAGCCGAGGAAGTAGGTAGGGCACTAAATGAAACATTAAAACACAGAAGAGAAGGAGAGGGCCGAAACCCATTCTATTTTAAATCTCTGCATTTACCCCTGGTACCCTTTTGGGACGAAGGAGTGATCTTCTTCAGCTTCCACTTACTTTGACATGGTCCTGATGTACTCCGACTGCAGTAGTACTCTGTGGTACTACGGGTGGATAAATCAACTGGTAATAAAAATGGAATGGTCTGCCATACTGCATTAAAACATGCTCTGGTAGCTTGGACTGTGTTCTGGATGGAAATCTCTTCACTGGAGCACGGCATGGAGTAAAAGCAGTATGGGCGCTTTGTCCTTCCATGGAGAGAAATATCTCCGCTGATGTGGCAGCCCTAATGACTTGGTTTTCTGTGCATTAAAGTCTCTGCCACTTCATTTACATCTTTATCTGCAAAATCTTGCCGCTGTAATGAAGACTGTGCAATCATGGCAACCCTTTACTTCTGCACCCTGCATAACACGCAACTGGACTCAGAAAACAATGCAATGGGAGGGTGGATGAAATGGTAGTGCGGCGATGGAATGGTGACTTTAACTACAAAATGGTGACAAAATGTGAACGGAAGGGTGAGAACTCGCGAATAATAGGGTTTGGTGGTAGAATGCAGCGCAGACTGTTAGATCATGGCCTGGGGAAAAATATCGGTTGCGAAATAATATATGAAAGGGGGTGGAACAAATTATGAAGTATAATACTTTGGTGTAAAGTCTTAAACCTTGACTTTTGAACAAAATACAGAGAAATGCGACCGGAATGTTATGAAATGCGATGAGGTGGGACCCAGCTGGAGGCGGAGGGTGCTTCCTTTTGAACCGTTAGATCTTAAATCCAATGGACGATCAGGATCAAATCAGAGGATCACAATCAGGGGGAGTAGAGGTGACACATTCAAAAAGTTCCGATTGCGATCAAAAGTGGGAGCGCGATTGAGCACTGGCCGTTGGATCTGCGGGGAGGATGGACGGTTATGATTTGATCGGGAGATCTCAATCGGGGCAGCACCACTGGGACTTGCGATTGCGATCGGGCGGGGAGTTGCGATTGAGCGCTGACCGTTGATCTCGGGTCCAGATCAATGGCGGGGAATGCAATCAGAGGATGGCAGAAATCGGGGATCTGAAGAAAGGGCTGCGATCAATCGCATCGCAAGTGTTTGCGATGGGCCGATCGGAGGGACGCACATAAATATTGCGATTGCGATTGGGCGGGGAGCGCGAGGGCCGTCAGATTTATATGGTGGATCAACGGTTGAAAAAACAAGCCACATGACTTAATAAATAAAGCCAATCGCATCGGGAATTTTGATGTTACAAAGGGATTTCTCGTTTGGCTCCGAACTTCCGATGCGATTAGCACTCAGGACTTGAGCGCTCGGTCCTAGCGCACGGGCATGTGTGGGAAGTGGTTAAGGGACTGAGCCCTGTTGTAAAGCGGAAAGTGGGTTTTTAGCCTGTTTTAATGTATTTTGAGGCCTAAAGGGTAACGATAGGGAGATGGAGGGGGAAATTGGGAAAACGAAGGGTGTAGGGATTTTTAGAGGGGATTTAGGGGGTTAATAGGGAAAATAAAAGGGGAAAAGAGGGACTTTGTCAAAGGGGAAAGGGGGTAACAATGTGGTGTTTTGTAGGAGCGTGAGGGGCAATGTTGGTCTTTTAGGAGCAACAGTTATAACCAGTGAGGCTTTAGATGGGAAATCAGCAGAGGGGATTTCACTGCAAAGAAGAGGCTTGCAGAAGACATTCAAGGATGATGTGTCTTCAGGGGAGATGCATCCCTTGAAGGTCCCCAAAATAATACAGCCCCCAGCTTGCTTGTCAAGAATTTCATAGGGGGGCTAACAGTGGCTCCACATGGGGATGGCTTCTTCTTGAAGAAGTCAAGAAACCAGAGATAATCTTTGGAGTAGGCCAGATGCCTGCTGCTTGGCACATCCCTTTCTTTCTTTGATTTTCAGCTGCCACAATATGTTAGAAATATCAGCAGAAAAACTTTCCCAACCAAACTAACTACGCAGACTACAGTCCTAACATTTCCCTTTGGACGCATTTGAGCTAGCAGACCCTTTACATTTTATTTTCAAAAAAAAAAACAAACCTATTCTAAATCTATCCTTATTTCTCCATGAGACCAGATTAAACAGTTGGCCTCATATGATTCTCTACCTAATCTAACATCTGCTGGGATTAAATTGTCCAACAGATTTCTTCTCCTACATTCTAAGACAGGAAATTGAAAAAAAAAAGCCAAGCCAGGATTAGATTGTCTGACTTGCTGGGGCGAAGACTTGTGGGAAACTGAAAACAAAACTACGAAGGCATGAAATCTGCAGTTTCAAAACATCCTTCTTTTCCTGTGACTCAGGTTTTGAGAAAATTAGAGTCACTTCCTTTGTTCATTTCAGCTCTGGTTTTGGGCATGCTAGAGCTGATTCTTCTTTTCACTGCTGGTCCAGGTTTTGAGCATGTTAGGACCATCTATTCTGCTTCTTTTGGCTCAGATTTTGATAACGTTTGAGCCACCTTTTTGCCTTTCAGAGGTTCGAGTTTTGAGCATGTCTGAACCTCTCCTTTCTCTTCTGTTTTTTGAAACATTTTTCTCTGCTTTCTTGAAAGTAAAACGACAATGGTATGTACAATGGAAATGGAATTGGAAATGAAAGTTAGCAGAAGTAGTGTTTGAGCATCCTGCCATTGACAGGACCCCCAAACAGCTCTGTACCATCAAGTTCTTGCAAGAAAAATGCATTAGGACCCACAGTGGCTTGAATGATATATGGACCTTGCCACAAGCTATCAAACTTGCCATGTTTACCTTTGTCCTCTCTCCTTGAATCCCATTTCATGGCGTTGTCCCCAACTTTGAAATCTGAAGCTTTGGCTCTTTTGTCAAACTGCCTCTTTATGCCTTCCTGAACTCTGACAGCTCTGCTATAAACCTGCTCCCTTGTTTGCTGCAGATGGATAGTTTCATTGATTCTTCTCAACATACTGTCTTCCTCTGACTGAATCTCTTGGACAAGCTTAATCACTGGCACTCCTAGGCTGGTAGGAAAAACTGCTTCGGTTCCATAGACAAGCTGGAATGGTGACATGCCAATGGATTTCTTCGTGGTGAGCCTGTCGGCCCACAAAGCATGTACCAACTTTTTATGCCATTACTTTTTGTTCTCTTCCAGCAGCTTCTTGATGATTGTAACCAGGCTTTTATTTGATGATTAAGCTCAGCCATTACCCTAGGGATAATAGGTAGTTGAATGACCAAGGTCTATTCCATACCTGTGACAGAAATCAATCATTCTCTTGGATCCGAAAGCAGCAGCATTGTCAGTGATTATTTTCCTTGGACAACCAAACCGAGATAGGATGAAGTCCTCTAGGAACCTAGTGATGACAGAATCAGTGGCATTCCTAGTGGGTATGGCTTCTATCCATTTAGTGAAGTAATCTGTAGCAGTTAGGATCCATTTGTGTTTTCTAGAGGAGGCAGGATGAATTTCTCCTATAAAGTCTAGGCCCCATTGCATGAAGGGACCTTCTACAGTGATAGGTTGTAAAGGGAGGGGGAGGAGCTTTCTTCTCCCTTCGAAGATCTGGCATTGGTGGCAAGTAAGAATCATTTAATGGGTATCATTGAAGAGTGTAGGCCAATATTAACCAGCCCTGAGTATCTTATTTGCAGTGGCTTTCCAACTCAGGTGGCCTCCACACTCCCCAGCATGGAATTCTTGTTTGATTTTTTGAGCTTCAGTTTCGGATAAGCGTTTCAGTAATAGGCCATTTGGATTCTTCCAGTATAGGTTTTCATTTAAAATGCAATAGTTTCTAGCTTTGAGTTTTATGAATCTGGCCTTGGTTTTGGACAGTTCTGGAGGGGCATTGAGATTAGTGAGCACATAGAGGATATCAGAGTACCAAGGAGTGTTCTGAAACTGCTCCTTAACAGTTGGATGGGGCAATCCTTCTTGCTCATCTAAGGCATTTATCATGTTAATGTCAAGGGCCTGCAAGTTAGATTCAGCCATTAACTGGGCCAGGCCTTGACCTTTGATCAGCTTGGTGGGTTTTATTTCAAGGTCGTATTCCAAGATCGTAACAATCCATTTGCCTCTTTTCCCATCAGGGTCCTGGGACAAGATATCTTTAACCACTATATTGGGCATGTAAGAAACGGTGTGAGAATGCAGAATGTACACCCTAAAGTCTTTTAAGTCCTTTACCAGAGCATAGACCTGTTTTTCCATAATGTTGTACTTTAAGGGTGCGTCTCTTAAGGCTTTGCTGAAAAAGGCGATGGGATGTTCATTACCTTATGAATTTCTTTGCAGCAAGACTGTAGCTATTGTATGCTGGGAGGCAAAGGAAAAGATCAGAAAATATTTTAGGAAGTCTAGGCTGATAAGTACAGGGGCCTGGGTGAGTGCAAGTTTTACTGACTCAAAATATTTCTTGGCTTCAATAGTCCACTTAATTCTTGCATCTTTATTTAGCATGTATGTCATTTTCCTAAGATGCTCAGCAAGATTGGGGATAAATCTCCTGAGGAAATTGATCTTTCCTATGAAGGACTGTAACTCCTTGATGTTTCTTGGATGTGTAATTTGCAGTATTCCCTCGACTTGCTGTGGGTCTATCCTAATCCCTTTCTCTGATATAATGTGGCCAAGAAGTTTGCCTTCTTGCAGCCCAAACATAGTTTTCTTAGGATTCAAGGACGGACCGTACCTCCTACATTTTTCAAAAACTTTCCTCAGATGTTTCAAGTGTTCTTCTTCAGTTTTAGAAAAGACAGTCAAGTCATCCAAGTAGATAACTATGAAGTGTCCAATTTCATCTGAGAACTCTATATCCATCACTCTCTAGAAGGTATCTCCAGCATTCATCAGTCCAAAGGGAATTTTCACATACATGAAGGTGCCCCATGGGGTGGTAAATGATGTTTTGAGTTGATCTTCTGGGAGTACCAACACTTGGTTATATCCGGAAAAGCCATCTAACAGGGAGATCCTTTTAGAGCCCACTACCTTCTGTAAGATATGTTCCATTCTGGGCAAGGGGTAGTTGTATTTCAGGGAGGTTCTATTGAGGTTTCTGAAGTCTATGCACAGTCTAATCTCTCCTGTTTTCTTTCTCACAGCCACTAAGTTTGACACACAATCGGAAAACCTTACAGGGACTATAATGCCTGCATCATACATCTTCTTAATTTCCTTTTGCACTGCAGGCAATTGTTTTGGATTGATCCTTCGGAGTTTTTGTCTGAAAGGCTTCTGGTTTTCCTTTAGTGGTATCTTGTGTTGTATGATGTTGGTGTCATAGGCCTTTAAATCTTCATAGCACCATGCAAACACATCCATAAATTCCTTAAAAAGGCCAATGTATTTTTTCTTCATGTCTGCAGGTATAGACTTAGCCAGTTTTATCATTTTAGGCTTGTCTTCAGTGCCTATGTTGCATTCTTCTATATCTGAGTCTGCATGTTCTATAGTGGGCTTTTTTGCTACATCGTCAAAGTCAAAAAGTTCCTCTAGGGGTGCTAGGCCTCTGGGTATGTTCTTATCCTTGGTCTGCAACACCTCCATTTCTTCGTTATCTGCATTTTCACATTTTTCGGTCGAGTGTCCGGTTTCTAGGGAAAAAGTGTTTATTTCTATATTACAGGATGTTTATTGTTCATCTAGGGGATCCTCACTTGGGCAGTTGTCATCAGATTTTGAGTCCGAATCAGAAAATTCAAACTCATTCCTGCCCACTAGGAAATCTTCGATCTGTTTATCTCCTTCAAAGACTTGCCAATATTTTTCGTTGTCTGGTACTGCAGGTCTGAACTTGGTTTGAATGATGATTTGTTGGTCAGGGGGAGTCTTAGGATATGAACTAGCCAAGCAAGCTAATCCATTTGCAATGACATTTTGACTCCTGGGAACAAACACCAATTCATATTCAACAAAGGTTTTCAATAAATCCACTGCATCATTCTTGTACTCTCTTAATCGAGGATGTTTTGCTGCGTATTCACCATTCACTTGTTTGATTACTAACTCAGAGTCTCCCCTCATAGCTATCCTATGGGCTCCTAATTTCTTCAATAAATTCAGACCCAGGATGAGAGCCTCATACTCTGCAATATTATTTGTGCATTTGAAATGCAGATTCACAGCATGGCTCTCTGCGTGGTCATTTTCTATGTTATGTAGCCATACCCCTGCTCCAACATTTTTCCTAGTACGGAACCCATCAAAGTTCATTTCCCACAGGGGTTCGCCATTATGTTGCGTTGAGGAGTCTATACTAGGTTGTGGGTTATCTTGTTCTTCATGGCCTGTGTGGAGTTTAGAGAGTTGGCTACCTTGCTGTTTGCGTTCTGTTTCTGGTTCATTCTGAGTTTCGTTTTCAGTACCCTGCCCATGGTTTTCTTCATCATATTCTTCTAAGGTAGCCATCATGCTAAAGTCCATGGGCTCTGTGTCCTTGCTTGTATTTTTGCATTCAGATTCCGGCTCTCCTAAAGATTCGTTGTTATAAAGAATGAAAGAATCTAGGTTTGTGTGTACAGAGTATAATGGTGAATTTCCAGGTTTCTCGGGGCTACTGACTAGGAATTTATCTAGGATTCTCTATACAGTCTTCTGAGTTGGCCAAATATAGGGATAGTGGCATATCAGCCATCGGTCTGCATTGTTCCTTTCATTTTGGCTCCCCATTATCTCGACAATAGCGTGCCATACTTGGGTGGTACATCTGCCACCACAACATCCATGACCATACATTTAGCTGGGATCTGGGTCAAGCTCACACACAAGTCTTTGATTAGGCCTAGGCATTTTACTCTGCTAGAGTCAAATGAATATAGATCTTTGTAAGGTCGTGTGATCTCTAGGCCTAGATTTTCCATCACTACTTTAGGCATTAAATTGTGTGATGCTCCGGAATCATGCATGGCATTGTGGAGTATTTTGTCATGAACGTTGAGACTGATATAAAAAGGTGGAACTACACCTTCCTGAAACTTTCCCTCAATCTTTGGACCAAACAGGAGGGCAGGTTGATCATCATTCAAATTTACAGTGTCATTGTTTTCCCCTAAATTCAACGCTTTCAAAATTTGGCCTTTATATACACCCTGAGTGGCCAGCTCAGAGAGTGGGATAGAGATTTTGATTTTTGCAATCTCACTCTCTAAATTGAAAGTGGACTGTGTCTTTGGAGTACTTGACTCTGTTTTATTCGCTACGGCCTTAGTGGTTGTATCAATTTGTGGTTTCTCTTTATGTACAGGGTAGGGAACAATTGTATCAGGAGTACTAACTGAAGTGCTAGTACTGCTGGTTGGTTGGTTTTGTTTTTCAGTGTCTTGGTTGTCTTTTTCCTTGTGTTTACCAGAACTTTCAGCTGCTGATTTATTACTTTTAGCAGATGCTTTGGAAGTTTTATTAGGTCTTTTCTTGATGGTTACCTCAGGAGATTTGGTTTTGGAAGTATCTTGGTTCTTTTTTCTCCTAAGCTCATATTGTTCCCTGACCTGTAACATGGCATTTTCAAATCCTAATATGTAATCCTCAGTTTCTAACCATTCCTCATCCCAGTATGAAGGTGAGGGCTAATCTTTCCCTGAATCACAGTTAAGGACTGAGTCTTTTGTTTCGAACATGTTTATTTCATTCCCTTCAGACTCTTCTATGATTCCCTCATCTTCATCTAAGAAGTTTTCTTGGAATGGGGGAACTACTTGTTGATCTGACTCTCCCTGTCTGTTGGGAGTAGCATTATTTCTTCTGACGTTCTGGTTCTGGTTCTGGTTTCTGTTTTGGACAACCATCCTTTTTATCATTTGTTGTAGGTCTTCCACGTTTTTAGATAGTCTATCATATTTGGGATCAGATGTGGAAATTACATTGTCATCCCTATAGGTTACCCATTTCTCAGCTTTTAATCTTGCCCTTTTTTCCATCAAGTTTGCCTCTATGGTTATGGCTCCTTTTTGCATATCTTCCGGTGTAGTGTACTCTTTATCTCTAAGCTCATAGGCCATGTCAGCATCAAATCCATCAGGATATTTAGCGAGGGCCATCCCTTGACGAGGTTTCATGTGTGGAGGGAGAGCATTGTAAATGCTGTTGAATCTAGTGCTGTACTCATGGACGCTCTCTCCTACGTTCCTCTTAAGGGACATGTATTCTGCTAGGAGCTGGCGAGGGTTTGCTCTAACCTCCAATTTGTCTATGAAGTTCTGATATAATGCAGGGAGATCTTGGATACTGCCACGGGGTAAAGTTTTAAACCATTTCTTCACATCACCCCCCAGGCTTTGGGCAAAGATTCTCATTTTGATTGTTTCATCATCAATTTCCATATAATAAAAAGAATCCTCCATTTTATCTACATGTTGCTGAGCTGTAATGGATTCTTTAGCAGTGAAGTGTGGGATTTTATACTGATAATCATTGGGCAAGGGTAACAAGGGTTGAGGTAATAGCAAAGGTGCATACCAAGCTGCCATGATAATGTTCTGGTGAGGTGACTGATTGATTTGCGCTGTTGGTATTTGAATGACAGGGATATTAGGACCAGCAGAAGTCTGTTGAGCAGATCTAGGGTGGGAGAGCCCCAAGTTTTGAAGGAAGTGGATATCAGGTGGTGTCGATGGAGGGGTTTCTCTGTCCCTAGTGTGCTGACCACTATGATATGGTGTACTGTGAGGCTCGAGGTCTTGCTGGTCTAGGTGATTGAATGACCTAGTTCTTAGTAATCTATTAGGTGTGTCTAGGTCAGGGAGAAAATGCGATAGAGCTGTTAGTTCTTCCGGTGCAGAGTTAGCTCTATGAATGTGACTGGAAATAGTTGGTCTATGGGGTGCAGAGGCTCCTTTGAGGATACTCTTCGGATTGTTAACTATTTCAGGTGGGTCAGGGTTGGGATAAGCTCTTGTGTGGATGGTTCTAAAAGCTAGAATGTTGTTTCTAAGCCAAGCAACTTAACCCTACTTGTTACTTCTATTGTGGTTGATGTTGTATCAGGGGTTGGTCTCCCAGTGGAGTCTATTATGAAACCAAGATAATCAGCAGGCCTACTGATACCAGTGGAGTCTTTTCGTTCAGGAACAATGGAGTCGCCAGGTGGAGGGTTTCAGAGTATATCTAAGGGGTTACACTGTCCACCACAGTGCTCAGGCACTATCACCCTTCAGGAACCTCCTCAAAAATAGACTCCAACTAGAGATTGACTGGGAGGGAATTTACCAGATATGTCACCTCCGAAGAGGGTGAGATCTGGAGGCTACCTGGCCCTTTCCAGGCTCTGTCTAAGAGTATGATGGACACTCAATGACGGAGGTCGTTTCAAGAAAGGAATGACTTACTGTCAACCTAACCAGAGTTGTAAGTTTCTGAGTCTTGGGAATGTATAAGGTGAAATGCACTCAGATGAGCCCCAGCGGAGTTTCCATTATGTTGGTGACGAGACTGAGACACAGACTAACAATGTTTTCGGTTATAAGCTCCTCAGAATCCCCAGTGGAGTCGTCATTATGTTGGGGTTCCCATGTTTTGGCCAGGTTGACAAGACCAAAATATGAGACAACTTAGAACCACTTTCAGACCTTAGGATCTAGCCCTCCTGGGTCCAGAGAGGGATCTCTCTAGATGAGTCAAAGTGTATGTCTTTGAACCTCTCAGTCATGATTTTAGGCTAGTTATAGGCTCAGGGTTGTTTGTTTGATTGTTTGTGTTTGGTTGTTGGGAATTAGGAAAGGAAGGTCCAATATAAGACAAGGATGAGCATAGAAGGGATTAGGCTAAGATAGAAAACTCAGGGAACATTGAGGCCATTGGGAAATGGAGTCAAGAAAGGATTTATTTGTAATTAATGTGCTAGCTTTCAGTTGGGCTAGTCATCTGGAGCATTTGGATCTTAAAGATGATATTTGGAATGGGACATTAAGGACTGAAAATGAAAGGAGGAGAACCAACCAACTCTGTCTATAGATCAGGTCAGAGGTCATTTAACTCCAGGCCTGCTTGGAAAAAATCAGAGGTAGGACAAGGGATCTTAGGAAGGCCTAATTGGGATGGAAATATCCTAGAGATCCAGAGACAAGGTTCTAGACCCCCCAATGTTCATAACGCATTCAACTAGATCCTAGAAAGAACATCTAAACATAGATTTCATTAATTCATACATCAGAGAGCAGGCAATAACATCCACTACATTGGTTAAATCAATTGAAATCAATATTTAGATACACACATAAGCAAAAAAAATAAAGGGCTGGGAGAGCAGCAACATAAGGTACCTATCAAGGGTAAATCTTATGCCAAACTTCTGATGTGAGCCAGTAGAAATGGAATGAAATGAAATCAAACACAGAGATAAGAAAACATCACTAGCTGCTTTAGATCAGGATCCAAAGAAATATGCTTGTCATATTAAAAACAACACCAATCAGGTACATCATAGCCCATAGCTTGAACATTCAGTCTGAATACATCAAATCTAAGCCTATCTTACAATATTACACAGAGAACTTGTCTCAAGAGGAAAATTCTTGCGTTTCATTGATATCTCATCAACAACCTTTACAATAATTTCTTCCTGAGTTTTATAGCAGAAGATGAGCCGAGGAGGTAGGTAGGGCACTAAATGAAACATTAAACACGGAAGAGAAGGAGAGGGCCGAAACCCATTTTGTTTTAAATCTCTGCATTTATCCCTGGTACCCTTTTGGGACGAAGGAGTGATCTTCTTCAGCTTCCACTTACTTTGACATGGTCCTGATGTACTCCGGCTGCAGTAGTACTCTGTGGTACTGTGGGTGGATAAATCAACTGGTAATAAAAATGGAATGGTCTGCCATACCGCATTAAAACATTCTCTGGTAGCTTGGACTGTGTTCTAGGCGGAAATCTCTTCACTGGAGCACAACATGGAGTAAAAATAGTATGGGCGCTCTGTTCTTTCATCGAGAGAAAAAGCTCTGCTGATGTAGCTGCCCTGATGACTTGGTTTTCTGTGCATTAAACTCTCTGCTGCTTCACTTATATCTTTATCTGCAAAATGTTGCCGCTGTAATGAAGACTGTGTAATCATGGCGGCCCTTTACTTCTGCACCTTGCATAACACGCAACTGGACTCAGAAAACAATGCAATGGGAGGGTGGATGAAATGGTAGCGCGACGACGGAGTGGTGGCTTTGACTACACAATGGTGACAAAATGCGAACGGAAGGGTGAGAACTCGCGAATAATAGGGTTTGGTGGTAGAATGCAGCGCAGACCTTTAGATCATGGCCTAGGGACAAATATCGACGGCGAAGATCGAGCGGCGAAATAATATATGAAAGGGGGTGGAAAAACTATGAAATATAATACTTTGGTGTAAAGTCTTAAACCTTGAATTTTGAACAAAATACAGAGAAATGCGACCGGAATGTTATGAAATGCGATGAGGTGGGACCCAGCCGGAGGCGGAGGGCGATTCCTTTTGAACCGTTAGATCTTAAATCCAATGGACAGTCAGGATCAAATCGAAGGATCGCAATCGGGGGGAGCAGAGGTGACACATTCAAAAATTTCCGATTGCGATCAGAAGTGGGAGCGCGATTGAGCGCTGGCCGTTGGATCTGCGGGGAGGATGGACAGTTATGATTTGAGCCGGAGATCTCAATCGGGGCGGCACCACTGGGACTTGCGATTGCGATCGGGCGGGGGGTTGTGATTGAGCGCTGACCGTTGATCTCGGGTCCAGATCAACGGCGGGGAATGCAATCGGAGCATGGCAGCAATCGGGGATCGGAAGACAGGGCTGCGATCAATCGCATCGTAAGTGTTTGCGATGGGCTGATCGGAGGGATGCACATAAATATTGTGATTGCGATTTGGCGGGGAGCGCGAGGGCCGTCCTATTTATATGGCGGATCAACTGTTGGAAAAACAAGCCACATGACTTAATAAATAAAGCCAATCGCATCGGGAATTTTGATGTTACAAAGGGATTTCTCGTTTGGCTCCGACCTTTCGATGCGATTAGCGCTCAGGAATTGAGCGCTCGGTCCTAGCGCACAGGCATATGTGGGAAGTGGTTAAGGGACTGAGCCCTGTTGTAAAGCGAAAAGTTGGTTTTTAGCCTGTTTTAATGTATTTTGAGGCCTAAAGGGTAACGATAGGGAGATGGAGGGGGAAATTGGGAAAATGAAGGGTGTAGGGATTTTTAGAGGGGATTTAGGGGGTTAATAGGGAAAATAAGAGGGGAAAAGAGGGACTTTGTCAAAGGGGAAAGGGGGTAACAATGTGGTGTTTTGCAGGAGTGTGAGGGGCAATGTTGGTCTTTTAGGAGCAGCATTTATAACCAGTGAGGCTTTAGATGGGAAATCAACAGAGGGAATTTCACTGCAAAGCAGAGGCTTGCAGAAGACATTCAAGGATGATGTGTCTTCAGGGGAGATTCATCCCTTGAAGGTCTCCAAAATAATACAGCCCCCAGCTTGCTTGTCAAGAATTTCATAGGGGGGCTAACAGTGGCTCCACATGGGGATGGCTTCTTCTTGAAGGAGTCAAGAAACCAGAGATGATCTTTGGAGTAGGCCAGATGCCTACTGCTTGGCACATCGCTTTCTTTCTTTGATTTTTAGCTGCCACAATATGTTAGAAATATCAGCAGAAAAAATTTCCCAACCAAACTACCTACCCAGACTATAGTCCTAACATTTCCCTTTGGGCGCATTAGAGTTAGCAGACCCTTTACATTTTATTTTCAAAACAAAAAAAAAACCTATTCTAAATCTATCCTTATTTCTCCATGAGACCAGATTAAACAGTTGGCCTCATATGCTTCTCTACCTAATCTAACATCTGCTGGGATTAAACTGTCCAACAGATTTCTTCTCCTACATTCTATGACAGGAAATTGAAAAAAAAAATCCAAGCCAGGATTAGACTGTCTGACTTGCTGGGGCGAAGACTTGTGGGAAACTGAAAACAAAACTGTGAAGGCATGAAATCTGCAGTTTCAAAACATCCTTCTTTTCCTGTGACTCAGGTTTTGAGAAGATTAGAGTCACTTCCTTTGTTCATTTCAGCTCTGGTTTTGGGCATGCTAGAGCTGATTCTTCTTTTCACTACTGGTCCAGGTTTTGAGCATGTTAGGACCATCTATTCTGCTTCTTTTGGCTCAGATTTTAATCACGTTTGAGCCACCTTTTTGCCTTTCGGAGGTTCGAGTTTTGAGCATGTCTGAACCTCTCCTTTCTCTTCTGTTTTTTGAAACATTTTTCTCTGCTTTTTTGAAAGTAAAACAGCAATGGTATGTACAATGGAAATGGAACTGGAAATGAAAGTTAGCAGAAGTAGTTTTTGAGCATCCTGCCATTGACAGGACCCCCAAACAGCTCTGTACCATCAAGTTCTTGCAAGAAAAATGCATTAGGACGCACAGTGGCTTGAATGATATATGGACCTTGCCACAAGCTATCAAACTTGCCATGTTTACCTTTGTCCTCTCTCCTTGAATCCCATTTTAGGACCTTGTCCACAACTTTGAAATCTGAAGCTTTGGCTCTTTTGTCAAACTGCCTCTTTATGCCTTCCTGAACTCCGGCAGCTCTGCTATAAACCTGCTCCCTTGTTTGCTGCAGATGGATAGTTTCATTGATTCTTCTCAACATACTGTCTTCCTCTGACTGAATCTCTTGGACAAGCTTAATCACTGGCACTCCCAGGCTGGTAGGAAAAACTGCTTCGGTTCCATAGAAAAGCTCGAATGGTGACATGCCAATGGATTTCTTCATGGTGAGCCTGTTGGCCCACAAAGCATGTACCAAATTTTTATGCCATGACTTTTTGTTCTCTTCCAGCAGCTTCTTGATGATTGTAACCAGGCTTTTATTTGATGATTTAGCTAAGCCATTACCCTGGGGATAATAGGCAGTTGAATGACCAAGGGCTATTCCATACCTGTGACAGAAATCAATCATTCTCTTGGATTCAAAAGCAGCAACATTGTCAGTGATTATTTTCCTTGGACAACCAAACCGAGATAGGATGAAGTCCTCTAGGAACCTAGTGATGACAGAATCAGTGGCATTCCCAGTGGGTATGGCTTCTATCCATTTAGTGAAGTAATCTGTAGCAGTTATGATCCATTTGTGTTGTCCAGAGGAGGCAGGATGAATTTCTCCTATAAAGTCTAGGCCCTATTGCATGAAGGGACCTTCTACGGTGATAGGTTGTAAAGGGAGGGGGAGGAGCTTTCTTCTCCCTTCGAAGATCTGGTATTGGTGGCAAGTAAGAATCATTTAATGGGCATCATTGAAGAGTGTAGGCCAATAGTAACCAGCCCTGATTATCTTATTTGCAGTGGCTTTCCAATTGAGGTGGCCTCCACACTCCCCAGCATGGAATTCTTGTTTGATTTTTTCAGCTTGAGTTTCGGATAAGCATTTCAATAATAGGCCATTTGGATTCTTCCAGTATAGGTTTTCATTTAAAATGCAATAGTTTCTAGCTTTGAGTTTTATGAATCTGGCCTTGGTTTTGGACAGTTCTGGAGGGGCATTGAGATTAGTGAGCACATAGAGGATATCAGAGTACCAAGGAGAGTTCTGAAACTGCTCCTCAACAGTTGGATGGGGCAATCCTTCCTGCTCATCTAAGGCATTTATCATGTTAATGTCAAGGGCCTGCAAGTTAGATTCAGCCATTAACTGGGCTAGGCCTTGACCTTTTATCAACTTGGTGGGTTTTATTTCAAGGTCGTATTCCAAGATCGTAGCAATCCATTTGCCTCTTTTCCCATCAGGGTCCTGGGACAAGATATCTTTAACCACTATATTGGGCACATAAGCAACGGTGTGCGAATTCAGAATGTACACCCTAAAGTATTTTAAGGCCTTTACCAGAGCATAGGCCTATTTTTCCATAATGTTGTACTTTAAGGGTGCGTCTCTTAAGGCTTTGCTGAAAAAGGCGATGGGCTGTTCATTACCTTCTGAATTTCTTTGCAGCAAGACTGCAGCTATTGTATGCTGGGAGGCAAAGGAAAAGATCAGAAAATCTTTTGAGAAGTTTGGGCTGATAAGTACAGGGCCCTGGGTGAGTGCAAGTTTTACTGACTCAAAAGATTTCTTGGCTTCAATAGTCCACTTAATTCTTGCATCTTTCTTTAGCATGTTGGTCATTTTCCTAAGATGCTCAGCAAGATTGGGGATAAATCTCCTGAGGAAATTGATCTTTCCTATGAAGGACTGTAACTCCTTGATGTTTCTTGGATGTGTAATTTGCAGTATTCCCTCGACTTGCTGTGGGCCTATCCTAATTCCTTTCTCAGATATAATGTGGCCAAGAATTTTGCCTTCTTGCAGCCCAAACACAGTTTTCTTAGGATTCAAGGACATACCGTACCTCCTACATTTTTCAAAAACTTTCCTCAGATGTTTCAAGTGTTCTTCTTTAGTTTTAGAAAAGACAGTCAAGTCATCCAAGTAGATAACTATGAAGTGTCCAATTTCATCTGAGAACGCTATATCCATCGCTCTCTGGAAGGTAGCTCCAGCATTCATCAGTCCAAAGGGCATTTTCACATACATGAAGGTGCCCCATGGGGTTGTAAATGATATTTTGAGTTGATCTTCTGGGAGTACCAACACTTGGTTATATCCGGAAAAGCCATCTAACAGGGAGATCATTTTAGAGCCCACTACCTTTTATAACATATGTTCCATTCTGGGCAAGGGGTAGTTGTCTTTCAGGGAGGTGTTGGGTCTCAATCTAGTCTCCTAAACTGAGCTCATTTAATTGTCAACCAGGGTTGGTAAACTGTTGAAGTGAAGTGTACTGTATGTACCTAGGTGTTTGTTTCTTAATGCGTTGTGTGTAGTGTTTTGTGATGTTTTTGGTCTTTTTGTGATGATTTATGATGTTTTTGGTCTTTTGGTGATTTTATGTTCACAAGAAAATGCCTAGAAAACTAATGGAAAGGAGCTGGTGGTCAAAAACAGAGTTAAGCCTAATTGATGGAATGACAAATAGCAAATGCAATTGGAAACACTGAAGCAGAATCTAAACTATGACTAAATAAAAGCAAAGCTTGATAATGACTTTTAGGCAAATGACACAAACTAAACTTTGAGAAATGATCACTAAGTATGCAAATCCTCTAACTAAACAGTTAAACACTAATCTTACCATGATGCAACATTTTTTCCTAAGCTCTTCTATTCTATGACTAATTCCTAGTTCTATTATGCAATTTAATTGAATGTCACAGAACCTATACTCAAAGAGTTATTGGTTTCTTGTTCAAATTAGTTCTTTTGAGGAAGAGCTCTGTTTATGAAATGATGAGGAAATTGCGTAGAGATTTTATCTTATAGTGATGTTATCTTCTGCTCCTATGGTTATGTATCACTTCATGAATTTCTTTAACAAAAAGATGTTTGTGAATAATGAAGGCTGCCTTGTGAATCCTAACAACTAAAGCAATCTATCAGGCAAAGGATGAGGACAATGTAAATATGAGATGCAAGTGCAATGAGTTAATCTAAGAATAAACCTAAGATGCTACTAAACTAGAACAATGTTGAACTATAAGTCATCATCAAACTTGAAACAAAGTAATCAACATGAATTAAATGCAAATGAAACTTCCGAAGTTGTTCTAACTGTACTAACATGCTTTATTCTATGAAGTTACACAATCTGCTTGTTCATCATTAGTGATATTTTGGAAGAGTTCCTTCTTTTGGAAGAGATAGAACAATTATAACTGTGTAATTGAATGCAATTGAAAGCAAATGGACTGAAAGCAAATGAAAAAACAAGTTATCACATCCATACCCTACTCGTCATTATGATGTCTTGGGCAAGCGTTTAAGAGCAAGAACAGAGATGATCCTTAGTACAAACACACAACTAAATCATTCATTATCATGGTCATGTCTTGAACTTCTTAATAATGTCTTGGAAGAGTTTTTTCTTGTGGAAGAGTGATGAGAACAAGTATAACTGTGATAGTGAATAGCAAAAACTATAACTAAATCCTACAGTACCATAGCTATTCTTCATTCATCATTATAATCTGTTGGAAGAGTGCCTTCTTGTGGAAGAACTGCAATGAATATAACTACAGTAGCTAGTTAAAACAACTATCAATTCAACTCCTAATTCTACAATACCATAGTCATTCAACATTCATCATTATAATTCATGGAAGAGTGTCTTCGTGGAAGAGCTAGAATGAATACGACTATTAAAGTAGCTTAAAACAAAACAACTACCAATTCAAATGCAAAACATAAAGGCAACTAGGAAACCTTATCTAATTTACGCAAAAGAAATCCGTGCAAGAGGCAGGGGCCCTCTACCACTTGACGGAATTCAACTTCAAACTAAATCACGCCTTCAAAATAACTGTGTCTGCTCCATTAACGATGCAATAGTTTGAACATAACACTCTGCATTTTCAGGAATGTATCACAGAGTTCCAACAAAATCTAGCAGCAATCTAACATAAAATCTCTAACTAAGCTCTCGGTCTACTCAAGAGTTTATAAAGCAAATGCACGTAACAATAATTACAACAATTTAGGAACAATGTCTTTCCTAATCCAAATCATGTTAGGAGTCTTTGAAGTGGCTGCGTGAAGAAGAAAAGACATCTGGATTGAAACAGTCCTAGTAGGAGTCTTCCTTCATAAATGTGTTTCCCACGTGCATAACCGTACCTAGAATCCATTTCTTCTTCCATGACGAGCAACGAACCATGTAGACACGACGTGGATCATGCCCATATGCGGTTTTTCTCAAGAGGTCACCTGGAACATACTCAAACATGAAGGTAGCTGCAGAATCGCCGGTTAGCTACGGAATGTCTGCATTCTGCAGCTAGTTCCGGTCAAAATGCTTAACAATGGCAAAAATCACAAAATTCAACAAGTCAGTCATGTAAACCATTCTAGAAGTAATTTTAACTATATTTATTGATCAATTGGGTTTAAGATAGAAATGGACAAGGGAAAATGAGGTAAAATGAGGTGAAGGAAAGCACAATTTTGAGGCTCAACAGGAGGTTCTGTTGAGGTTTTTGAAGTCTATGCACAGTCTAATCTCTCCTGTTTTCTTTCTCACAACCACTAAGTTTGACACCCAATCGGAAAACCTTACAGGGACTATAATGCCTGCATCATACATCTTCTTAATTTCCTTTTCCACTGCAGGCAATTGTTTTGGATTGATCCTTCGGAGTTTTTGTCTGAAAGGCTTCTAGTTTTCCTTTAGTGGTATCTTGTGTTGTATGATGTTGGTGTCATAGGCCTTTAAATCTTCATAGCTCCATGCAAACACATCCATAAATTCCTTAAACAGGCCAATGTATTTTTTCTTCATGTCTGCAGGTATAGACTTAGCCAATTTTATCATTTTAGGCTTGTCTTTAGTGCCTATGTTGCATTCTTCTATATCTGAGTCTGCATGTTCTATAGTGGGCTTTTTTGCTACATCGTCAAAGTCAAAAAGGTCCTCTAGGGGTGCTAGGCCTCTGTGTATGTTCTTATCCTTGGCCTGCAACACCTCCATTTCTTCGTTATCTGCATTTTCACATTTTTCAGTCGAGTGTCCAGTTTCTAGGGAAAAAGTGTTTATTTCTATATTACAGGATGTTTCTTGTTCATCTAGGGGATCCTCACTTGGGCGGTTGTCATCATATTTTGAGTCCGAATCAGAAAATTCAAACTCATTCCTACCCACTAGGAAATCTTCGATCTGTTTATCTCCTTCAAAGACCTGCCAATATTTTTCGTTGTCTGGTACTGCAGGTCTGAACTTGGTTTGAATGACGATTTGTTGGTCAGGGGGAGTCTTAGGATATGAACTAGACAAGCAAGCTAATCCATTTGCAATGACATTTTGACTCCTGGGAACAAACACCAATTCATATTCAACAAAGGTTTTCAATAAATCCACTGCATCATTCCTATACGCTCTTAATTGAGGATGTTTTGCTGCGTATTCACCATTCACTTGTTTGATTACTAACTCAGAGTCTCCCCTCACAGCTATCCTATGGGCTCCTAATTTCTTCAATAAATTCAGACCCAGGATGAGAGCCTCATACTCTGCAATATTATTTGTGCATTTGAAATGCAGATTCACAGCATGGCTCTCTGCGTGGTCATTTTCTGTGTTACGTAGCCACACCCCTGCTCCAGCATTTTGACTAGTACAGGACCCATTTTTCCTAGTACAGGATGGACGGTTATGATTTGAGCGGGAGATCTCAATCGGGGCGACACCACTGGGACTTGCGATTGCGATCTGACGGGGGGTTGCGATTGAGCGCTGACCGTTGATCTCGGGTCCAGATCAACGGCAGGGAATGCAATCGGAGGATGGCAGCAATCGGGGATTGGAAGACAGGGCTGCGATCAATCACATCGCAAGTGTTTGCGATGGGCCGATCGGAGGGATGCACATAAATATTGCCATTGCGATTGGGCGGGGAGCGCGAGGGCCGTCCGATTTATATAGCGGATCAACGGTTGAAAAAACAAGCCACATGACTTAATAAATAAAGCCAATCGCATCGGGAATTTTGATGTTACAAAGGGATTTCTCGTTTGGCTCCGACCTTCCGATGTGATTAGCACTCAGGACTTGAGCGCTCGGTCCTAGCGCACGGGCATGTGTGGGAAGTGGTTAAGGGACTAAGCCCTGTTGTAAAGCGGAAAGTGGGTTTTTAGCCTGTTTTAATGTATTTTGAGGCCTAAAGGGTAACGATAGGGAGATGGAGGGGGAAATTGGGAAAACGAAGGGTGTAGGGATTTTTAGAGGGGATTTAGGGGGTAAATAGGGAAAATAAAAGGGGAAAAGAGGGACTTTGTCAAAGGGGAAAGGGGGTAACAATGTGGTGTTTTGCAGGAGTGTGAGGGGCAATGTTGCTCTTTTAGGAGCAGCATTTATAACCAGTGAGGATTTAGATGGGAAATTAGCAGAGGGGATTTCACTGCAAAGCAGAGGCTTGCAGAAGACATTCAAGGATGATGTGTCTTCAGGGGAGATGCATCCCTTGAAGGTCTCCAAAATAATACAGCCCCCAGCTTGCTTGTCAAGAATTTCATAGGGGGGCTAACAGTGGCTCCACATGGGGATGGCTTCTTCTTGAAGGGTTCAGGAAACCAGAGATGATCCTTGGAGTAGGCCAGATGCCTGCTGCTTGGCACATCCCTTTCTTTCTTTGATTTTCAGCTGCCACAATATGTTAGAAATATCAGCAGAAAAACTTTCCCAACCAAACTACCTACCTAGACTACAGTCCTAACATTTCCCTTTGGGCGCATTTGAGATAGCAGACCCTTTACATTTTATTTTCAAAACAAAAAACAAACCTATTCTAAATCTATCCTTATTGCTCCATGAGACCAGATTAGACAGTTGGCCTCATATGCTTCTCTACCTAATCTAACATCTGCTGGGATTAAACTGTCCAATAGATTTCTTCTCCTACATTCTAAGACAGGAAATTGAAAAAAAAAATCCAAGCCAGGATTAGATTGTCTGACTTGCTGGGGCGAAGACTTGTGGGAAACTGAAAACAAAACTGTGAAGGCATGAAATCTGCAGTTTCAAAACATCCTTCTTTTCCTGTGACTCAGGTTTTGAGAAAATTAGAGTCACTTCCTTTGTTCATTTCAGCCCTGGTTTTGGGCATGCTAGAGCTGATTCTTCTTTTCACTGCTGGTCCAGGTTTTGAGCATGTTAGGACCATCTATTTTGCTTCTTTTGGCTCATATTTTGATCATGTTTGAGCCACCTTTTTGCCTTTCGGAGGTTCGAGTTTTGAGCATGTCTGAACCTCTCCTTTCTCTTCTGTTTTTTGAAACATTTTTCTTTGCTTTCTTGAAAGTAAAACGGCAATGGTATGTACAATGGAAATGGAACTGGAAATGAAAGTTAGCAGAAGTAGTGTTTGAGCATCCTGCCATTGACAGGACCCCCAAACAGCTCTGTACCATCAAGTTCTTGCAAGAAAAATGCATTAGGACCCACAGTGGCTTGAATGATATATGGACCTTGCCACAAGCTATCAAACTCGCCATGTTTACCTTTGTCCTCTCTCCTTCAATCCCATTTCAGGACCTTGTCCCCAACTTTGAAATCTGAAGCTTTGGCTCTTTTGTCAAACTGCCTCTTTATGCCTTCCTGAACTCTGACAGCTCTGCTATAAACCTGCTCCCTTGTTTGCTGCAGATGGATAGTTTCGTTGATTCTTCTCAACATACTGTCTTCCTCTGACTGAATCTCTTGGACAAGCTTAATCACTGGCACTCCTAGGCTGGTAGGAAAAATTGCTTCGGTTCCATAGACAAGCTGGAATGGTGACATGCCAATGGATTTCTTCGTGGTGAGCCTGTCGGCCCACAAAGCATGTACCAACTTTTTATGCCATGACTTTTTGTTCTCTTCCAGCAGCTTCTTGATGATTGTAACCAGGCTTTTATTTGATGATTTAGCTAAGCCATTACCCTGGGGATAATAGGCAGTTGAATGACCAAGGGCTATTCCATACCTGTGACAGAAATCAATCATTCTCTTGGATCCGAAAGCAGCAGAATTGTCAGTGATTATTTTTCTTGGATAGCCAAACTGAGATAGGATGAAGTCTTCTAGGAACCTAGTGAAGATTTAATCAAGGGTATTCCTAGTGGGTATGGCTTCTATCCATTTAGTGATCATATCTCGTGTGCTTAGATCCAATTGTGTTGTCCAGGAGGCAGGATGAATTTCTCCTATATGCCTAGGGCCCCATTGCATGAAGGGACCTTCTACGGTGATAGGTTGTAAAGGAGGGGGGAGGAGCTTTCTTCTCCTTCAAGATCCGCATTGGTGGCAAGTAAGAATCATTTAAGTATCATTGCAGAGGAAATAATAGTAACCAGCCCTGAGTATCTTATTTGCAGTGGCTTTCCAACTTAGGTGGCCTCCACACTCCCCAGCATGGAATTCTTGTTTGATTTTTTCAGCTTGAGTTTCAGATAAGCATTTCAGTAATAGGCCATTTGGATTCTTCCAGTATAGGTTTTCATTTAAAATGCAATAGCTTCTAGCTTTGAGTTTTATGAATCTGGCCTTGGTTTTGGACAGTTCTGGAGGGGCATTGAGTTTAGTGAGCACATAGAGGATATCAGAGTACCAAGGAGAATTCTGAAACTGCTCCTCAATAGTTGGATGCGGCAATCCTTCCTGCTCATCTAAGGCATTTATCATGTTAATGTCAAGGGCCTGCAAGTTAGATTCAGCCATTAACTGGGCTAGGCCTTGACCTTTGATCAGCTTGGTGGGTTTTATTTCAAGGTCGTATTCCAAGATCGTAGCAATCCATTTGCCTCTTTTCCCATCAGGGTCCTGGGACAAGATATCTTTAACCACTATATTGGGCACGTAAGCAACGGTGTGCGAATGCAGGATGTACACCCTAATGTCTTTTAAGGCCTTTACCAGAGCATAGGCCTGTTTTTCCATAATGTTGTACTTTAAGGGTGCGTCTCTTAAGGCTTTGCTGAAAAAGGCGATGGGCTGTTCATTACCTTCTGAATTTCTTTGCAGCAAGACTGCAGCTATTGTATGCTGGGAGGCAAAGGAAAAGATCAGAAAATATTTTGAGAAGTCTGGGCTGATAAGTACAGGGGCCTGGGTGAGTGCAAGTTTTACTGACTCAAAAGATTTCTTGGCTTCAATAGTCCACTTAATTCTTGTATCTTTCTTTAGCATGTTGGTCATTTTCCTAATATGCTCAGCAAGATTGGGGATAAATCTCCTGAGGAAATTGATCTTTCCTATGTAGGACTGTAACTCCTTGATGTTTCTTGGATGTGTAATTTGCAGTATTCCCTCGACTTGCTGTGGGCCTATCCTAATCCCTTTCTCAGATATAATGTGGCCAAGAAGTTTTCCTTCTTGCAGCCCAAACATAGTTTTCTTAGGATTCAAGGACATACCGTACCTCCTACATTTTTCAAAAACTTTCCTCAGATGTTTCAAGTGTTCTTCTTCAGTTTTAGAAAATACAGTCAAGTCATCCAAGTAGATAACTATGAAGTGTCCAATTTCATCTGAGAACGCTATATCCATCGCTCTCTGGAAGGTAGCTCCAGCATTCATCAGTCCAAAGGGAAATTTCACATACATGAAGGTGCCCCATGGGGTGGTAAATGCTGTTTTGAGTTGATCTTCTGGGAGTACCAACACTTGGTTATATCCGGAAAAGCCATCTAACAGGGAGATCCTTTTAGAGCCCACTACCTTCTGTAAGATATGTTCCATTCTGGGCAAGGGGTAGTTGTCTTTCAGGGAGGTTCTGTTGAGGTTTCTGAAGTCTGTGCATAGTATAATCTCTCCTGTTTTCTTTCTCACAACCACTAAGTTTGACACCCAATTGGAAAACCTTACAGGGACTATAATGCTTGCATCATACATCTTCTTAATTTCCTTTTGCACTGCAGGCAATTGTTTTGGATTGATCCTTCAGAGTTTTTGTCTGAAAGGCTTCTGGTTTTCCTTTAGTGGTATCTTGTGTTGTATGATGTTGGTGTCACAGGCCTTTAAATCTTCATAGCTCCATGCAAACACATCCATAAATTCCTTAAACAGGCCAATGTATTTTTTCTTCATGTCTGCAGGTATAGACTTAGCCAGTTTTATCATTTTAGGCTTGTCTTCAGTGCCTATGTTGCATTCTTCTATATCTGAGTTTGCATGTTCTATAGTGGGCTTTTTTGCTACATCGTCAAAGTCAAAAAGGTCCTCTAGGGGTGCTAGGCCTCTGGGTATGTTCTTATCCTTGGCCTGCAACACCTCCATTTCTTCGTTATTTGCATTTTCACATTTTTCGGTCGAGTGTCCAGTTTCTAGGGAAAAAGTGTTTATTTCTATATTACAGGATGTTTCTTGTTCATCTAGGGGATCCTCACTTGGGCGGTTGTAATCATATTTTGAGTCCAAATCAGAAAATTCAAACTCATTCCTGCCCACTAGGAAATCTTCGATCTATTCATCTCCTTCAAAGACCTGCCAATATTTTTCGTTTTCTGGTACTGCAGGTCTGAACTTGGTTTGAATGACGATTTGTTGGTCAGGGGGAGTCTTAGGATATGAACTAGCCAAGCAAGCTAATCCATTTGCAATGACATTTTGACTCCTGGGAACAAACACTAATTCATATTCAACAAAGGTTTTCAATAAATCCACTGCATCATTCCTATACGCTCTGAATCGAGGATGTTTTGCTGCGTATTCACCATTCACTTGTTTGATTACTAACTCAGAGTCTCCCCTCACAGCTATCCTATGGGATCCTAATTTCTTCAATAAATTCAGACCCAGGATGAGAGCCTCATACTCTGCAATATTATTTATGTATTTAAAATGCAGATTCACAGCGTGGCTCTCTGCGTGGTCATTTTCTGTGTTACGTAGCCACACCCCTGCTCCAGCATTTTGCCTAGTACAGGATCCATCAAAGTTCATTTCCCACAGGGGTTCGCCATTATGTTGCGTTGAGGAGTCTGTACTAGGTTGTGGGTTATCTTGTTCTTCATGGCCTGTGTGGAGTTCAGAGAGTTGGCTACCTTGCTGTTTGTGTTCTGTTTTTGGTTCATTCTGAGTTTCATTTTCAGTACCCTGCCCATGGTTTTCTTCATCATATTCTTCTAAGGTAGCCATCATGCTAAAGTCCATGGGCTCTATGTCCTTGCTTGTATTTCTGCATTCAGATTCCGTCTCTCCTAAAGATTGGTCGTTATAAAGAATGAAATAATCTAGGTTTGTGTGTACAGAGTATAATGGTGAATTTCCAGGTTTCTTGGGGCTATTGACTAGGAATTTCATCTGGGATTCTCTATACAATCTTCTGAGTTGGCCAAATATAGGGATAGTGGCATATGAGCCATCCATCTGCATTTTTCCTTGCAGTTTGGCTCCCCATTATCTCGACAATAGCGTGCCATACTTGGGTGGTACATATGCCACCACAACATCCATGACCATACATTTAGTTGGGATCTGGGTCAAGCTCACACACAAGTCTTTGATTAGGCCTAGGCATTTTACTCTGCTAGAGTCAAATGAATATAGATCTTTGTAAGGTTGTGTGATCTCTAGTCCTAGCTTTTCCATCACTACTTTAGGCATTAAATTGTGTGATGCTCCAGAATCATGCATGGCATTGTGGAGTATTTTTTCATGAACGTTGAGACTGATATAAAAGGGTGGAACTACCCCTTCCTGAAGCTTTCCTCAATCTTTGGACCGAACAGGAGGGCAGGTTGATCATCATTCAAATTTACAGTGTCATTGTTTTCCCCTAAATTGAACGCTTTCAAAATTTGGCCTTTATATACACCCTGAGTGGCCAGCTCAGAGAGTGGGACAGAGATTTTGATTTTTGCAATCTCACTCTCTAAATTGAAAGTGGACTGTGTCTTTGGAGTAATCGACTCTGTTTTATTCGCTACGGCCTTAGTGGCTGAATCAATTTGTGATTTCTCTCTATGTACAGGGTCGGGAACAATTGGATCAGGAGTACTAACTGAAGTGCTAGTACTGCTGGTTGGTTGGTTTTGTTTTTCAGTGTCTTGGTTGTCTTTTTCCTTGTGTTTACCAGAACTTTCAGCTGCTGATTTATTACTTTTAGCAGATGCTTTGGAAGTTTTATCAGGTCTTTTCTTGATGGTTACCTCAGGAGCTTTGGTTTTGGAAGTATCTTGGTTCTCTTTGCTCCTAAGCTCATATTGTTCCCTGACCTGTAACATGGCATTTTCAAATCCTAATCTGTAATTCTCAGTTTCTAACCATTCCTCATCCCAGTATGAAGGTGAGGGCTGATATTCCCCTGAATCACAGTTAAGGACTGAGTCTTTTGTTTCGAACATGTTTATTTCATTCCCTTCAGACTCTTTTATGATTCCCTCATCTTCATCTAAGAAGTTTTCTTGGAATGGGGGAACTACTTGTTGATCTGACTCTCTCTGTCTGTTGGGAGCGGCATTGTTTCTTCTGACGTTCTGGTTCTGGTTCTAGTTTCTGTTTTGGACAACCATCCTTCTTATCATTTGTTGTAGGTATTCCACGTTTTTAGACAGTCTATCATATTTGGGATCAGATGTGGAAACTACATTGTCATCCCTATAGGTTACCCATTTCTCATCTTTTAATCTTGCCCTTTTTTCCATCAAGTTTTCCTCTATGGTTATGGCTCCTTTTTTCATATCTTCCAGTGTAGTGTACTCTTTATCTCTAAGCTCATAGGCCATGTCAGCATCAAATCCATCAAGATATTTAGCCAGGGCCATCCCTTGACGAGGTTTCATGTGTGGAGGGAGAGCATTGTAAATGCTGTTGAATCTAGTGTTGTACTCATGGACGCTCTCTCCTACGTTCCTCTTAAGGGACATGTATTCTGCTAGGAGCTGGCGAGGGTTTGCTCTAACCTCGCATTTGTCTATGAAGTTCTGATATAATGCAGGGAGATCTTGGATACTGCCAGGGGGTTAACTTTTAAACCATTTCTTCACATCACCCCCCAGGCTTTGGGCAAAGATTCTCATTTTGATTGTTTCATCATCAATTTCCATATAATAAAAAGAATCCTCCATTTTATCTACATGTTGCTGAGTTGTGATGGATTCTTTAGCAGTGAAGTGTGGGATTTTTTACTGATAATCATTGGGAAAGGGTAACAAGGGTTGAGGTAATAGCAAAGGTGCATACCAAGCTGCCATGATAATGTTCTGGTGAGGTGAATGAGTGATTTGCGCAGTTGGTATTTGAATGACTGGGATATTAGGACCAACAGAAGTCTATTGAGCAGATCTAGGGTGGGAGAGCCCCAAGTTTTGAAGGAAGTGGATATCAGGTGGTGTCGATGGAGGGGTTTCTCTGTCCCTAGTGTGCTGACCACTATGATATGGTGTACTGTGAGGCTCGAGGTCTTGCTGCTCTAGGTGATTGAATGACCTAGTTCTTAGTAATCTATTAGGTGTGTCTAGGTCAGGGAGAAAATGCGATAGAGCTGTTAGTTCTTCCGGTGCAGAGTTAGCTCTATGAATGTGACTGGAAATAGTTGGTCTATGGGGCGCAGGGGCTCCTTTGAGGATACTATCCAGATTGTTAACTATTTCAGGTGGGTCAGGGTTGGGATAAGCTCTTGTGTGGATGGTTCTAAAAGATAGAATGTTGTTTCTAAGCCAAGCAGCTTAACCCTACTTGTTACTTCTACTGTGGTTGATGTTGTCTCAGGGGCTGGTCTCCCAGTGGAGTCTATTGTGAAACCAAGATAATCAGCAGGCCTACTGATCACCAGTGGAGTCTTTTCGTTTAGGAACAATGGAGTCGCCAGGTGGAGGGTTTCAGAGTATATCTAAGGGGTTACACTGTCCACCACAGTGCTCAGGCACTATCACCCTTCAGGAACCTCCTCAAAAACAGACTCCAACCAGAGATTGACTGGGAGGGCATTTACCAGATATGTCACCTCCAAAGAGGGTGAGATCTGGAGGCTACCTGGCCCTTTCCAGGCTCTGTCTAAGAGTATGATGGACACTCAATGACAGAGGTCGTTTCAAGAAAGGAATGACTTACTGTCAACCTAACCAGAGTTGTAAGTTTCTGAGTCTTGGGAATGTATAAGGTGAAATGCACTCAGATGAGCCCCAGCGGAGTTTCCATTATGTTGGTGACGAGACTGAGACACAGACTAACAATGTTTTCGGTTATAAGCTCCTCAGAATCCCCAGTGGAGTCGTCATTATGTTGGGGTTCCCATGTTTTGGCCAGGTTGACAAGACCAAAATATGAGACAACTTAGAACCACTTTCAGACCTTAGGATCTAGCCCTCCTGGGTCCAGAGAGGGATCTCTCTAGATGAGTCAAAGTGTATGTCTTTGAACCTCTCAGTCATGATTTTAGGCTAGTTATAGGCTCAGGGTTGTTTGTTTGATTGTTTGTGTTTGGTTGTTGGGAATTAGGAAAGGAAGGTCCAATATAAGACAAGGATGAGCATAGAAGGGATTAGGCTAAGATAGAAAACTCAGGGAACATTGAGGCCATTGGGAAATGGAGTCAAGAAAGGATTTATTTGTAATTAATGTGCTAGCTTTCAGTTGGGCTAGTCATCTGGAGCATTTGGATCTTAAAGATGATATTTGGAATGGGACATTAAGGACTGAAAATGAAAGGAGGAGAACCAACCAACTCTGTCTATAGATCAGGTCAGAGGTCATTTAACTCCAGGCCTGCTTGGACAAAATTAGAGGTAGGAAAAGGGATCTTAGGAAGGACTAATTGGGATGGAAAGATCCTAGAGAGGCAGAGACAAGGTTCTAGACCCCCCAGTGTTCTTAACGCATTCAACTAGATCCTAGCAAGAGCATCTAAACATAGATTTCATTAATTCATACATCAGAGGGCATGAAATAACATCCACTACACTGGTTAAATCAATTGAAATCAATATTCAGATACACACATAAGCAGAAAACATAAAGGGCTGGGAGAGCAGCAACATAAGGTACCTATCAAGGGTAAATATTATGCCAAAATTCTGATGCGAGCCAGTAGAAATGGAATGAAATGAAATAAAACACAGAGATAAGAAAACATCACCAACTACTTTAGATCAGGATCCAAAGAAATATGCTTGTCATATTAAAAACAACACCAATCAGGTACATCATAGCCCATAGCTTGAACATTCAGTTTGAATACATCAAATCTCAGCCTATCTTACAATATTACACAGAGAACTTGTCTCAAGAGGAAAATGCTTGCGTTTCACTGATATCTCATCAACAACCTTTACAATAATTTCTTCTTGAGTTTTATAGCAGAAGATGAGCCGAGGAGGTAGGTAGGGCACTAAATGAAACATTAAACATGGAAGAGAAGGAGAGGGCCGGAACCCATTCTGTTTTAAATCTCTGCATTTATCCCTGGTACCCTTTTGGGACGAATGAGTGATCTTCTTCAGCTTCCACTTACTTTGACATGGTCCTAATGTACTCCGGCTGCAGTAGTAATCTGTGGTACTGTGGGTGGATAAATCAACTGGTAATAAAAATGGAATGGTCTGCCATACCGCATTAAAACATGCTCTGGTAGCTTGGACTGTGTTCTGGGTGGAAATCTCTTCACTGGAGCACAACATGGAGTAAAAACAGTATGGGCGCTCTATTCTTTCATCGAGAGAAACATCTCTGCTGATGTGGCAGCCCTGATGACTTGGTTTTCTATGCATTAAACTCTCTGCCGCTTCACTTATATCTTTATCTGCAAAATCTTGCCGCTGTAATGAAGACTGTGCAATCATGGCGGCCCTTTACTTCTGCACCCTGCATAACACGCAACTGGACTCAGAAAAAAATGCAATGGGAGGGTGGATGAAATGGTAGCGCGGCGACAGAGTGGTGGCTTTGACTACACAATGGTGACAAAAAGGGAACGGAAGGGTGAGAACTCGCGAATAATAGGGTTTGGTGGTAGAATACAGCGCAGACCGTTAGATCATGGCCTAGGGACAAAGATCGGCGGTGAAATAATATATGAAAGGGGGTGGAACAACTATGAAATATAATACTTTGGTGTAAAGTCTTAAACCTTGAATTTTGAACAAAATACAGAGAAATGCGACCGGAATGTTATGAAATGCGATGAGGTGGGACCCAGCCGGAGGCGGAGGGCGATTCCTTTTGAACCGTTAGATCTTAAATCCAATGGATGGTCAGGATCAAATCGGAGGATGGAAATCGGGGGGAGCAGAGGTGACACATTCAAAAAGTTTCGATTGCGATCAGAAGTGGGAGCGCGATTGAGCGCTGGCCGTTGGATCTGCGGGGAGGATGGACGGTTATGATTTGACCAGGAGATCTCAATCGAGGCGGCACCACTGGGAATTTTGATTGCGATCGGGCGGGGGGTTGCGATTGAGCGCTAACCGTTGATATGGGGTCCAGATCAACGACGGGGAATGCAATCGGAGGATGGCAGCAATCGAGGATCGGAAGACAGGGTTGCGATCAATCGCATCGCAAGTGTTTGCGATGGGCCGATCGAAGGGACACACATAAATATTGCGATTGCGATTGGGCGGGGAGCGCGAGGGGCGTCCGATTTATATGGCGGATCAACGGTTGAAAAAACAAGCCACATGACTTAATAAATAAAGCCAACCGCATCGGGAATTTTGATGTTACAAAGCGATTTCTCGTTTGGCTCCGACCTTCCGATGCGATTAGCGCTTAGGACTTGAGCGCTCGGTCCTAGCGCACGGGCATGTGTGGGAAGTGGTTAAGGGACTGAGCCCTGTTGTAAAGCGGAAAGTGGGTTTTTAGCCTGTTTTAATGTATTTTGAGGCCTAAAGGGTAACGATAGGGAGATGGAGGGGGAAATTGGGAAAACGAAGGGTGTAGGGATTTTTAGAGGGGATTTAGGGGGTTAATAGGGAAAATAAAAGGGGAAAAGAGGGACTTTGTCAAAGGGGAAAGGGGGTAACAATGTGGTGTTTTGCAGGAGTGTGAGGGGCAATGTTGGTATTTTAGGAGCAGCATTTATAACCAGTGAGGCTTTAGATGGGAAATCAGCAGAGGGGATTTCACTGCAAAGCAGAGGCTTGCAGAAGACATTCAAGGATGATGTGTATTCAGGGGAGATGTATCCCTTGAAGGTCTCCAAAATAATACAGCCCCCAGCTTGCTTGTCAAGAATTTCATAGCGGGGCTAACAGTTCTAACTGAAGTCTCCATGTAATAGCTCCACTAAACCCTCAGGAATAGCGTAATTCCTTCTGTTAGCTCCTGTGCCACATCTGTGCACTTAACTGAAGTGCTCCAAGAGAATAAGATAATGTTTAGAGTCCAAAAATGATTAAGAGCTAATAATATTTGACATATCTATTTTTAGACTGGCAATCTAAAAATAGATTCTGCCTAATATGTCTAAAAATAGAAGTCCATATATTTTTTCCAACTTGACCAACCATCCACAAATAGCATCCTGAAACTCATAGAATATGATCGACATGTCTAAAAATATACATAGTCTAAAAATAGACTTGCGCCAAAAATATCCTGCGGGCCCACTTAGTGAAGGCGGCTCTTTTCACTAAGCTCATCATCTTGTTGCAATCTCAACAATATGTATCTGTGTAATCTCATGTATTTCATATTATGATGTCTTATTTGATGCATATGGTTCATGTTTTATTGATTTAACTTAATAAATTGAATAGAAATATGTATTATTGCTATCTTTTGTTGTTTAGTGTTCATATTTGCAGAGAATATTTTGGATACTTAACTTAATTTTGAAGCTACAGCAAAAGCATCAGAAGGATAATAGGAAGCGCTTGGACTCCAAGTGAGTTCTTTGATCTGTTCTGTGTGTTTATTTACAGTTAGGAAAATTAGTTGCAAAGTCTTTAACATGTTGCTCTAGATGAGCACTACATCTAGGGAAGAATTTTTTATCCGTAATCCATAATTCCGCATAACAAATTGGCGACTCCACTAGGGTGTTTACCCTTCATCCTTAATGTATTTTCCTCTGATTTTATCTGTTTATTCACCTAGTAGCTGTTAGTCATCAGTAATTTTTACTATCTGAAGATGACTAAATGTTAGTCCTATATTTCTAAAAACAAGATTCATGAATATTATGAGTTTTAGAAATCTCACTGCCTTCATTATCCTTGGGATAAATTTTTCACTCTTTCACTATTCTGTCATGTGATGGTCAGCTTACCTCTCCTAGAGGACCCCTCATGGGCTCATGCCACTCATATTTACCCTATTTTTCCACCCATGACCTCAGTACTCTGTATTTCCTTGCCTCACCCCTTCACTTTCCATCTGGGATCACCAACCAATCTATCCTTTCCCATGTTCATCAGGGTCCTCAAACCTTGATGTTCTTAGAAATACCTCTATGAGCTCCTTAGATATATCAATTACTTCCATTTCTATATGAGGAAATACACCCATTGGTCAAAAAGCTCCGTTTTTACACTATCAAGATCCCAAGCCTAATCTCAGTCAAGGACCAAGTTAAAACCCTACCACTAGATTAATAGGTTTTCCCTAGGTTATAGGATCTTCATTGGTATTTTAACCTCTGTTCTTCTCATACTAGTTCTAGTTCTAATGAAAAAGAAGAGCAACACATGATTGCCCAAGAAAGAGGAGGAGATCTCCAAAGAAATCTATTTGGTCAATTTCAGAGTTGTGCTAAAAGTAACTGTGATTGATATTTCTGCAGGAATGTCATGAAGTGAATCAACAAAAAAAATTGACAGGGTAATTGATAAGTCTCTAAAGGAAAGCAGGGAGCACTAAGTATAAATGAGAATCAAGTTTTTTTAAGCCTAATTGGGTCAACAGTATGCCAAAAAAAATCCCAATGCAGCAAGACACACAAAATAAGATCAACATCTCATCTCAGCCATTTTCATTCAGTGGTTAAAGAATAGAAAACATGGTGTGAGCTCCAAGGTAAAAAAGAAAGGTTTTGAAGGTATCAACACTGTATGGATGGATAAAAGTTATCAAAGTGATTACAACATTTTCAAGGATCCGAAGGAAAGGTCACTTCAGGGTTTCATAACACCTGCTAAAGTAAAAAGGTTCAGGAACATGGATCTCCCGAGGAAAATAAGTCTTACCACTCAAAATAGCATCTGCAGAATAAGGAGGTGAAAAGTGTCCATGGAAAAGTTTCAAATCATAAAATTAGACACCTGCAGAACACAAGTGGTCAGAGAAGGTAATAAACATGATTTTGAAATGTCATAATGCTTGTCAAAGAGTGAATTTATCTTTCCAAATTATCAGTGAGAGGAGACAAATGGTTGAGTTGAAAGGTACAAAATAAGCAGCAAAAGGTTAAATTCATCATCTGTTCACCTACAACAAAACAGGACAAAGAAATGTCAGTGAAAAGTTAAAAGGGGTGACAACATTAGAAAAGTGGGTTTTATACTTGAAATTAATTTTCTAAACCTATTAAAGCCTTTCTTTCCCTTCAGCAACTCGTTTGCTGTTACAAGAATCATTGAAGAACACTCAAAGAAAATTTGTGGATTCTAGGCAAGTTCGGGCAAAATTTTCCCTATGCTACATGCCTGAAAACCCCTGCCACGCTCCTGGAGCTTGTCTGCCATGTGAAATGCACTGAGCGCTATGAGCTTATAACCTAGTGTAGATTCACCGTCATGCAGGATCGGCAGCCCGTGCTCGGAACTGACGTGCAACCTCACCCGGGTGCTACGCACTGAGCACTGCACGAAGAGGCCCGAATGGTCCGGGTGCTACGCACTGAGTACTGCACGAAGAGACTCGACATGCCCGTGCCTCAGTCATTTTACTTGCCTGGGATATGCCTATTCACCCTACTGCCCGTGTTTGACCTTATACGAAGAGGCTTGCCTGATAGGCTCGACAGCCTTTGCCTGTTTAGCAGCAGCCCAACAGGTTCGACAGCCCATGCAGCCTCTTCCTAGTGCTACGTGCCTTCGCTACACATTCAGAAGCAGCTCGACAGGCCCATTCAATAACCACCCGACTGGCCCGGTGCTACGTGCGTGCGCTGCGAGTTTAGCTAAGAGGATTGCTGCAAAATTCATCAAAGTCACCTCCAAAGGTTCCGTAACACTTCTAAGGGGTAAGTAAAAAGACACCTCCTCACTTTCAAATATCTTGTAATTAAATTAGAGGAATAAACCCTATATTTCTCCGTAAATTTCACAAAGAAAAATTAGGGTTTTGAACTTCAAGGCAAGAGTAAATAAGAAAAATGTTAAGGGAAACTAATAGTGGTAGTGGTGAAGGATGCCAAGGGCCTGGAAGACGACAGAGAAAGGGTGGAAGAGTAAATAGATTTGAGCCACTGAATACCAAGGAATTAATGGCCTCTCCTATGACAGTTGCATATTTCCAAGAGGTGGGTTGTTTTGACTTATATGAAAGGGTAAAACATGTCTAAAGTCACCCTGAGTTGACCAGGAATTTTAGCCTTAACCTCCATGACCATAAAGTAAATTTAGTAGGGGTGAACTTTGAGCTATCCACCAATACCATTTCTATGGCCATCAAGATACCTAGTATGGGAGAAAAGTGGTTCAAGTAGGCAAATTTGGACCTGAGCCATTATCAACCTTTCTTGAAACCTAGATACAAAGCTGACTGGAAATCCATTTTTCCATTTTCACTCTACTGGAGAGATATGCGCCCTTGATGAAAGACATCATGAAAGATTTTACATGTGAGGGTAGGTTTTCTAGGCTTTATTCCTACCATGTGAGACTGCTCATGCACTTCACTAGGGCCAAGCTATTACATTTTCCTTATTATCTTTATAGAAGTATTGATAAGATGTCTTATATTGTGCAAAAGGGACCTCCTTCACAACAAATGAAAAATATTTTTCACCATTCTCTTATCGAGATGATTGTGTTGCATCAATTAGAGAAGCAAGGTATTCCATGGGAGGTGTTCAACGCCCATGAAGTTTTCACAAACCCACAGTCTCGTCATCAGCCAAATTTACCCTCATCATCTCATCCACCTCTCTCCACTCCTCCATCACCCCCCACTGACCATGACTCCTCATCTACACATGAATCCTCTCCTTAAGAAAACCTCCCTCCTTCACCTTCTCCTAAACCATCAGATCAAGAAGAGAATGATGAAGAAGAGGCAGACAATGAAGAGGAGGAAGAGGGCAGTGATGAAGAGAATAGTGACAAAGAGGCCAACAATGAAGAAGAGGTAGGTGGTGATGATGAAGAGGCAGGTGGTGATGATGAAGAGGCAGGTGATGGTGATGAAGAGGCAGATGATGAGGAAGAGGAAAATGACAATGATGAAGAGGCAGAATATGATGAGGAAGAGGAAAATGACAATGGTGAAGAAATTGAAGATGGTGAAGAAGAGGAAATTGAAGATGATAAAGAAGAGGAAATTGATGATGATGAAGAAGAGATAGAGGCAGATTATGAAGAAAAATGCAGTGAGAAAAACAGTGACAAAGAGGCAGATAATGAAGAAGAAGATGAGGAAGAAGAAAATGATAATGATGAAGATACAGAGACAGAAAATGATCAAGAAGAAGGCAGTGAACAAGCCAGTGATAAATAAGACAATTTATAGGTTAGCAATGAAGGAGAGGATAGTAAAGAGGTAGAGGAAAATGAAGATGAAAATGCACAAAACAGTGAAGAAGCAAACAATAATGAAGAAACTGATAAAGACACCCCCAACAGTGACAAAAAAGAAAATGATAAAGGCCATGATAATGTTGCAAACACAAAGGATAGTGATGAAGAAGAAACCATGATAACTGATAGCCCTAATAATAATGACAACAGTGATACTGTGAACCAAAAAAGCAGTGAAGAGGTTGATGACAGTGGTGAAGATCACAACAGTAATGTTAGCATGGAGGAAAATGAAAGTGAGTATTAGGAGGGTAGTCAAGAACAAAATGAAAAAGACATCAATACATAGATCATTGAGGAAAAGAAAGGCAGTCTTGAGATCAGCCATGGTGAGGGCATTCAAGTAGGCAAATTTGAGCTTTTCCCTCTCACATATCATAGAGGAAAGACGCATGTGCTTTCTACCTCTAAAAGGAAAGGGGCCATGCCATCAACCTCAACTCAGAAGATTGACAAAGGCAAACAAAAGGTAAAGGAAGAAGAAGAAGATCATGAGGTTGAGAGGGAGTTTGAAATCATTCAAGTGGACAGTGATAAGGAGAATGAAGCAAGGATCTCAAACTTGCTCATACAGAACAAAAATTCCCTCATTGAAGACCTCCAAGCAAATTTAGATAGGGCCAAGATAGTGAATGATGCCCTTGACATGGAGAACAGGTAGCTAGGAGCACATATTTCTATTTATGAGGCTAGGGTGATCAAGACCTGGAAAGAAGCCCAAAGGGCACAGGTAAAGATAGAAGAGTTCATGGGCACCTATGAGGAGAGTGAGGATGAAGAAGGGAAGTCTAGCAGGAGACCTAGAACCATGGGGTTGAAGAAGGCATTGGCAAGGAAAAGAGAACAAGAATCAAACCTGGCAGAACAACTCCCTCTAGATGAGCTATTGGCCATGGAGATAGCACATGATCGGGAGCCTTGGTTGGAAAGATCCAACATACACTTGGAGGCTAAATTGAAGAAAGAAAATCAAGATCTTGATCTCCAAAGGAAGATGACCAAGCATTATGCCCGGAGAAACCAAGTTGCAAGGGCTAAACTCAAGAAGGCCCAAACCAAGATCCAAGAACTAAAAGAGGAAAAATTCCAAGCTAACCTTGGAATCTTGGCACAATATTCTCTACAGGTCTCCCAAAACCCATGAGGCACACATCCACCAAATTTAGGAGAATGTTTACAAGTTTTGGTTTTTTGCTAATTTGGAGGGCCAAAGGGGTAGCACCCATGGTGCTAGGCTTTTTATTAGAGCATATTCAGGAGGAAAGGCTTACATTTTTGGAATCCTCAGCTCAAGTATAGCATTCTCACAAAGTTTCAGGTTGATTGGAGTTGTTTTGGTCCTCCAAAAGAGTCCAAAACACCCTAATTTTCACCTTTCTGCCTAGTTTTCAAAACATGTGCTACGCCTTTACCAACCTTGGATTTTTTGAATTTTGAACAGATTACAGGGGTCTAATCAGAAAACCAAGGGTAGTTATAGAAATTAGGCTCAATAGGCTTTCCAACGAGCCATCACAGAGCCCATTCTGACATCGTGAAGGCCTTCAAAACCTTCCTTCATGTTGACCCAATTTTCTTGCTCTTGTGCTGCGCCCTTACAGAGGAAAAGTAAAAAATGTACACTTGGAAAGTTTTTAGAGGCTTGGCAGAGCCCAAATGCCAATTTCTTTGCTAAAAATTCCCAAAAATATATTTTGTACCTTGGGCCTTGCAAGATCTGAAGAACAAAAGTGACATTTCTGATTAGCCAATGGGCTTCTAGAGACTCTTTTAGGTTTTCTCCTCCTTGCTTGTTAGATAGAGCATTGAGGATTCACGTTTTATGGTTGTTGTTATGACTCTTGTGAGTAATGCATAGTCTTTTGGAGCTTGAAGAGAAATTGGTGTTGTGGAGCTTGCGAATGGCTTTTTTTTCTTATTGATGGAGAAGGCTTGCTTGTAGGATCCCTGAGGTTGGTTAATGGTGATGTGCTTCTATTCAGTTATTTTTTTCTTGTGTATCATTGTGTTTCATCCTTCTATATTGTAGCAGGAAAAAATATTTAGACTAAGAAATTTTGTTTAGAGGCACCTTAGCTCTGTTTATCCTTCACTGCTTCTATGTTTTCCTCTGCTAGGTCAGTTTAGAGAATTATTAGTTGCTCTCTAGACCCACCCAAGCTTGTTTATCTCATGAATGGTTTATTACAGTAGATATCATAGATGATTCATGGTTATCCTTGCTTGTTTGATATCATTAAAACACTGTTCTTAAGCTCTCTCTTTGAAGTACCACTAATTAGGTCTTCCAAAGAGGCTATGTTTCGATCATACCCTTTGTCTATGCTTGAAGAGTTGATTCAAAGATCTTTATGGCTATGATTAAAGATGTTTAGGAGTTCCCTCTTCTTTGATTAAAGCTATTTGTTTATCTTAAATGTTTTCTAACCTTGAAAGTGAAATCACTGAAAGTTAAATGAGTTTCTTGCCTTGTATATTTCATTGGATTGTTTGTCTGAAATGCTTATTTGCTTAAGTAGAATCAAAGAGTTATTGGTGTGCCATGTCTATTGATTACTTCTTTATGCTAAATAGTGTTGAAGTCCCTTCTTGTTTTAGGTATTTGACAAAGGATTCTTGATTGCCCTTTTCCCTACATTGTTCACAAACCTGATGTTAATTTCATTTCACACAAACCTTGAAAATCCACTGACCATGCTAGATTTGCCCTGTGATGCTCCTCGATCTATTGTTGAACCTTCCATGAATTTTTGTAGACTCCATAGCCCAATGACTTGAAAATCTCTCATTCCATCTATTCTAATTGATAATTTACCCAACCCAAACAAACAAACAAACCCTAAACTTAACAACTAGCCTAAAATCAAACCCTAAAAGAAAACAAGTTCACATCCTTGTCATAAAATAGAGAGAGCCTTCTCTGAGTCTATGTAATATTCCCAATTAGCCCAAGCTAATGGGAATATACAATTTTGTCTCAATATTTTGTTTCATGAATAAAAATGTAAAGGAGGATCAATAAAACTCCTAATCAGAAAAATAAATCAATGCCACATGTGAACATGGACAAATCTGGGCTATTTACATAAGCACACTTAGGTGTGAAAAGAGATTGGAGTACTTGACCAAGTCAACCAAGACCAAATCAACATCTCTGTATAGATACAGTGAATCTCCTAGAGGCACAATGCAGTTTTAGTTGGAGGCTTCTCATGTGAATGCAGATAAATCATTGAGATGGTTTAGGGTTTGACAAGACTTTCATCCTATAAGAGGAAGAGGAGGACAACATAAGAAGGCTATTGATTATGCAAATTTCTGAATATATTGTCTGTTTAGACATATATCATTCTCTACTGTTTAGCTGAGGATAGTGTTGTTTAGCACTAGGGTGTTCCTGTTCGGGAATCCCACCTCTTCCATTGAGGAGCTCTTGGAAGAGTCTTTCTGATCTCATCCACTATCAGGCATTTGGCCAAGCTCATCTTCCAACTACAACATATATCCTGTTGAGGGTTTGGTTTTCCTTGTAAGTTGCAGCAAGTGGAAGCTATACCTACTCAGATCTAGGCCATTCCAGGGCCTCTTTTCACTGGGAAAGCCTTCTATCCCTTTGGCAAGAGATTTATGAACTTGTGGAGCTGCAATTTAAAATCTTAGCATGAGGCCAACCCAGTGCTTCAACCTACAACACTGTAGGTTTTAACCCTGTACATAAATTAACTGCAAACGAATCTTAAAAACAAAAAATAAACAATAGCGTGAGCATAAAACATAAAACAGATATACACAGATATTTTCCCCTGTATCCCAAATCAGGACAACCAACTTGTTTTTTCATTATATTCCTTTTAGTGTTACAACACATATATACATTCCGAAGCATACATAAACCCCAATCCATTAACCCTGGATTAGAACATAGCCATAGTTCCCTTGACCAGATATACAAAATACCAGGGGCCGAAAACCATCATGCCCCAAAACCATGTGCAAACCCATGCACAAAACCATGGGCGGGTTCGCCCACAGGAAAATAAGGACCAATTTTTTTTTTTCCGGGGTGCTACCCCGGACCCCAATAGGGGGGGCTACTGCCCCCCCTGTGACCCCCCCGTACGTTGCGCCCAGCGCAACGTACAGGGGGGGCTATCGCCCCCCCTGTTACCCCCCCACACATGACTAGTCATGGAAAGAATATAACACAAACCTAACGTTCTCCCACTCATTGTTTTCTTTCTACAGGGGGCCACAGGAGAGTTGAGTCATTATCCCAACTTTGCAACACCCACTGTTTCTCTACACCAAGAGAAATTCTAAGTGCTCACAGACTTTGTCAATGCATCTGCAACATTATTTAAAGTGTCCACCTTTATCAGCAACACCCTTTTAGCTTCAACCATATATCTCACAAAGTGATATTGAACATCAATTTTCTTTGTATTTGAATGATAAGCAGGGTTTTTAGCCAAGAAAATTGCACTTTGGCTATCACAGTCTATCCTTATAGCTTTCTGCACCAACCCCATACTTGAACACAATCTCTGTAACCAAACTGCTTCCTTTCTTGCATGAGTGGCTGCCATGTATTCTGCCTCTATAGTTGAAAAAGGCACTACAAATTGTCTTTTACTCATCCAACTGACTGCACCTCCAAATATGCCAAACACATACCCACTTGTAGATCTTCTTTGGTCCAGATCTCTAGCCCAGTCTGCATCAAAAAAATCATGAATGTCCAACACTCTTTCCAATCCTAGTCTTCCCTGGTAGCACAAGCCATAATCACTAGTGCCACGCAAATATCTGAAAACCTGCTTCACTGCTGTCCAATGCTCCTTCCCTAGGTTTGACATAAACCTGCTCAATACTCCCATTGCATGTGCAATGTCTGGTCTAGTACAGACCATTGCATACATCAGGCTACCCAATGCACTTGCATATGGAAAACAGGACATATCCTCCTCTTCTTCTTGTGTCTTGAGACACTGTTCAACAGACAGATTTGTACCTACAGGAATCAGAACATTCATTGGTTTACTATCCTACATATTGAACCTCTGCAATATAGTCTCGAAATAATTCCTTTGGTTTAACCAGAGCTTCCTCTTTTCCCGATCTCTCGTAGTTTCCATGCCCAAAATATAGTTTGTAGCACCAAGATCCTTCATGTCGAATTTGGAGAACAACTGGGTCTTCAAATCTTGGATAATTTCTTTGTCATTTCCAATAAAAAACATATCATCCACATACAAGACCAAATAAATAACATGGTCACCAATTAATTTAAAATAAACACAGTGATCCTCCTTGCTTCTGGTGAAGCCAAGTCCCCGTATATAGGTATCATATTTATGATACCACATCCTTGGTGACTGTTTTAACCCATACAGAGACTTCTTTAACCTGCATACCAACTATTTCTTCCCCTTCACCATAAAGCCTTTAGGTTTTTTCATGTAGATCTCCTCTTCCAGATCCCCGTGAAGAAATTCTCTCTTCACATCCATCTGTTCTACCTCAAAATCAAATGCAGCAGCAACATATAAAAGTAATCTAATAGAAGTAACTTTGGCAACAAGAGAAAAAATATCATCAAAATCAATTCCCGGCACCTGGGAATAACCTTTTTCTACCAACCGAGCTTTGTATTTCTCCACCTTGCCTTCTACAATCATCTTCTTCTTAAACACCCATTTTTTGTCAATGGGATTCCTTTCAGCCGGCAACTCCACCAGATCCCATGCCTCATTTTTATGCAAGGATGCCATTTCATTAACCATGGCCTCCTTCCAGAGTTTTCCATCCTATGAATCTAATGCCTCCCTGAAGGTTATGGGATCATCATCAATTATAGTTAAAGAAAAATTTGAACAGAAAGCAGATGGACTATACCTTTCTAGTTTTCTTCTCTTCCGAACTGATCTTCTAACAGCTAGAGTTTGTGGCTCTTCCTCTTCTGAGTCTTCTTCTGTTGTAGTGTCTGATTCATCCTCCTTTAGGTCAAACTCTATCTTGTTAGGTTCCTTTGGTAGGACTTCATGTTTAACAATATCTTTCACCTCTCTAAACACCACATCTCAGCTGTACACAACCTTCCTTGTTTCTGGGTTCCCAAGCTTGTAACCCTTTAAACAATCCTTATACCCAATAAAGATGCACCGTTTAGATTTATTATCCAACTTGTTCCTTTTCTCCTTTGGAACATGTACATATGCATCACATCCAAATAGCCTCAGATGTGAAAGAGAGGGTTTCTTACGAGTCCATACCTCATTTGGAGTCTTATCATCCAACACTGATGAAGGTGATCTGTTAACCAAGTAACATGCAGTCTCCATTACCTCTACCAAGAATTATTGTCCTAACCCAGTACCATTGAGCATGCTTCTTGCCTTTTCCATCAGTGTTCTGTTCATTCTTTCTGCAACTCTATTTTTCTGAGGTGTGTATGGAGTAGTCTTCTGTCATGATATACCACACTTCTTACAAAACTCTTCAAATTCCTTCTTGCAGAACTCCCCACCATTATCTAGTCCTCAGAACCTTTATCTTCTTCTCTGTCTGGTTTTCCACGAGAGCCTTAAATTCTTTAAATCTATCAAAGACTTCAGATTTCTTCCTCGAGAAATATATCCATGTACTCCTTGAGAAGTCATATATGAATGAAACATAGTACACAGACTTACCGAGTGATGGAATCGACACAGGTCCAAACACATCACTGTGCACAAGCTTTAATATCTTGTTCGCCCTCTTAACACCAGAAGGAAAACTCACCCGATTCTACTTCCCATATACACAATTTTTACAGAAATCAAAATCTAGAGAGCTATTATACATACCTTCTACCATACTGTTTCCATGCAGTATCCTAAGGCCCTTCTCTCCAATATGTCCAATCCTTTGATGCAATAGCATGGTCTTTTCTCCAACGACCACTATTATTTCCGCTCCACTTTCGGGAACCACGGAACTGTTGCACCCATCAATAATAGTGCTGCCCTAAAGCTTGTACAGATTTCCAATCCGAACTCCTCGCATTAATACCAGTGCTCCCCAAACCATCTTACAGGTATCTTTCTCGAACATTGTTTTTACACCTGCATCATCCATCTTGCTTACATAAATCATATTTCTGGCCAATGCAGGAATATGCAAAACACTAGGAAGTGTTCTAATCCTTCCACCTTGCAGCTTCAGCTTGACTTTTCCACGTCCGACGATTCTGGCCTTCCTATCATCCCCTAGGAAGACATCACCACCATCATATTTCTCATACTCGCAGAACCACTCCCTATGGGGAGTGAAGTGAAAGGATGCACCTGAGTCAATCAACCATGAATCATGATCTACATGTGTATTTGAAGAAGAAGAAAAATACACATCCCCACCTTCATCCGAGGTGGTTTTTTCCTCTGCAGAAGGAGCATCATCAGATCCCTTTCCTTTCTCAGGAGCTTTAGATCTGCAGTCCTTTTTGTAGTGCCCTTCCTTTCCGCATTTCTAGCACACCTTTACAAAATTTCTAGGAGATTTAGATCTCCCTCTAGATTTAGATCTCCCACTCGAAACCTTATTCTTGTTTCTGTTCTGGGACCTTCCTCGTACAGATAAGGCATCTCCATTCTGACCCTCCATATTTCTTCGTCTCATTTCCTCCAACAGCAAGGCTGAGACAATGTCATCAAAATTCAAGGTAGTTGTATTGCTACCTATTGCAATAACCAGACTGTCCCATGAATCTGGTAGAGAACACAACAAACTGATGCACTTATCTTCATTTGAGATTTTAATATCAACAGATGACAGTTGACTTACCATAGTGTTGAAGGTGTTCAGATGCTCTGTCACTGAGTCTCCATCCTTCATCCTCAGGTTATACAACTTTTTCCGCAGGAACAATTTATTCACCAAAGACTTAGATTGGTACAAAGTCCCTAGCTTGTCCCACAAGGTCTTTGTCGTAGCTTCCCTAGATACACTCAACAATACTAAATCCGAGACACATAGTCGCATTGTGCTCTTTTCCTTCCGATCTAGCTTCTTCCAGTCTTCATCTGACATTGCCATTGGTTTAGTACCCGAATCTATCGTAATCCACTGATCTTTATTCACCAGCAAATCCTTCATATTGAGCTTCCACAACTCAAAAATCTAACCATTAAATTTCTCGATCTCTATCTTCTCGCCGCTTGCCATCTTGTTTCACCACAAGAATCGATTCGACAGATCTCCCACTGAACAGGGTCTACCTCAGGCCCGAGAAAAAAACCCCTAAGCAGCAAAGGCGTCCCCTTGAAGCTGAAATTGCTCTGATACCAAATGTAGGTTTTAACCTGTACATAAATTAACTGCAAACGAATCTTAAAAATAGAAAATAAACAATAGCGAGAGCATAAAACATAAAACAGATATACACAGATATTTTCCCCTGGATCCCAGATCGGGACGACTAGCTTAATTTTTCATTATATTCCTTTTAGTGTTACAAAACATATATATACATGCAGAAGAAAACATAAAACCCAATCCATTAACCCTGGATTAGAACATAACTGTAGTTCCCTTGACCGGATCTACAAAATACCAGGGGCAGAAAACCATCATGCCCCAAAACCATGTGAAAACCCATGCAAAAAACCATGGGCGGGTCTGCTCACTGGAAAATAAGGGCCAATTTTTTTTTTTCCAGGGCACTGCTTTGGACCCTGACAGGGGGGGCTACCGCCCCCCCTGTGACCCCCCTGTACGTTGCTCCCAATGCAATGTACAGGGGGGTCTATCGCCCCCACTGTTACCCCCCCCTGCGCTCGACTAGTCGTGGAAAGAATATAACACAAACCCAACATTAAGGACCTTCCAGTTGCAAGCATTGGCAAATTTCATCAATTCACTCAAGTTTTCTTAGATAGGTGGGAAGTCATGGGAAATGTTCTTCTCATCATAAAGGAATACAACCATTTTAAAAGACATCCAGGGGAGAAAGTACAACGCTTTTTAGCCAGGTTCAATAAAGTATACCATGCAATACCTGCTAAGATAAGGTCACCCCTAGAGTGGGCTCTCTTGCACTACCCAAATGTTTTTGACCCATAGATGGCTTTCTAGATAAGAGAAATAGATCCTTGAACCCTAGAGGAAATGCAAAGGATAACAGTTGATGTGGAAGCCAACATACTAGACAGGGAGGTAAAGTTAAGAGTAATAGAGAAAGACAAAGAAGATCAAGAGAAATTACTATCTTCAGAGGTAAAGCTAGATATGTTGACAGATACAATCAACAAAATGACACATATATTTCTCAGGAAAGAGGAAGAGTACATGGTTGAGGTTGGTGCTGCTTATTCAAAACAACTTATACTTTTTCCTTGGGAAGAAAAAACTCAGTCATTATAGGACAAGAATAACAATCAAAATATGCATGTTGAGCAAGATTATAAAGAAGAAGATGTTGAAATTTGTCAAGTGATTACTAGACACCTTCCTATATCTTGTGCTTCACTACTAAGAGAGAATTACAAGAAAATTGCAAATGGAAACAAGGTGGAATGCTCTAAAGAATCAGTAAGCAAGAAATGGATAATGAAAACCCTTTTCCAAATTCAAAAGTTCTCCCCTTAAGACATCTTGGTGTAGCTGTTGGGATTACAGATCAAGAAATGGAGGATGAGCCAACACTTTTTGCATCTTTACCCTTGTGCTTTGAATCATTTCAGATTGCTAAAGGAGAAGCTATTGGCCATAAACACTCTCCTTTTAATATGGTGAAACAATCTGCTAATCTAGTATGCATATTGGATGACATTACTCCTATGAATAAGTTGCCCAAGTATGATCAATACGATGATGATTATGTTCTCCAGAATCAAGCTAACACTGCAGAAAAATCAGTGATCAGTTTGTGGGACAAAGACAGTCATTTTCAACAACTCAAAAATAGTGATCAACAAATACCGCTTAGCTATGACAGTGAAGAAGAAAGTGCAGAAAGTTTGGGAGAAAGGGAAGGGTCTTTGCCTCTTTTTTATGCTTCATTTCAGTTCATCAAAGACAAATTTAATACAATTAGAAGTCAACAATCTTTGGGTATTTATTTTAACAACAAAGAAGACATTCAACCCTCTGACCAACCTTCAAAAGAGAAAGAGAACAGTTGTGGTTTTATCCAAGGAAAAAGGAAAATGCCTCTTCCTCTAACTGAAGAAGAAATCAATCAAGGTTTGTTGGAAGACAAAATTGCAATTTATGATGAGGTTGCCAGTTCTGATGATCATGAGGAAGAGGTGTAGTTTATTTCCCAAAATAATCTCAAGCTTAGCCAAGTGGAAGAAGAAGCAGTCTTGGATCAAGCTTATTTTCCAAATCTTCACATTCAGGTATTGCTTCAAGATCCCTTTGTTGATTTGTTAGAGACATTTTAAGAGGGAGAAAAACATGTGAAGAGAAGTTTGATGCAGACTTTCAAGAAAATTTTAGGCTCTACTGTTCAAACACTAGTAAGGTGGGAGTGGCCTTTTGATTTTTTCATCACACTCAAAGAGCTGAACAGAATCACTCATGGAATCATCTACTTGACTGGTTATATTGGAAAAGTGAGTTCACCAAATGAATGTATATATTTTATAAGTTAGATTAGGATAGATAGGAATGAAAATAAGCTCAACACTATGAACATCTTTCTAGTTTTTGTTGGAACACCTAATCCTACATGGGTAGGTGTGGAATGCGAAAAGTCACAATGGAGTCCAAGTGACCTTGGAATGTGAAACCAAGAGTCACACCATTGTATTATAAATGTACATAATGTATAATGGAAAAAATAAGAAAGCCTCACGCTTATCTTTCATTGTGTGTTGAGTCTCTTGTGTGTGTGTTTATCTTCCTCATACATCATGTGTGTGCTTAACATGGTGTTTAACATGGTATCAAAGCGGGCGATTGTTGGCCCTGCTCCAAATTGAGTGAGCCATTTGTGTTAATGGCCTATGCATATCTGCAAAATTCTTGACATTTTTGCAGCATTTAGAGACTTTCTGCAGCAGTGTTTTTGCCGCCATTCAGAAGTGTTTTGAAGAGGAGCAGCATTCAAAATCCCAGCATTCAGGCATTGGCTTTGAAGAAAGGCAGAACTGCCCATCTGAAGGTTTTCATTCTCATTTCTTTCTGCAATTTTTGCTTATTAAAATCTGCATTTTCAAGAGCTGCTGTAATAGTTTAAAGAGGGTTTTTGAAGATATTTCTGAGCTTTCACTGAAAAAATTCTGAGCTTCTGGACTGCATTTCTCTGCTGCTGGGCTACTGGGAGATTTATAAATTTGCACTGAAAGAAATCTGAGTTTTTTTGTTGAAAAATTCTTCATATCTGCATTTTCTGCCGCTGGATTTGTTTCTGCTGTATATTTGAAAGAAAAAAATTCTGCTGCCATTCTGCAAAGTCCTTTATTCTGCTCTCTGCTGTTTTGAAAAAAGAAAAAATATATATATATATATATATATATATATATATATATATATATATAAAATCCCGCAGCTCTCATCTCAAAAACTGCATCTGCATCACCATTCCCATCATTTAATATCGCTCTCCCATATGCTATCACTCCCCACCTGCAAACGACCCTTACTACGCCCTCATTCGGCTCTGCATTCAGTTATTAAATTCATACTCCCCCTTCTCCATTACATTCGGGCTTTACTTCTTACGGCCTCCCCCCAATTAAAAATCCGCCCTTATATAATATACTACCTCTCATTAAAATTTTTTATTTAATACTACCCCTCATATAATCCGCCCTTATTTTTAATTAATACGTTCCATCCCGCCCTTCCCATACTCATCCCACCCCATCGCTCCTCCATTTCATTTTTTTTTAATTCTTTTAAATTAATTCTCCCCCCCTTACGTATATCATTTCCATCTTTATTTTTTATTATTAAAAGATCTCTTTCTTTTTTTAAATTACTTTCCCCTCCATTTTCATTTTAATTTTTTATTATTAAAAATCCCTCCTTTCTAAATTATTAATTCCCTTTTCTCCTTTTTTAAATTTATTTTAATATACCCACCCTCCCCATATAATACCCACCCTCCCTTCCCTTTTAACTAATTCCCATTATCACAATTCCTCTCCATTATTACAATCAGCTCCCTATCTCCCTAATTTTTTATTTATTCCCCCATTTCTAATTAATTTCCATTTAAAAAAAAAAAAAAACAATAGAGAGAGAGGAAAGAGAGAATATGAACAGCAGATGGAATATGAAGAAGATGGACTGAATATTTCAGATTTGCATTGTGATTTGTGGCATAAGGGTGATTTTTTGAAGAAATTGACATTTGAAGACAAGTTTGCCATCATTCCAAAACAACTATTTGAAGGAAAATTCAGCTGCCTTAAAGGCCTCTTGCACAGTGTTTTGTTGCACATTGAAATATTTTTACAGAGATATTGACATTGTATTTGCCTCTTCATTCATAGTTGCAATCAGTATTTGAGTTGTTGATGTAAGTCATTGTTGATTGCCCTCCATCACTTGAGGAGCAGATTTTGTACTTTGAGATTTCCATAGTTGGAAATTCTTTGGAGTCATTTGTATTTGTTGTTGCATCACATTGTAAACGGGTGAATTTTCGGTTGAAGCCGACACCCTTTCATTTTTTGAGCCTAAGTTGTTGAAATGGCTAAAATAAATGAGGCATTAGAAATGTTGAATAACCTCATTCATTCCAATGTTGATGATGTGATAAAAATGAGCAAGAATGCTCTTTGTAATATTCAAAGTTGTTTGCAAGATGCACAAGAAAAGATTGAGTTTTTGCAGTTGGAATCTCAACTTCAACAAGATGAACTTCAACAAAAGAGTCACCATTCTGAACCTGTTTCTGTTCAGAAGATTGAGAAAGACTCCCATCAGCAGCAAGTCAGTAAAGTTGCAGTTGATTCCCATTCAGTTCATTGTACTAGAGCAGATGTACATGCAGATGCAGTAGTTCAGCCTACACTTCCTAAGCCCATCATCAGACCTTGGGAAGAGCTTGTCCACAACAAGCACCGAACTAGTCTTGGATATGACAAGGATGTGTCCTTTCATATTCCAGACTACACCAAGCCCATCATATTTCAGAGTGCCGGATTCATGTATGGCGCTTCACCCGCACGATTTAGATCCTTTTCATCACTTCTACAATGCATTGAGAATGACAACAATCGGATCGGTTGGCCATATGAAAGACCATTGTTTTGATCTTTCATCTGCTGCGTAACCACTTGTGGTTTTGAGACACTCCATCATTTAGACATAAGCTCAGAAAGAAGCCTTCTGCAAGAACAAAGATTCATCTTGGATGGATCGCTTCTTGGCAATGGGCATTAACAACCAAGAAGATGTTTAAGACACATGTTAGAACTTTTTCACGAATATTGAGCAAACTTGCAATTACGTTTTCACCATCATCTCACCTTGTCCCCCGAAGGTGGAACCGTGTCATGCATGTTTCTGACTATAGACTTGTTTTCAGCCCCATGCCACACCCCAATTCCATGTTCGGCAGCCAGACACAAAGAAGCCCGCTAGCCTGAGCCACAATTCGTCATTCCGGATTCAGAGATGTAGCCAGAGACACGGATGCCCATGAGCATGCCTTTGGTTGGTGGACAACCTTAAACCATCATCTTTGGTTGGTGGATAACCTAAAACCACCACAGGTAGTAGACCTCCCTTCTTTTAGGTCGAAGGTCTCCCTTTCATATATGAGGAACACTTCCTCTAGCAGATGTTTCTCAGCTCACAGCCTTCAACTTTTACGATTGGTTGAGTCTTCCGTGAAATGCTTCAAAGCATTCCGCAGTTGTTTGTCATCCTAAACCATCAGCGTTGCACCTCTTTTAGGTTGAAGGTCTCCTTGTGAGGGATACTCCCTTCATGCTAAGCCCAAGCTTCTTTGCCAGCTTTGGAAGAGTTCCTGAACCTGGCACGTTTTGCATTCCAAATGTTGGTATCATCTCTAAAACCAATTTTTTTGCAACATTTCCGTCGCAGTTGATTCAACCCAAGTGCTGCTATGCATACTTTGCATTTGTAGTACAACTTTCCTTGGATCTCCACATACCTTCGGATTGTGATGTTGAACAATGAATCCTACATGGCAGGAATGCGAAAAGTCATAATGGAGTCCAAGTGACCTTGGAATGTGAAACCAAGAGTCACACCATTGTATTATAAATGTACATCATGTATAATGGAAAAAATAAGAAAGCCTCACGCTTATCTTTCATTGTGTGTTGAGTCTCTTGTGTGTGTGTTTATCTTCCTCATACATCATGTGTGTGCTTAACATGGTGTTTAACAGTTTTTAATCTTAGAATGCTGATCCAAAATGAAAAAACAAAAACAGAGAAAAGAAGAAAAAGAGGGAAGATGGAAAGAAGAGGTACAAACCCATACCCAAAAAAGAGTACGACTGAAAGCGTGCAAGTCTAATGCCACTAATTGTTAAGAAAAAGAGTCTTGTTCAGTCATCTAGCCTAATCATGGCTAATTTTTTTTTGAATTTCTGCTGATAGGTTAGTGAAAGAAGGCTTGTCAAATCATTTAAGCTTGACTTGTCATGTAGGAATAGATTAGGAAGAAAAGATGCTGGTTCTTAATGCTTAAATTTGAAATAAAGAGAAATATAGGAATGCTTAACAAATGATGGATTATAGCCCTCATAATTTCTAGTTTTGTTTGTACAAAAATAATGTCTGTGTGAAGCTTGTTTTAATGCCACAGCCCATGGTGAATCATATTGCTTAATCCTGGTTCAAATCATGTTTTCAATTTCATGTCAGTAGATTAGAGAATGAAGTCTGTCGAAAATCTTAATCTTGACAGATGAATAGTCTAGGTAGAGAATAAAAGAGTTCACTAGCATAATATGAACTCTTGGAAGTAATAAGGGTAGAAGTATATAGTTTTTTTTCTTTCAAAAATAAAATAATGTCAAGGGTTTGCCAGTCCAAGTGCACCCAAGTGAAGAAAAAATGTTAAGAAAAAGTATGAATGGGTAGGTATAAATAATGTTGAAGAAATCATGTATTTTCATATTTCTGAGATCATAGCTTCTAGAGAACATCAAAAAATGAAGGAAAGAGATCTTCCAAGTGCAAGTGAGGCACTGATCTTGAAAACTCAGAGATCTGAACTCTGAGGTTCTGGACACCTCCTGAAGAGGAGCCGCCCTCCCCAAGTGGAGCCACTGTTATGTTGGAAATATGATGCAGAGTGTTGTCCTTGATGGCAACCCACTGAATGAAGATGAAGACGTGCGACTGTTGACATGTATTGTCCTTGATGGCACTCCACCTGATGAAGTTATGCTTGACTTGATGGACTTGTTAAATGATGTAAATCTGAAGTGATATGATGATTGTTGATGATATGATGTTGAGTGTTGTACTTGAAAGAAAACCCACTTGATGAAGATGATGACAACTTACTTGATGAAGTTGTGTTTGATAGAATATGTCCTTGATGAAGGAAATCTGATGTATCTACAGTATTTACAGAAGGCAATGAAGAAAGGATTTCAGAATGTACTCAGAGAATGATGAAAAAGAGCATGTCTCTTGGTATACGCGGATTGGCCTAGGGGAAGCCGCGTATGCACGCGGAAAGGAACGTTACAAGTCGCGTATGGGCTAAAGCGCTCAAAAAGTGCAAATCCAAGGGTAACCACCATGGTATTGACCCATAGTATTGGGTAATGATCCGCCTAATTGACCCCGTCCAGGTAGTTTTGGGCTTATGGTATTGTTTTGGTCCATGGTATTGAAAAAGGGGTTCATGGTATTGAAAAAGGATAATCATATAAAAGGAGAAGAAATTCATTGTGCACAACATGAGTGTGAGTGCAAGATGTCTGAGCTTGAATGAATACTTCTCTCTGAAGTAGATCTGATTGGAAAGGGTTACACTTGAAGATAAATATGAGTGTATGATGCAGCAATGATGAAGAAGGGGATCTAGATCTGAAATGCACTTGTATTTACTAGATCTGCTTATGGAAGGCCTAGATCTGTGATGAGGCGAACATCTAGGCGAACATCTGTCTGAAGTGAAAGGGTAAATCTGAACTGAATATCTGATCTGAAGAAGTATGCTGCTCTGGAATAATTGAAGATCTACACGCTACTGGACGTCGTGAGGAAAGGCCAGAGCACACGCAACAACACAGGCGCGCGATGCGTAATAAAATACAATAATCGAGACACGCCTCGGTTTGTGTGACTGGAATGCCAGACACGCGAAATCGTTAGTTGGGTAAGAGCGTATGCAAACTAGGGTTTGCTGAAGCAAGGGGTATGAAATATCTGAGCTGTTCTGCTGTGTTTATGCTATCTGATCTGTGTTGATATGTATCCGTTGATGATGTATGGTTGTGCTTAAAAGTATGGAAAGGGTCCAGTATGAAAATATGATGAAATGTGGCCTGTGTTGGTGTTCTTGGCTGAAGTTACGGATCCAAAAGAAACGGATGAATGTAGTCCAAGGGTGGAAACAGGGTTGGGGGGTGGGGCCTTCACTGTGGGGCAGCAGCTCCCTTCCAGGTGAGGCTGGTAAACTGTCTGTGGGTTGTAGCTCTTTTCCGGGTGAGGTCGGTAAATATGGCGCCTGGGGGGTTAGAAGCCTTTCCCTGTGTGAGGCTGGCAAATTAGTCGTGGGTCGCAGTTTCTCTGCAGAGAGTCGGTAAACGAGCGCAGGGTGCTCGCGCGTGTCGGCTGTCTGCGCGAAAGACATATGTTGTAAGATGTTTCTCTATAATAAAATATTGAAGGCTGAGCAACTACAGCGGTGGTTTTCTCCCGATTTGGGTTTCCACCTAAAAATCCTGGTGTTCATGTGTGATGCTTTCTGTGATGGTTTATTCTGTTCTTACTGCACATGTTTACTGCTTATTGAATATCTGATGAATAAATGATGGAATGGTTTAAGTGAAGTTTAATGACATATCTAGATCTCTGTGTATACGCGAGTTTCATAAAGGGGATCCGCGTATATACGCTAGTTTACTGAAGGAAAGTAGCGTATGGGTTTTAAGGAATGGAAAAGTAAAAAGATTTGATTATGCAGTAAATACTGATTCACCCCCCCCTCTCAGTATTTTTCCCAACAATTGGTATCAGAGCAGGTCCTTGTGCAGAAGCTTGATCGCTTAAAGGAGATCCGTCGCAATGGGAAGTCAAGAAGGAGTAATGTCTATAAAGCCACCTCTATTCAATGGAAGCACTCTGATATTCTGGAAGGTACGTACAAAAGCATATCTGCAAAGTCTTGGTGCAGATGTATGGGCAATCGTGGAAGAAGGTTATCAATACCCGGCAAGTATTCCTACTGATGCAGCTGAAAGAAAGAAGTATGAAATCAATGCCAAAGCAATGAATGTCTTATTGGGAAGCATGTCTGAATCAGAATTTGCTAAAGTGATGCAGCTACATTTGGCAAAGGACATATGGGACAAAATCATTCTAAGCTATGAAGGAGACACAAAGGTAAAAAGTGCAAAACTCCAAACTCTTAGAATTGAATATGAAAATTTGAAGATGCATAGTGATGAGAGTGTTTCCAGTTTCTTTCTTCATCTGGATGATATTGTAAATCGAATGAGAAATTTGGGTGAAACCATGGCTGATACTACTCTGGTGGAAAAGGTCTTAAGATCATTGACTTCAAAATTTGACTCTAAAGTTTCATCTATTGAAGAAAGGCAAGATTTGCAAACTCTTACTATTGTTCAATTACATGGTACTCTGACTGCTTTTGAAATGAGACAAGGAGGCCCTTCTCAAGTAAGAGAAGCTGCTTTTAAGGCATCTACTAAAGGGAAGGAAAAGGAAGTTGTCAAAGATTCCAGCTATATATCTGATGAAGAAGAAGAAAATTTCGTAAGAAAGCTCCAACTAGGTACTGGAAGATTCAAAGGTAAGCTTTCCTTCAAATGTTTTGAGTGTGGAAAAGTTGGTCATTATGCTGCTAAATGTCCTTATAAAGAAAAGCATGGTAAAGGGAAACAATTTGAAAAGAGAAAGAGTTATTATGCAAAAGAAGATGATGATGAAGTATCCAGTGAAGATGAAGAAGATTCTGACCAAGATCTAAAAGTGCTCATGGCTAAGAAGCAAAAGAAGAAGGTTACTCGAGGAAAGGAGATACCTCAGAAATCATGTATAGAAAAAATTGAAGAAGATGAAACGGATTCTGACGAAGATCTACAAGCACTCATGGCAAAGAAGAAAAAGGAGAAGGCCACTTGTAATACTCTTCTTTGTGCAAACAATAGTAAAGATAGTGAAAGTAAAGTTGTGGATCTAGAAGAAGCTCTCAAGATTATAGAAGAAGAACTACAAAGTTCATACAATAAGCAAGAAACTATCTACAAAGAGATGATCTCCCAAATGAAAGATCAAATAGAAATGCTGAATGGACATGTGGACAAGTATCAAAGGTTTCATACTTATGCATCCAATCGAATTAAAGATCTAGAAGCAGATCTTGAAAAATCAAGCAAGAAGAATGAAGGACTTGAAGCTGCTATCATCTTTCTGCAAGCAGAGCTAGAAGCATCAAGTAAGGAGAATAAGGAACCTCTACAATCCTTTGAAAAGGAAGGCTTTGAAGCAGAAATTATCTCTCTCAAAGAAGATCTGGAAAAATCAAACAAGAAGAATGAAGAGCTGCAACAAACTTGTGAAGGAAATGAAGATTGGTTGAAAGAAGAGATTCTAAAACTGAAGGATCAAGTTGAAGATGGAAGAAGAAAAGAAGAAAGCATGACAAAGCAATGTCAAGCCTTGGAGGTTGAGGTAAACATTCTCAAAGGTAAATTAGAAGAAAAGGTTAAACTTTTGAGGTTTCATGATAGTAATAACATTTTGGACAATATTCTGAGTAATCAAAGGTCTCCTGCTATCAAACATGGTCTTGGTTTCCATGAAACTGTTAAAGGAGAATCTAGCTCACAAGGAAGTGCCAAAAATTCTGAGGATGTCAATGCAAAACCTGAAGTGTTGAAAGAGACAAAAGCTCAACCAACAATCATGAATTCTCAAAGGAATTCATTCAAGAACGTTGAATGTTTTAAATGTCATAAATATGGACATGTTGCAGCAAATTGCAGGAGCAGATCATTTCAACCTCAAACAAAAAGTTCCTACATAGAAAGGTACTCTGGTTTCTTCAAAGGATATTGTTTTTCATGTAACAAGTATGGACACAAAGCAGCTGATTGTAAAAGGAGGAAGAACAGAAATACTCATTATGATTCTTATGCTTATTTTTCTGGACACTTGAGATGTTATTCTTGTAACAAGTATGGACATATAAGAAAGGAATGCAGGTCGAACAGATATGAGAAATTTCAGCACACAAATAGAAAACAAAACTGGAAGAAGATGGAGGGATGGAATAAGAAACAATCTAGAGAAGAAAAGGATGTTTTTGTTGATGCTCTAGAAAACAATGATTTTCTTGAAGAAAACACTCAATTCAAGATGAAGGACCGATCAGAAACGTAGGGAATTATGACCCTACTGCAGTCATCCGCTTCTGAAGCTGACTTTTCTTGTTGACCGCAGGAATGATGTGAGATACATTATGAGATCTAGTAATGTATCGTCACAAGAGGAGCAATGCATGATGACTCTCATGGTTGATTTGATTATACTGGTTATGTTTACTTCTGACCGCGCATCTGATGTGGAAAGGACAGGTACAGGAGGTACAAGCTCTGGAAGAAATGAAGGAAGATGGAAATTTTCTATGCTTCACTTTTCATACGCAGGTTCCATTAACTAAAGTCGCGTATACACGCGAGTTCCAGAAGACACAGTCGCGTATGCATTGATGATAAGAAAATTTATCTGATAGCTGAAGATCTGAAGCAGAGGTCCAGGGGGAGCATCAGTCTGACTGCTGATGATTGCACTGTTAGCATCATTCTAGTTATACTCATGATAATTAAATGATGCATGGGTTCTTGTGTTGAATATTATGGATGAAGCCTGGTTGCTTTATGATGAAGAGCATTCATTGTTGAGATGAAAGTCTTATAGTTCAGTGATGAGGACAGATCATGCAGAGATTGTTATTGATGACTTGCTGTTGAAGGTATCTCAGATTGCAGAAGTTAAGGAAGAAGCACTGGTTTAGGGGGAGTAGCAGGTTGAATTCTAATGGTTGCATTGTTGGAAATATGACTGCTTATTCTTGGTCTTGGTGATACTCATGCTCAAATGATGATGATTTGGTACATTGTTTATTATGATGAGATTTTGAGCCCTGGTTGTCTTTTGTACTCACACATGGATGAGTTGGATGTCATTTGATTCAGAAATAAATCATGCAGAGTGTGTTACTATGGTTGAGAGATCTTTTGCCTACATATGTTACTTCATGTTACATCTTGAAGATCATGGTGATTTTGGACCACATGGATGATTGCTTGACACATATCTGAAGATGCTGTTCTGCTATGATAATCTCTTTTGGAAAGAATGTATTGATGCTGCAAAGGATCCGAAGGCTTAGTTACTAATGGGCTTATGCTACAACCAATGGATGACGCTTGAAGACACAACTACACTATTCTGTTATATCTGTAGTCCAGGGAAGCAGTCAAATATCTCAGAAAGAAGTTGAACACTGTCTTTGCCTTACAAAGAATCAGATCTGGTTGAAACTTAGAAGGTGTCTTGGGATACGGGGGTTTCCTGAAACACAGTCGCATATGTACGCGAGTTCCTGCACATAAAACCGCGTATGGTTGGTTGCTGACAATTCTTGGTTGGTTCAGCTCTCTTCAGCACAGCTGCAGTGTTGTTTGGTATCTCTGGTGGTGTTCCAGTTCTCATAAATCTGTTTCTAATGTTTTGATGAAGATGCCTTGATGATTTGTTGGTGAAAATGTTCATGTTGCACAAACTAAGGGGGAGCCTTAGTCATATGAAAAGGATGCATGGTTGCACAGATTCAGGGGGAGCATTAGCTTTGCTGACTATAATGCAGTGTTGGCATTATTATGATTCTGAAATATGTTCTCTTTCTTGAGGACTTTCTGGTGTTGGTCTTAAAAGCTATATTTGTAGTTTGATGAAAAGGTCTTGTTAAGACCCATGTTGTAAAATTGTAATATTCAGTCATGTAAGGACTTGTCAAATTTGTAAACCCACTTGGTTGGGTAGCTGAGTCAAATGTGTAAACCCACTTGGTTGGGTACTTGAGTCTCATATGTAAGTCCACTTGGTTGGATATTTGTTGTAAATATGAGTCATTGGTGATAGGAAAGTCTTTGAATCATGTACTTTATTGAAAAATATGTTTGAAGATTCAGCATGAACTCAGGGGGAGCATGGCCACTTCAGCACATATCAGATCTGCAGAATGTTTCTTCCAAATAAGGAGGAGAGTGTTGGTTTTTGATCCGCCCTTTGCCCTTGATGTCAAAGGGGGAGAGTAACATGGTGTTTGAATAAAAAGAAGATAATGATGTGACATATTTGGGAGAGTGACATGATATCTATCTGCTGTGGTAACCAAACACCATCATGGTTGCCATCAAGTCCAAAGGGGGAGATTGTTGGAAATATGATGCAGAGTGTTGTCCTTGATGGCAACCCACTGAATGAAGATGAAGACATGCGACTATTGATATGTGTTGTCCTTGATGGCAAACCACCTGATGAAGTTATTCTTGACTTGATGGACTTGGTAAATGATGTAAATCTGATGTGATATGATGTTTGTTGACAATATGATGCTGAGTGTTGTCCTTGAAAGGAAACCCACTTGATGAAGATGATGACAACTTACTTGATGAAGTTGTGCTTGAGAGAATATGTTCCTGATGAAGAAAATATGATGTATCTACAGTGTGTACAGAAGGAAATGAAGAAAAGAATTCAGAATGTGCTCAAAGCATGATGAAAAGAGTATGTCTCTTTGTATACGCGGATATTCCTAGGTGAAGTCGCGTATGCACGCGGAAAAGAACGTGCCAAGTCGCGTATGGGCTAAAGCGCTCAAAAAGTACAAAACCAAGGGTAACCACCATGGTATTGACCCATGGTATTGGGTAATGATCCGCCTAATTGACCCCGTCCAGGTAGTTTTGGGCTCATGGTATTGTTTTGGCCCATGGTATTGAAAAAGGGGCTCATGGTATTGAAAAAGGAAAACCTATATAAGAAGAAGAATTTCATTGTGCAAATGATGTGTGTGGGTGCAAGATGTCTGAGCTTGAATGAATACTTCTCACTGAAGTATATCTGAATGGAAAGGGTTTCACTTGAATGATAAATCTGAATGTATGATGCACCAATGATGAAGAAGGGGATCTAGATCTGAATTGCTCTTGTATTTGCTAGATCTGATTATGGAAGGCTTAGATCTGTGATGAGGCGAGCATCTAGGCGAACATATGTCTGAAGCAAAAGGGTAGATCTGAACTGAATATCTGATCTGATGAAGTATGCTGCTCTGTAATGATTGAAGATCTATACGCTACTTCTCCGCGGAGGAAGCGCGTATATACGCGGCTTCAGCGAAGAGAAAGCGCGTATGCGCAATAAAATATACACTGAGGTATACGCTGGTTTGTGTGGACGGAAGCGCGTATATACGCGACATCGGTGAAGTAAAAGCGCGTATGCAAACTAGGGTTTGCTGAAGCAAGGGGTATGAAATATCTGATCTGTTCTGCTGTGTTTCTGCTATCTGATCTGTGTTGATATGTATCTGTTGGTGATGAATGTTTGTTCTTAAAAGTATGGAAAGGGTCCAGTATGAAAATATGATGAAATGTGGCCTGCAAGTGTTGTTCTATTAAAGTTGTTGGATCCAGTGTGAAAATTGATGAAACGTGGTCCAAGGTGGTGCTGAGGGTTGTAGCCTTCAGTCAGGGGGTTGTAGCTCCCTTCCAGGTGAGGCTGGTAAACGAGATCGGGGGTCGTAGCTCCCTTCCAGGAGAGGCTGGTAAACGAGTCAGGGGGTTGGAGCTCCCTTCCAGGAGAGGCTGGTAAATGAGCGCAGGTGGGTGCCTGCGTGCTGGTCAAGTCTGCGCCAGCACATATGTTGTAAGATGTTTTTCTCTATAATAAAATATTGAAGGCTGAGCAACTGCAGCGGTGGTTTTCTCTCGATTTGGGTTTCCACCTAAAAATCCTGGTGTTCATGTGTGATGCTTTGTGTGATGGTTTATTCTGTTATTACTGCACATGTTTACAGTTTATTGAACATCTGATGAATGAATTATTGAATGATCTAAGTGAAGAGTTAATTACATATCTAGATCTCTGTGTATACGCGAGTTTAATAAAGGGGATCCGCGTATATACGCCGGTTTACTGAATGAAAGTAGCGTATGGGTTTTAAGGAATGAAAAAGTAAAAAGTTTTGAATATGCTGTAAATACTGATTCACCCCCCCCCTCTCAGTATTTTTCCCAACAACACTGAGGCTCGAAGACCTATTATAGACATAATGGAAATAAATGAGTTAGGGTACTGACAGCGTATCCCTGAGAAGAGATGTGATGGCTACCAGCCCCTAAACTATGTTAAAATGAGGCTTGAGGGAATATTTATTGTTAAGAAACAATTTAGAATCCTAAAATTCCAAAAACCTAACCCTAGGAGATGAAGTGCCAAAACTATGCACCCCGTTTGGGTAAATTGGTGTTTCAACATCCCGTGGACGTAACTTTGGCATACGATCTCCATTTGATGCGCTCAATAGCTCGTTAGAAAGATCTATGGGAGGATTAAAAATTTTGATTGAAGAAATAAATCCTCGGTTACTCTCGGTTTTCCCAAAAAATGTTGTTTAGGGCCTCTTCGGAATTTGAGGACCCAAAAAACTGTCAAAAATAGTAAGTTGTGCCGAAACTAAAGAACTGAAAGAGACAATGGTGGGGACCCAAGTGGAATAGGTGGGTGGCCACCAATATCCTCCTGGATCAGTATATGTCTACTTGTAGCTGGTTGAGGTGGGAGCCTCTTGTGGGTTGTAGCCTACTGAAAATACATGGGAGTTTGTGCTTCCATTTCAAGTTGTAGCTTGATAGATGTCCAGTTGGAGCTAGTTGAGGTAGGAGCCTCATGTGGGTTGGAGCTTACATAAAACATATGGGAGTTGGAGTTGTAGCTTTTAGAATTTGAGGTAGTAGACTCCTATAGGTTGGAGCCTACATAAAATCAGTGGTGAGAGGGAGTTGGACCTTGCCTTTGCATTACAACAATAATAAGAAGCAGTTTTCTCCCTTATGGGTTTCCAATTATATCTATTTTATATGTGCATGATGATTATGTGTTGATATTCTGTATTTAATATGATTAATACCTGTTGCTCACATATTAATATTGTTGATTCATGATACATTAATTTGATCATGAAATGGAGGTGTAAATAAGTTTTAAAAGAAAGTTTTTAAAAGGCCATGAATGTATTAAACTGATTCACGCCCCCTATAAATTTAACTAAGGGTTCAACAATATCTGGTTTTAGCATTGACATCACCCTTTGGGATGAAAATTTCCACCCTACAGGCAAGGACCTTGCAGAAATCTGCTGTCCAAGTACACCAATTGTTCTTGCAGCCAAAGGAGGTCACATAGCAGAATTTAATGGAAGGACCATAGGGACCATCTCCACCAGCAACCTCCTCCTGAATCCAGAAATTCCAAAGACCAAGCAACTCCAAACATGGTTACATGAACGAGGGCACTTGAGTTCTTCACCATCATTGAGTAGAAATTTCTCTGGGTCTTCCACAAGAAACCACCCGAAACATATGATTGCTGACCTGTTGTCCTCACAGGAACTTAAAAAAGCAGCATGGTTCTCCTTTCGTGCAACCATAACATCTTTTGACATGCAAAATTTCTACTTCCTTGCATACCCTCTCTCATTTGATGGCATCCAATGCATGAAAAAAAGTGTGCACCACTATGATGTAATGTGGTACTACAGTAAATGTGATGGAAAATTCCCTGAATGTGATTATCGCTATCTCATAAAGCTTGAAATGCATGACCACATAGGACTACTAAAAACTATCACAACTTTCAATGATGCCACAACTAAGCTCATGGGTATCAAAGCAATAGACTTGTTCCTACTCTCCACTGATCCAAATGATATCCATGAAATATGTTCAAAGGTTCCATGCCTCCATTTCCTTTTCACATTTTCTGTCGAAACATAATGCTACAATGGCAACGACCTCTTGAAGTTTTTCCTTGTCAATTCATAAGAGATCAACTATGTCATTGCAACTCATCTTGTCCTCGATGATATAAATAAACTTTGCAAGCCACCAGTTGCTCGATGCCTTTATCCCTTCATATCCTCCATGACACCTGTGCACTTCATCCTCATTATTCTCTCCTCTATGTATCTACATCTATATTAAATGTTCTATCTTTTACCTTTAAATATCATACATATGATCTAATATGCCCACTTCATCGTTCTTCTTCTCTCCTCTATACATCTACATTTATGTTACATGTTGGATCTTCTACCTTTAAATATAAAATACATGTTCTTCTATTTTTTCTTCTAATCAAATGATCTAAAATGATTTGATTAGTTTTTTTGTTCTAATATGTCTTTCAATTGTAAAAACATTTGCATAATTGGTTCATTAGTTTGCATAAGGATTAAGAAGTTTTTCCATGAATTGTAGATGAACTTTAGTGAATCAGGAGCATAAAATAAGTCTAAAAAATATTGAACAACATTGTAAAACAAATAAATAAGTCACCACATGAAATTTACACAACATCCATGATGAATCAGTTGAGCCCTCCTGGGCTACATCTGCTGGTCCAACACCCAATGGCTTGCCCATATTTCACTATGCCCAAAAATTTTCTATTTGACGTACCTACAGTGCTCTAATGGCTATTTTCTCTGCATCAGTGACTTGAGAATGCTCCAATTAGTCAAAAATGACTCTTCATTCACTCAAAATGGTCAAACATTAAGCCTCCTACAATTTTTCCCAATATCTCCTAGGAAAACTCCATTAAATCTGGAGAACTCCAGTTAACTGGAGTTAAATTATGCCTAACCGCCAAATTAGGCGCACCCTTATCCGCTCCGCCAATAATGCCATGCATTAAAAGTTATGATTAGGTTGGTGGCCACATGTGCACCCCCAATCATTAAGTGGCTTATCATTAGCGGAAACAACGAAATACAATATCAAAATTTCAATAAACATACATACATTCACGATCAACATCGGATCCCTTTTATGAGACTTCATAATATCTAACAAATTCACAACCGTAATACAAGGTATATCGCACATTAGGGGACATACAACCGTGCAGATCACATGTCGCGGAATATAACAAATATCCTTAAAATTTAAACAATACAAGTATTGACGTGAAGTTGTGATCGCATCGCCACATGGTAACTCGACCGAAATACCTTTTCGTAGATCGTAAGGCTTAATATTTCGCATATCGGAAATCTTAAACCATTGCTCTTCGGCTTATCGCACATATAACTCATTCCACTTCGCAAGTTTAAATTTATACCCTTAAACCTTATTCCTTGTGAACTGCGAAGTCGCTTCCCCTGCGCTACGATCTCCACCGTTGGTTTGGTGCTTCATCCGAATATCCTTGTTATCTCTCCTATTGATCTACTACTACTGCTTCTACGATATAGTCATCGGCATTTAACCTTCGCTATTGACTAGATCATAGCCATCCGTTGCACCTACAACATTTCCGCGACTGTGCAATCCCCAATTATATATGCATAGTTAAAGACTCCATGACAGCCACCAATTCGGATCCCACTTTGTTGGTCAATTTGGTTATGAACCTGTTTTCCATTTAAAACACAATCCTATAACTTGGAATTTTGAGCAAAATTATGAACTCCTGATCATCAACATACTAGATTTCTTTCCATGCTATTTTACAATTCTACATTTATGCTACATGTTCAATCTTTTACCTGTAAATATAATATATATGCTCTCCTGTATTCCCTTCTAATCAACGTAGTATATTTCTCTCAATCCTCTTTTACAACTTGCACTGCATGATTTGTCAATTCTCTATAGTTCAATGTACTCGCAAACATAGTACTTCTTGGTTTTCTTATGCCCTTTTAAAGAAAGTATTAACCCGACAATGACAAAAAATAACTAGAAAAGGTTCTTGCTTCTTTAACTTATATCTAATTCATCATTACATAGACAAAAACTAAATATACAAGGTTTTTTCTTCTTTAGCTTAAATCTAATTCAACTTTACTTATGTTGTATCTTGCATATTTATACTTGTTAACTTGTACATGTCCTCTTCACCAATTTATGTTGTAGAGCTAATATGTGGATGTACACACTTTCTCACAATTTGCAAAACAATTTAAAAATATAAAACAAACTTACTCCTATTTCCTTTCCCTTTAAATATATGCTTCTTCCATCTCCCTCATTAAACATTATTCCTTATATAGACACTCCTTGAACTCTTTCTCTATGGTCAATACTATTTCCACTCAACTATTGTATGCACTAATGTTCACACCCAATATTTGTACCAGGATGGACACCACAGACGCTTCTAAAAGACCATAAAAAAAATTCTCACAGGCGGCTCATCTATGCACAAAGTAAAGACACCTCCAAAAAACAAAGACATCTCAATTATAGCACCAAGCTTGTCACCCAAACCTATCAAAATATAGCCCCGAATCATGTTTCTCTACCCTAACATCCTAACACTTCACCTCCAAACCCATCTCCTTCAACAAATCCTTCTGCTAATCTTCCTTACCTTACCCTTCCTACCTTCACTACCGCCTCCTCCTCGTCTACCTTCCACACCCCGCCATCAATAAATACAAATTCACCCTCCTATCCCAAAAATCTTTTCAACCCCACCCTTAACCATGCACACTACCAATTTCTTTCAAGGATAGATGGCCTGTGTCCCTTGCATGTCTGCTACATATTCAAATAATATTACCCAAGTATGAAAACAAAGTTCTTGCATGGTAACATATGTTGCTTCCAATGTGAAAATACAAAGTCAACCCACTTCTTCTACATTGCAAACAACATGGACCCTAGCAGCCAACCATTTGTCCTTGCCACCTTAACAGAAATAAAGGAAATAGTCATAGCACGTTTTAACCCAATATTGCAAGTGACCCATGCACGTGGTGGCCAATTCAAATACGTCGGCCATACTATTTTTTCCCACAGAACCTAGCTTCTATTTCCAACACCCTGCCCTACCTAATTTCCAATTTATACATACCAATTTTTACCAAACATGGCTCTGACCAAAAGGCACATGACTTCTTCATAAGTAGGGCCCGTGTTGTTGCAACTTTGGACTATAAAATAGTGCATGATTCCTACTACAATGATGTCCATGTAAACAAAACTGCCATGACTGCCTTGCCTTCTCACCCTATTGATGTCTCTTGTCTCCTTTGTCACATCACCTCACCTTGTCCTGACCCTAAATTTGACCTTCCTAGTTTCAATCACAACCTTCCTACACCACCCACTACAACAAACCTCGAACCTTCATCTTTTGTATCTACAGTCCCAACTTCCCATACTGAAATTGAAGAAATATATGACTACTTACACTCTTCCCATCTTCCTTCCACCACTTTGATTCCCTGGCCTTCTATCTCACTCTTATTTGTTAATGAATACACCATAGAAGGCCTCTTTTCTATAGCCTTCCCCACACTCTTCCCCATGGGAGCTACCATGCTTGCTTAACCATGCCTTCTAAAAGTTGAAATGCAAGAATTTTCTTTGAACCTCATCCGCTACCATGATAAAAAATTTGGCCAACACCCAAGATTCTGCTATTACTTGTACAATCTTATGTTGTGACACTGCAGCCAAGAAATGACAATTGTATTTGTTAAAAGAAACATTGAGGATAAATTTTTGGTCACCGTTGAAGACCTTTGGACATGCATGCATGACATCCCTGATTCCATACTTCCAAAAAAAATTATGTGCTTTGGTTTAGCCCTCGGGGGGAAACGCTCTTTCTGGAACAAATGTAGAAATGAACTCACTCATATGATCACACAAATAGGTAGTCCTACCCTCTTCTTCACGCTTAGTGCATATGACACCAAATGGAATGACTTGCATATGATCATGCCTAGAAATCCCCCCTTTACTATTGTCAAGCTGTCCCGATGGAAATTCCACAATCTAATCAAGAATACACATATTGCATCGCAATAAATTCATTATCGTTTCACAATTTTAATTGAAGAAGTCTTGCAAAAATGCTTCCACACAAAAGAATACTGGTGCAGGTATTCACCTATCCATTCTCCATTTCTTTATTCTCAGTTCTACATACACACTCGCCTCACAAATTACCCTTCCTTCCCTTTGTAGATATGAATGGAAACATAGGGGCTTTGCACATATACATGGCTTCCTCTGGTTGGAAAAAACACCTGATGTCGATATCCTCGAATGGAATGACCAAGACGAAGTTGACAAAGCGAAGTCCTTCTTTGATCAACACATTTATGCTTGGAACCCTCGCCTTGCTCAACAACATGAACCTTATGTAAACTGTTCTGCAGACGCTAATCCATGCATGCTCTTAACACCATCAATATTTTCATCCTCTAACACTCAGGACTATGAAGATCTTCTAAATTGCATTCAAAGCCATAGAAAATACCATCCCTCATCTTGCCTTCACAAGAAAGGGTATGCTCTTACTTGTTGATATGGAGCACCATGGAAATTGCAGCCCACATCTTCATTGGTTGTTGATGGACATCGACGAAAGGAATTTATTCCGTCCCAGAATCACGACATGTTGAATGTTCACATTTATTACATGCTACTCATTTGGAGATCAAACATCGATTGACAACCAGTTTTGTCTCAAAATTATTTTCTCAACTACATGTCGAAATATGTATCAAAAGGAGAGACAAGATCGGAAAGCTACCACAATATTCTATCACGTCTCTCACAGTCCACATACCGCGAAGCACCCTTTCTCAGTGTCATCCAGAAACTCTTGATAGAAAGAGTTGCCGATTGGGACATAGGTGCACAGGAGACATGCCACATGCTCCAAAATATTCCCCTCTCACTTTCTAGCCGCTCATTTGTTTCCCTCAATGTTAGTAGGGTTGTTTTTAGATGTGTTTCCCATGCTCTAGGTGCCTCCCCCCCAACACCACCCTTCATTGTAGCATAGATGAATAGACCTAATTATGTCCTCTCTTCTCACCAAAAACATTCCAAAAATTGTTCTTGTCCTTGCCTACTACAATGCCATCCCTTCTTCTACTGTTGTCTGCTACGCTTCTTTCTGTTGGAGTGAACTACATCTATACTTCCCATTTCACACACTCCCAACAGATGTCGGCTCCACTGATGAGGAAATCATCTAACATTGGGAACTTAGAAAGGACACATATCTTTCATGGCATATACATCATGCCTCTGAAGACCCTCAATTCCATTACTCTAATGATACCTCTACTTATTCAATGCCCCCCTTATGCTGACTCCCTAGACATGCATGAATGGTTATTTCTTTATCAGCTAAACCCAATGAACAACCTTGAGGTTGATGATCATGACATGATTGACCATCATGATTTTGAATCAAACCATTACTGGACCCATACTACTATCCCCTCCACTTTGCACGAGACAACCATAAATTTCATAGAGACCAATCACTCTTCCACTCAGATCCACTATAACCCCTCTCAAGTTCCACACTCCCTTGACTCACTATCGCCCACACATAAACTTGCTCTGAACACTATCCTTTCCCACTTTAGAACCACTTACTACATTCCTCCACTGAGAATGATCATCCAAGGTACCATTGGAATAGGAAAATTTTTCTTAATTTATAGAGTAAAAGCTTCATTCTTTCCCGAATTTACTCCCACATCAAACCCATTGCTCCTAATTTCTCCAACTAGTGTTGCAACATTTAACATCAGTGCACTTACAATCCATTATACCCTCCACATTCCTATAGGTCCAATGCATACTCTTCAGGGACAACCACTCCTACATCTCCAAGAACAACTTCGTCATGCTAAATACATTCTAATTGATGAAATGAGCTTTATTGGGCCTAAACTACTTTCACGGATAGACAATCACTTAAGGGAGGCATTCCCTTCACATCAGAATTTTCGTTTTTTCAATCGATCTATCATCCTCATTGGCGATCTTGGGAAACTACCACCTATGAAAGACATCCCCATGTATGTTGGGACCTCACGTGACAACTCCATTTGATGCAACTTTGACAGTGTCGTCACGCTTTCCACGATATTCAGTCAATAAGGGACCACCCCTTCTCAGGTTGCTTTCCGCAAAATCCTGACAAATCTCAGAAATGAAACACCTACTACTAGGGACTGGAACCTTATCATGTCAAGGGGTCCCTCCTCTTTATCAACGACTGAAAACCAAGCATTAGACAATTCAATGCACCTGTATCTAACCAACCAAGATATTGCATTGCATAACAAAAAAATGCTCAAAACAATTGAACATGCCAATAACACAATCCTATGCAGAGAGGAAAACCACCATCCTACTACTACAAAGGAAGAAGATGAATAGCTAGATGAAAAATTTCTTATTTTAAATGAACAAAAGGTACTCCTCACATACAACTTATGGGTTCAAGCAGGCCTTGTCAATGGAGCCCTTGGTAAAGTTGTTTCCATTCTCTATCCACCGAGAGAAAAACCCCCTAAGTTGCGATCATTTGTTTTTGTTGACATATTCTAATACAAAGGCCCACCATGGGATGCCTTCAACCCAACCTATGTTCCACTCCCCTAAATAACACGAGTTTCTCGCAGGAAAATTCCCCTTTGAATGGCATGGGGATTGACAATACATAAATCAAAAGGCATGACATTACGAAGGGAAACAATGGACATTGGCAACACAGACCATCAAGGTTTAACATTCACTGTCGTCTCTAGAGTTATATGCTTGAATGACCTTCAGATCTCTCTGCTATTTCACCTTACTCACTACCCCTGCATCCAAGGAAATGTTTACATGGCACGTAGGCAACAAGAGGAGTCCATCTTGACTTCAAGATCTATACAAACACTTGCAATGTAATCGATACATCTATTGCCTTCCAATGTCCTTCTAGTAAGTGTTATTTTGACTCAACTATCTCTATGCCATTATTTACAACTTCTTATACTCGTATCACTTTTTACATTTCAAGAATATTTTAATATTTCTTTTACTAAAAAACACTAATTCCCACATCTCACATTCAACTAATTCAACAACTTATTTTTCCCCCTCTTTCAGGCCACCAAGATGGATCGCAAGTACCTGTGCCAACTACTCTAAGGACATAGATGGTCAGCAAGTTTCTCTTCTTGACATAAAGCCTGCTTCTCCATCGTCTCCACCCAACTAATGAACTTCTGAAAAAGCTGACAGTATTCTTGCACCGGCATATACATCTTCATGAAATGGATACAATAATAAAGTGATGCAGGAGCATCCGCATTTAGCCAATGACGTGATTGTATGTTCACATGTTCTACCTAACAAGAGGTGGAAAAATTGATTATTAATATTCTATTAAGATTTAATTCTGAGAAGTTATTTTCTTTTTATGTCCTATATTAAATAGCAATAAAATTACCAAATTGGTTCTCCCTGTGAGGAGATTTAGCCAAATAGATTAGATCATGAATATAGGATACAATTTGTCTGTTAAAGTGGTTCAAACAAAAATTTAATCAAAGACAAGAAAAACTACTTTCCATTAGAGATAAGCATAAATAGGTGTAAGTTGTGATAGAGAATAGATAGACATAAATGTGAGAGAAGTGGTCGAGAGCTATGATATGAGTGCACAGGGAGGAGAAGTCAATGAAAAAAATCCAGCCATCAAAGGCCTCAGTTCTCTGTATTTTCATTTCTGATTATTCCAACTATTTTCGTACATTAATTCTCCTATCTTTGTTAACTCTCACTTTTTATTTATTTTTTGAGTTGCATATCACATTATCGCACAGGGCATGCAAAGAAAAAAAATTGGCGCTGCAAACAACAAAGACACAATGGGTTTCTGTGTAAAAGGTTTTGGTGAAGTCGTTGATTCATACAAAATTTGAAGTTTTTCCCACCAGCCATCACATATCACATATTTTATTGCTACATGTTAAACACTCCACATGATAAGATATTTGAATTTTGATGCGAAGCAGAATAATCAAGGAGCACTGAGAACCGTTAAATCTTCCCAACATCGATGGTGCAAATTAAATCGCACCCAACTGTATTTCTCACTTCGGCACTATTAGTATTTAAGTCTAAAAATTTCTTGGTAAGTTATTTTAGTTGCGATGCAATGCGACGCATATTGCATATCGCACAAAATAAGGAATACGGTTAATGATACACTCTAAAATTTCTAACGAGGGGTAGCACGCGGAAGCTTTAACCATGCTTTATTGACTCAATATAATAACTTTTACCTTTATCCATAACCACCCATTTACATTACCTTATTCCATACACGTCTTCAACGTAATTCAAATACTGCGGACCTGTGGCTTATGGCCCACATAACTCCATTTATATGTAGTGGATTACAAATTCGGAGTTGAATACAACATACATATATTAGCGATCAAACAAACTGTAATTTAAAATAGATCGCACATAACTGAAACCCTTTCATATACGCAAAACTTCCTGCCGTAGGGTCCCACAATACCTTGAACCAATCATAATGCATTGCAAGTTGCTTTCCTGCAAGTTTAGTGCTATATTGATAACCCTAAACCATAAATCTTGCCAATTGCATTATTGCGCAATGTTTCCACATTTCTCCTCCCCTCATCCCATCGCATCCTTCCTGCATCGCATCACAAACAATTTACCATATCGTGCCAACTCTTAATAGTAACCTCTAACATTTGTGTTGTACGCTAATGCGATTCACCATCCACCATTGATCTGCTACCCGATCCAACAATCATGACGTTCTCCCTCCATCTCATCGCATATTATATTTTTTGAATTGCCAAGTCATCGCATCCATTGCACTTCATATAAATTATGCGTTAAAGCCTTAGCATTATACTCTCAAATCTGATATTTGCGATGCCATTTTTACGAAACTTCGAGTTTTTCACGATTCAACCTCTTCAACCAAACAATTTATTTTTCTCATATGTGCTGTGTATATCTATGAAAGACTTAGAGTTGATTTTGCAGTACCAACTCCCTACAGGAAGTATTTGGATCATTTTACTGGACCAAATCTTAAATGTAAATAAATATATAAATGCGACATATTATTTTCTTTCAGCACATTGATAAGACATTCAACATTGAATTTTTTTTTTTAGAGTTAAAAAAATGTTGTTTATATATTAACGTAAACAATACATAGTCATATCCACCTTAATCATCCTCCTAAAAAGACAATTTCAGGAATAATCTGCCGAGAAACATATACATAATAATTCACCATAGTCTCCCTTCCCCATGTGAATTATGGAAGGGACCCTATCCCACATGTAAAAAAACACATAAATCAAGGGACCTCCAAGCAGATTAAACTGATGGGATGACAATGCCAAAAATCTTTTCGACTCATGGCCCCACGATAAAATAACAATCATATGATCCGACAGAGTAGAAGCACCATAAATTCTTAACCCATTCAATCATGTCCACTTCCCTGCAATCAGAGAAAAACCGACGACGAATAAGGACCCGCTTTTGGAGGTTGGCAATATGCCCCCATAAATTCTCATATTCCAAGATTACTTGATTAACTTTCGCGGCCACCTTGTAACATCCATTCATCAGGCAGCCATGGCTGCGAGAGACACCACGAGAGCCCGAATGGTGATTACCAACTCAATTGTCACAATTAGGATTCTCATAACCACCATTAGAAGAGAGTGGCGGTCTAGAAAAACATTGTAAAATCAGTTTTTCATTGAGGCCCAAGTCTTTCAACCGATATTTCTCTGCTTCCACCATGACTGCGATAAATGCCTCCTGCACAGACGTGTCGGATAAAAAAATGTCATAAACCTCCATCATCATATAGCAGTGCGTAAAATCAAAGAAAAGATGCACAAAGATACAAAAATACAATCGACAGTCCTTTATGCCATGTCATCAGAGACACAAACCATCATTAATGTAAATTCGCCAGATACAAATGTAAATACAAAGAGGATAAAAGAATATCATTCGAAAGGAATAAAAAAAACCCCACCCGTACTGACATAGGAAGTAAAAAACGGATCACATGAGCCTAATTAATACATTATTATGTGGACAAATAACGAAATATGGAGTGAAGAGAATATTGCCAGAGGATTAGAAGTTCCATAAAGACATGTCATCACCCAAGAGTAAAAACAACCAGGATAAAACAATCCCCCACTAAGAAAAACCTCGATATGTACAAAGATCAAATATGATCATAAAGAGCACAATGTATAATTATATCTTAGATGAATTGTATCCAATACAAAGATAAGGGGGCTAAGATATGTTAGCACGTTGTGATCCACCAAAAAGGCACGAGAGACTGTTTGAAAATCTGCTGACCAGAATAGGAAAATATTACTGGACATAAGGGTGGCGGATGTCCAAATTCTATCAGAAAAACCAGTGTTACAAACTTCCTAAACGTTCATCCATGGCAGAAAAAACAACAACAACAACCTAGGAAATGCCACCAATTGGAACAAAGTTGCACACCAAAGTCTTTACAAGGTCTCGATATAATGAAAGAATCTATCCATCTACACCAAAGACGATACCACCTAGATTGGTACAATGATGATTGAGCCTCTGAATCTTTTGGAAGTTCCCGAAGAGGAAATCTATTTCCATGATTTAACATTCGTATTGTAGGATAAATTTTTCACTTCACACAAAACATTTCATGAAGTATAACGATCAAGGCAAGAAACAGAAATGCAATCAAGATAACCTCATAGAAGTCTGAGAGCATGATGCAAGCCGCCCTGAAACACAACCCACTAAAACTGATGAGAACAATCCATAATTCAAAAATAAAACTTGAGCAATATAGAAAGTATTGCAAATCTCCCGCAGACATCATAGCCGAACCTAGAAACAACTTGGTTCATGTAATATAGCTGGAAGTTGCATTCGTTCACGACTTCACATATTATCAAGGTCAGGTTCACCTATATGATGGAGATATCATGAGTAAAAAGAATTTGTTGTGTGTTTAACATTTAACCTTTTTGGTGTATATATACACCTCTTTTGGATGAAAAGTTATCTACTTAACCTAATTAATAACTTTTTTCCTCGCCAACTATTTCTCCATAACTTCCACATCCCCACCCTCGTTTCCCATAGGACTCCCTCAACAACACTATACATTCCTCTACACTTTTAATTATCAAAATGGAATACATATCCCTTTTTTCGTAAATGACCTTCGTATCTGGTCATAACCATATTAATGGGATGCATTTCTTTTCTTTTCATAAATGACCTTGGTATCTGGTCATAACCATATTAATTTCGTCTGAATTTTATAAAAAAAGAACACTAGGAAACCAGATAAATTAAAGATGCATGTACTGTTACAGTACAATTTTCAAAATATACATAAATACATATACATAAAGTACATGCGTTCTGATCACAGCTATAAATATAAATTTCCAAATGAGTATAAATAAAAATAAAAATAAAACGAATGTCAAATGCTATCAATGAAAAAGAGTGTGAAGTGGTTTTCTAGTGTGCCACGCATCAATGGTTGGCCATGCCGACAGCCACTTTCTGGCGAGCCTTATCTCCCATTCTATCGGCCCATAAATGCACCAAGAGACGAAATGGCCACCGTAGGATCATTTATTGCTTTAATCTGACAGTGGCCATTTCTTCTCTCGGTGCATTTATGGGCCGACAGACTGGTATATAAGGCTCGCCCCACTTTCCTGGATGGATAGAGATAATCGTAGTTCTACTGATTTCATACGTGTCTGTCAATTGATTAAAATAAACATGTAAAAATTTCGATGCAGATTCTAAAAAAAAGTTATTTCGTAGATAGACGCCTAATGAAAGTTCTTTGTGAGACAAAAATACGTGATTGTTTTAGAAACATTATTTATTTACAAGAAAGCTTGAAATGGAATTTTGGAATTTAATTGTAACTTAGGGTAGGCATTTTTTCCTTTCTTTTCCAAGTGGGGAATTTTGTCATTAGGCGGGCATGGATATTTTTGTGGGCTTATTTATTAGATTGTCACCAATATCAAGCTATGGTATTATACCGTACTAAACACTTTAACCAAAGTGTAAACGGTCACCAATATAAAGCTATGGTATTATCTTCATACTAAACACTTTAACCAAAGTGTAAATGGATTAATTAAAATATATATATATATATATATATATATATATATATATATATATCTATTTAAATTTTTTTGAATTGATATTTTATAAAACAATTTTTCCTAGCCAATCAGATAGATAAAATAGTTCATTTACCCATTTTTTGTTTCCAATTTTTTTTCATTTTATAAGCCTCTTCCCAATCCACGACTCTATACTCTTCACTGATTTTTAAGTTTAAAGGGGTCACATCAATTCTAATTTATTGAATAAAAAGTAATGTTAGCATTACTTCTTACTATAAAATGCTTGCTTTACATGATATATATTATGCAATGCATAAGGTGGTAATGTGAGGGTGCCAAAGGTGGTAATGTCAACATGCACTTTGGTACCCGCTCACCACTTTGTGTCCATACCTGTTCTCACTCGGCAGTGCCTTTGAGCACTATTTAGCCATTGGTTATTACTTATGGTTTGCATGAGACTAATCGTACATGTTACTATGTATGTGACTGTTTTGCATGAGACTGATAGAAATTGTTGTCGTGTATGAGAATGGTTTGCATGAGATTGACCATACTGGTTGTTGTGTATGAGAATTAATTGTTGTGCATGAGAATGGTTTGCATGAGACTGACCGTAGTTGCTGCAGTATATGAGAACCAAATTTAACAGGGAAACACTAATACAATTTCTATATATTTCTATTTTTTTGTTTTTGTTTACTCTCTTTTCACTAAGAGCATGAAAGAAATATTTTCTCTTTTGCCTGTAAGAGTCTGAATTGCTTCAATTTTTTGTGGTGGCCACCCAAAAATAGGAGTCTCGAGGAACAATAGTTTAGTAGCGGGCTGAAAAATTTATCTTCATGGGAAAAATTATATCAAAAAACAAGACTCACTGAGTCACTTATACACCAAGTTCACTTGCATAGAGATACATATTAGCACCTCGTATTAGCTCAAACAGACATAATTTCTTAGGTAAGTAAAGGAAGGCGCTTGCTATTAGCTAGAAGAGTCTGAATTTCTTAGGGTAAATTATCTTGACTGGAACATGTATATAAATTTTTCTATTTCTATGTTAACTTTGCTTGCACCACCTATCAATTCTGATTTTATTTATGTTTCTTCCTACGTTTGGTCATTTTTTTTTATAACATTTCGTATTCCAACATTATTTCTATCAAGATTTTTCTTATTGTAAGCTAAGGTTGCAATATTATTTCTATCTAAAACATTTATCACAAATTAAAAATAAAGACACACAAAGAACACCTTGAGCTTTTATGTCGTCCTTCCCTAGAATGTCCACTTTCAGATACATATGTCTTCCTTCACCAAGCTTGGCATGTATCGACATGTCCAGAACATTTCTCAACCTTCTGCCTCCTTGACCTTGCTGGTGTTACTTCTATTTTGCTTGTTCGTCATGGTTGTGGACTAGTCCCTTCCCAAAAACACTTCCCCAAAAAATGACATAACGATGGATAATATACTATTGGAAATATTGATTACAACAAACAAAGAGGGATATGCATTTCCCCCATGACACAGAGAATGCACAAATAATGCAAAAATAACAGTCAAGCAGTTGACAAACAGACAATGTAAAACACAGGAGAGGAATACTTTTCAAATTTATTCAAATCTTCTCTGAAATTTGATTCATTCCTTCACTCTCTCAAACATATGACAAATTACACATATTTTATACAAAATTCCCGAAGCCTATATTTTAATGCATTTCAATGAGGGAATGGATGGGTAATAACCCATCGTCCTTCATTTCAGGTTATGTTGTTTATACACGACACAGCATACACATAACACAAAATGGTGGATCTAAAAATTCATGCCATTTAGTTCAGGAAAGCACAATGCGTCCGATGCTCCATCGCACATCAGAGAACATAACATTTATAATATGCACTAACACGTGAAAACTTCAATCTTGTGATATGCGATGTGACGTGGAACATCACATCACAGCTTAAAAATAATAATTGGCTGGTGCTTAATCCATTAACTCCTGAGCTTTGTGGGCACCGATATGCGCTATCCTCCGGAGCTTGGCACGTGCTCCCTTTTGCGATTGCATTGCAAATAACATAAAATAAATTGCGATCGGCTAGACGGTAAGTTATAAACTTTGCGAAATGCGCACTGTGGGCAGCAAAAAAGGTTAAAACAAAAAATTGCGAAGCATGCGCGGAATAAAGGGAAGTATTAATGTGGAACGAAATTCACACAAACGGGAATATGCCACTGTTTTATTCGGGACTGCAGTAATGGACTGAAGCATCAGGAAGGGAATCGAGGCACGGGGGACAAACACCACAATCACGACACTGACACCAACTGTAAGTGGGAAATCTTGCGATATGAAATGAGGTTTGTGGGTCTATCCAGATCGCATCGGGGGAATTTTAACTTCGGCGAAACGTTAAGAGTTGCAACTTAAAAGCTACGGGTTTCGATCTGCGGGGAGATAAACTGTGGTGATTTTGAAATGAAAAAAAGGTAAGGAATAAAATGAAGAACGAAGGTTTGCATCGATTTACAGTGTGGTAAGGATATGTGGCGGGTCTCGCTGATATGGCATCAGCAGGGAAATAACTTATGCGAAGGGCTTAAGGGTTAAAACAAAAAGTTTTGGGCGCGAAGTTGCGGGCAACGGTAAGTAGATGTGGCAAGTAAGAAATAAAATACAGAGTGTGGGGCTCGGGTACTCTAGTTTATTTTTTGCGTGGATTTCATGAAAATGCCTTCGGGTTTGAAACATGATGCTTGTCCTTCCCTTCACAGAAAATTTAAAGAGGCATGGGCTACTACCACATTTATTCATGGGGGTGGTTGGAAATAATTCCAACACTCCCCTTAAATCACAACTACCGCCATTAGTAATTCCTAGGCCCAGTATGAGATTAACAAAACTTCTTTGTCCTAATGGTTTTATGACGATATCAACAAACTGTTCCTCTGACCTGAAATGCTACAAATAATTTCACCATTGTTAACTAATTCCCTTATGAAATGGATTTTGGCATCAATATTCTTTGTTCTCTTGTGGAAAACAGAATTCTTTGACAATGAAATTTCTGAGTTGTTATCACAATAAATTGTGGCTCCTTTCTCTTTCTCATGACATAAATCTCTCAGCATTCTTCTCATCCAAACTACTTGACAAGTTGCTGCTATTGCTGCTACATATTCAACTTCTGTTGTTGATAATGAAACTATTGGTTACTTCTTGGAAGCCCATGATATGGCTCCCTATCCCAAATGAAAGACATACCCTGATGTGCTCTTTTTGTCATCTACACTTCTAGCCCAATCACTTTCAGTGTAGCCAATCAACTTAAAAATATCATATGTGGAGTATAGAACACCATACTCCTTTTTTCCATTCACATCCCTCAAAATTATCTTCTCTGGTTGCCAATGTGTCTCCTTGGGTGTCTCCATGAAACTAGATATTAGACTTACCGCATACATTATATTAGGCCTAGTTGTATTCAAACACATTAGACTGCCAACAATGCTCTTGTACAATGTCGGATCGACATTCTTGCTGCAATATTCCTTGCTCAATTTCAACCCGATGACGGTTGGAGTTGTTGATGAGTTGTTGTTCTACATATTGAACCTCTTTAAAATTTCTTTAACATATTTTGCTTGGGAGATAAAAATCCTCTTTTCTGTTTTCTTTACTTATATACCCAAAAAATATCTCAGCAAACCCGAGTCAGTCATTGCAAATTCACTTTTCATGACTGTTTTAAAATCAACAATGAGAGAAACATCATTGCCACTGAAAATCAAGTCATCTACATATAAAAAAATAATAAGGACTTTTCCATCATTTTCTTTGATGTAGAGTGTGGGTTCACCATCACACTTGTCAAACCCATTATCTATTAGGTAAGCATCAATCCTACTGTACCATGCTCTTGTTGCTTCCTTCAGCCCATATGGAGCTTTCTTCAACTTACACACTTTGTGTTCTTGGCCTTCTATTTCATGGCCAGGAGGTTGTTCAACATACACATCCTCTTTCAAAAATCCATTCAAGAATGTTGATTTCACATCCATTTGATAAAATTTCCATTTCTGTTGGGCTACTATCGACAACGTTTTCCGCAGTGTCTCCATCCTTGCAACTAGTGCAAAGGTTTCTTCATTGTCTCTTCCTTGCTGCTGCTTGTAGCATTTGAACTAGCCTTGCTTTGTGTCTCTCTATCTCGCCTTCAATGTTGCTCTTGGTCCTATAAACCCATTTGACTCCAATAAATTATTTTCCTTGTTGGAGGTCCACTAACTCCCATGTGTCATTCTTTTCTATTGCTCCTATCTCTTCATTCACTTTTTCAATCCACTTCTCTTCTTTTACTGCATCTTCAAAATGGATTGGATCATCAACATGAAAAAATAAATCAAATAAAGAATTCAGACTAGCATTACTATTAAGTTCTTCTTTCTCATAAATTTCACTTAAATTTCTGACTTTTGGTCTTCTTGTATATGTTGAAGATGTGCTTGGAGTTCCAACCTAAACTCGATAAAGTTGCAAATCCCTATGGTGTACTTGGAGAAGAACTTCCTTGGTTTTGCATTGTTGCTCTATTGTTTGCTTGTAGTGTGCTCTGTTGAGCTTGTGTAGGTGGACGATGAGACACCATTCAGGAATTATTTTCTGCAATCAATTCCTCTTCGTCCTCATGTGAAATACATGCCTTCACATTTACAGTCTTCTCTAAAATTCCATCCCAAGCTTCTTCTTCAACGAACTGAACATCATTGTTGATTATTACCTTCTTGGTTGATGGATTATAGAGCTTGTAGGCCTTGGATTCATCACTATATCCAACAAATATACACTTCACCCCCTTACTGTCCAACTTCTTCCTTAACTGATCTAGGACATGTGCATATGCCACACATCCAAACACTCTCATGTGAGTGACAAATTTCTTTGTTCCACTCCATGCTTCTTCTGGAACTCTATTCATAACACCTTTGGTTGGACATCTATTTAAAATATAAGCTGCACAATTGATAGCTTCTTCCCAATACTCATTTGGAAAATTCTTTGCCTTCAACATAGTTCTTACCATGTCCATGATGGTCCTATTCTTTCTTTCTGCTACAACAATTTGCTGAGGTGTATAACTTGTGGAAAATTGTTTGTGTATTCCATGCTCCTGCAGAAATGTAGGAAGTATTTGGAGATATATTCTCCACCTCTACCAGTTCTCAACACTTTTATGTAGTGTCCACTTTGCTTCTCAACAAGAGCTTTGAAGTGGTATAATTGTTCAAACACTTCAATTTTATTTTATAGGAAATAGACCCATGTATGACTTGTGTAATAATCTATAAATGTAAAAACATAATGACTGCCAACTAATGATGGCGTTTGCATTGGTCCACATAAATCTGAGTGGAACATCTCCAATGGTGCCTTTTCCATTATACTCTTTCCTGCTGGAAATGATTATCTGCGTTGTTTTCCAAAGATGCAGCCTTCATTTAGGCTGTCTGGTTTCTCTTTGAGTGGTAATCCCTTTACCATGATTTTTTTGTGCAACAAATTCAAACCTCCAAAATTGAGATGTCAAAATATAAAATGCCAAAACCAGTTCTCATCTTTCACTTCTTCTTGAAAGACTTCTTGTGTGATAGTTGTTACAACCCCTCCTTCCTTCAAGTCTGATGTGATATTGAGAGGAAACATCCTATTGCTTGTCATATGCACTTTTGCAATGACATGTCTACTTGGTGGTATATCCATGATTGTGCACACATTATTCTTAAAAAATACATTGTAGTTCTTATTCATGAGTTTTCCAATGCCTAGAAGGTTACATTTCAAGGCAGGTACATAATAGACATCTGGCACAAACTTCTTCTCTCCCTTCTTTGTCAGTATTTTTACTCTTCCTTTCCCCATGACGGAGACTTTGCTATCAATCCCCATTGTCATTTTAGATTTTACACTTTCATATAGATTGGCAAACATTGCCATGTTTCTAGTCATATGGTTACTACAACCTGAATCTAAGAGCCATACATCTTCTTGTTTTTCTTGTGCTACAGTACAAGTTAAAAGCACATTTCCTTGGTTTTTATTTTCTTTTGTAAAATTTACACTAGGTGTACTACCCATGTCATTTTTATTCTTTCTACATTCATTGGAATAATGCCCATAATTTTTTCAATAATGACAATGGACTTGAAATTTATCATACCTTTCTCCTTGTGCTTGATTTTAGCTTGAGCCTTCGCTTGGATTCTAGTTGTTGCTCCTTCCACTTGTGCTTCCAGTGCTGCTTCTTCCACCTCTGTGTGGGCTTCTTCCTCTTCCTCTGTAGTTTGATCTTCCTCGACCTCCACCTCGACCAAAAGACATTTGTGTCTTGAATGCATGCTCCAATGAGGATTTCGTTTCTCTTTTCAGTCTATGCTCATGATACATTAGTGATGCATGAAGCTCATCCACTAAAAACTGTGAGAGATTCTTTGTCTCTTCTATGACCACTACTATGGAATCAAACCTTGATGGTAGAATTATTAAGACTTTCTCCACTATTCTCCTTTCTTCAAGTGTCTCTCGATGAGACATTATCTGGATAACCAACCCAGACACATGTGTGAAGAATGAGTCTATGCTATCAAACACTTTTATACAAAGAGTTTCAAAATCTCTTTTCAGCATTTGATGTTTTGATGTCATCACTTTTGTCATGCCTTGATAGGCTTTCTAGAGGGTATCTCATGCCTCCTTAGACTTTGTTGTTGGTGCAATATTTGGGAATATACTCTCATGTACTTCTTGGAAAATATAGAAGAGAACTTTGGAGTCCTTCTTATTTTCTTTCAAAAAATCTCTTTGTGTTGGTGTCAAAGCATTAAGTGCTGCTACATCTGCTAGTTCTTGGAAACCATGTTCCACCAGCTCCCAAATATCTTGTGAGGAGAACAAGGCCTTCATTGTAATAGTCAAAAAATCATAATTCTTCCCATTGAACTGTGGTAGTTTGGGATTAGCCGGGCTTGTGCCTACTGCTGCCATCTTCACTATGTAACAAAAACTTTCTTACTACTGTAAAATATTTCTCATTGCTGGAGACTTCTACTTCTACAAACAATTTTACATCTTCTTTAGTAAAGACTCCTTCCTTTACTGACAGCCTAAACCTACTCTGATACCATGTTGGAAATATTGATTACAACAAACATGGAGGGATATGGGTTTCCTCGACAACACAGAGAATGCAAAAATTATTCAAAAATAACAGTCAAACAGTTCACAGAAAGAAAACGTAAAACACAGGAGAGGAATACTTTGAAATTTATTCAACTCTTCTCTGAAATTCTATTCATACCTTCACTCTCTCAAACATATGAGAAATTACACATATTTTATACAAAATGGTCGAAGCCTGTATTTTAATGCATTTCAATGAGAGAATGGACGGTCAAAAACCCATCATCATTCATTTTTGGTTATGTTGTTTACACACGACACAAATTACACAAAACACAAAATGGCGGATCGAAGAATTCATGCAATTCTATTTAGGAAAGTACATTGTGTCCGACGCTCCATCGCACATCGGTGAACTAAACCTTTATCATATGCGTGAACACGGGAAAACTTAAATCTTGTAGTATGTGATGTGACGTGGCACATCACAACCCAACATAAAAATCATAACTTGCTGACGCTTAATCCATTAACTCTTAAGCTTTGCAGGCGTCGATATGAACTATCCTCCTAAGCTTGACACATGCCTCCTTTTATGATCACATCGCAAATAACACAAAATAACTTGCGGGCGACTAGACAGTAAGTTATAAACTTTGCGAAGTGCGCATTGCGGGTGGCGGAAAATATTAAAACAAAAAACTTGCGAAGTGTGGGCAGCAAAAAGGGTAAGTGGGAAATCTTGCGATATGCGATGAGGTTTGTGGGTCTCGCTAGATTGCATCTGCAGAATTTTAACTTCGGCGAAACGTTAAGAGTTGCAACTTAAAAGTTGCAGGTTGTGATTTGCGGGGAAATAAATTGCAGTAAGTGCAAAGTGAAAAAAAATGTAAAGAATAAAATGAAGGGCTTAAGGGTTAAAACAAAAAGTTGCGAAGGGCTCAAGGGTTAAAACAAAATGTTGCGGCTGTGAAATTGCGGGCAATGGTAAGTAAATGCGGCAGGTAAGAAATAAGACACAGAGTGTGTGCCTTAGGTACTCTGTTTCATTTTTTGCGTTGATTTCATGAAAACACCTTCGAATTTTGGGTTTGAAATCTAAGGCTCGTCCTTCTGTACACAAAAAATTTAGAGAAGCACGAGCTACTACCACATTTATTCATGAGAGTGGTTAGGAGTAATTCAAACATATACAAGTTGTTGAGCTGCTTTTAAATATGTTCTAAAATCATGTCTTTTTTTCAAGCCATTAGAAGCTACAAGGATGATCAGTGATCAATTAAGTTTCGCCTTTGTAGTGTTCCATCCTTGGGTTCTCCTTTCGGTTTACCCACTACCGATGCTAACCCCTCTTATGTACGCTAATTTCGCCACTCTCTCTAGCTTATACAGGAAGGCAAACCACCCCAAAAAGGCTTATATGGCTAGAAGGCAGATGCGGTTTGGCTTCGATGGGTAGAACGACAGGGAGAGGAAACTTGCCTCAAAGGGTGGGGTGACTCATTCGGATTCACCAAATTAGGGGTTATAACGACCATGAAAAGGGAAAAAATATTACTTTAGTCATTCGGGGACTTACAAAGTGATGCTAGGGGAAGGGAAGGCTAGCTCCGAGCTTGATCTCCTTGGCTATCCTAGAAGAGACACCTCCTTGATCAATACACAATGAAAAACAAAAAAAAGGAGTGAATGAAGGCACTGTCATATTCAGAACAAGGCGGGAGTGAAACAAAGCCCATAACTTCCTTTTGGCAATGATTGCCTGTGATCGGATATGATCATCTATGGATGGGAAATGATTGACTATGATTGGCTGTGACCTTCTGTCTATTATGTCCTATGGCCTTCTTCTAGTTATGATTGGCTCCGACCATGGCTAGCTATGACTGTTGGCTCCTGTTATGACAGTCAATATGGTTATGAAAGGCAATATGGCTCCTGCTATTACTGCTGGCTGTGACTGGCTATAGCTAAGACTAGCTATGACTGGTGATTATGGTCTATGTATGGCGTATCATCTTTTTCGAACGATGAATCGAGGTATGTAAGCTTCGTCATTACATCTAGTGTTGTTGGAACCCTTTGTTCCTTATCGGAAAGTGAAGGGTATGGGGACCTCTACTGGGTATGCAGTTTGAATGATATCGTGTGATGGGGATCTTTTCTCATCTAGCAGACATCTCTATCAATCCAAAAAGCACATAGACTAGGTGTAGCAAAGTATATAAGCAATGTCTATCCTCTACACAAATATTTAATACTATCGTGTACACAATTTAAGACTATTGATGGATACACTTATGCGGCAAGCAACTTATTCAACTTATTTTATTTTAATATTTAAGAGACAATTTTATTAAAAATCTAATATTTATAGAAAAAAAAAAAAAAAACTTGGATGGGCCTCTTGCATGCAAGCTAGTTGCCTGCTTTCCCACTAAATTTTTTTATTTTGAAGTTCGTATTTTTGGTATCAACTCTTTAAGGATACTTAAAAAGTATAAGGAAAATTGCATAAATTCAGGAGATCAAATTCATTAATCACAAGATACTTATCCTTGAAAATGCTTAGAGTAAAGAAAATGTGCCCCACTGGGAAAGATCACTGAAGGTAATGCCGAATTGGCTTACTAGAGTTAGGTGTTCACTAAATTTGCGAGGAATGCCCGGCCTTTACCAGAGTCTAAACAAATGCGCATCTTCTAGGCCAGTGAAACTGAAAAGAATTGAAACACTGAAACTGAAACTGGAGTATAGAGTTGCTCTTCACAATATTACGAATAGATAAATAGGAATACATTGGAAACATCAGCAATAAATGACTGAAGTAAACTGAAGCAAACTGAAGTAAAACTAAACTACCTATGACACATAGCAGGCAAGAAATTAACTGAACTGAACCTAACGGATAGTGACATTAATATCTCAACATCCCCTCCTAATCTCAACTGTTACAAGTGGAGGCACTAACAATGCCTAATTTCTCTCTTTGAAATTCAAATACATTCTTTCCCAATGGCTTTGTGAAAATATCTGCAAGCTGATCTTTGGAACCACAAAAAGAAAGTGTGATGTCCCCATCATTTACAAGTTCACGAATGAAATGAAAACGTGTCTCAATGTGCTTGCTCTTTTTGTGAAAAAAATGATTTTTGATAAAGAAATTGCTGAACTGTTGTCACAGTAAATTGGAGTTGGCTCCTTCTGAATGTCTGAAATTTCTTTCAATAATATTCTCAACCACACTGCTTGACAAGCTGCTGAATTTGCTGCTACATATTCTGCCTCTGCAGAAGATATTGAAACGATTGACTGTTTCTTGGATGCCCATGAAATCAGATTTGTTCCAAGATGAAAAACATACCCTGAGGTACTTTTGCGATCATCTAATCTCCCTGCATAATCGTTGTCTGTATAACTTGAAAGTGAAAAATTTTCGGAATGTGTATAAAACAAACCATAGTCTATGGTCCCTACAATATACCTTAAGATCCTTTTTGCAACTTTCCAATGAGTAAGCTTTGGTGACTGCATAAACCTGGAGACAAAACTTGCTGCAAACATAATATTCGGTCTAGTTGCAGTTAGATACAACAAACTACCAACTAGGCTTTTATACAATGTGGGATCAACAGATGGTGCTACATCTTCTTTGTTGAGTTTGGTACCTTGAGAAATTGGTGTATCAGCTGATTTGCAATTTGTCATTTTGAACTTTTGAATGATATCAGTGGCATATTTTTGTTGACCAACAAAAATGCCATTATCAGATTGGTGAATTTCAATTCCTAGGAAATATTTCATGACTCCTAGATCTGTCATATCAAACTCTGCTTGCATTGTTGCTTTGGAATATTCTAGCATCATATTTCCTGTATAAAGAAGATCATCTACATAAAGGCATACAATAAGAATTTTACCTTCATGAGATTTGGTATACAAAGTGGGTTCATGGCTAGTTTTGGAAAAACCACTTTTGATGAGATAGGTGTCGATGTGACTGTACCAAGCTCTTGGAGCTTGTTTCAAACCATATAATTCTTTCTTCAATCTATATACTTTATGCTCTTGTCATTTTACTTCAAAACCTAGAGGCTGCTCTACATAAACTTCTTCTTGTAATACAACATTTAGAAAGGCAGATTTTACATCAAGCTGATAGACTTTCCATTTGTGTTGAGCTGTTGTGGACAAAATGGTTTTGACAGTGTCTAACCTTGCTACTGGAGCAAATGTTTCACCATAGTCGACACCAAACTGTTGTGAGAATCCTTTGGCAACCAGCCTTGCCTTATGTTTCCTTTTTCATTTAGCTTGGTCTTATATACCCATTTTACACCAATTTTTGTTTTGTCTCTCGGGAGATCAGCTAAATCCAAAATCTGATTTTTCTCTATGGCAGCAATTTCTTGGTTCATTGCTTCGACCCAATGCTTTTCTTTGAGTGCTTCTTCAAAATAAGTCGGCTAAGTTGAAATGAATGCAAACATATTTTGTTGTTCAGATTCATGCTCCTGTTCATATATCTCTCTGATACTTCTTGTTTTCTGTCCCTATTTTGAAGATGTTTGATCACTGGCTGAATCAGTACTTGATGATGTTCTATTTTCAGAATGTTCTGGCTGTTCTTGAACCTGCAATCTTGGAGTCTGTGGTAGATAAAAAGGCTGATTTGAAGTTTCATCTACATGGTCAAACCAAGATTTATTTTTGAAAAATTTCACGTCTCTGCTTATAATGAACTTTTTGGAAATGGGGTTATAAAGTCTGTAGGCTTCCGACTTCTCACTGTAACCTACAAATATGCATTTCTCACTTCTATCATCCAGTTTTTTTTTTTTTTTTTCAAGAACATGAGAAAAAGCTACTGATCCAAAGATTGTAAAGTGTGACACATTTACCTTGTTTCCATCCCATGCTTCTTGAGGTATTTTATCTTGTAGGTTGGATGTTGGAGATCTGTTAAGAACATACACTGTTGTTGACACTGCTTCAGCCCAATAGTTATTTGTCAACTTCTTCTCCCCTAGCATGCATCTCGCCATGTTCATGATCGATTGATTCTTTCTTTCTGCTACTACATTTTGCTATGGAGTGTATCTGGTTTTGTACTGCATTAGGATACCTTACTATCGACAAAATGTTTTAAATTCATTTGAAGTGTATTCTCCTCCTCTGTCTGATCTGAGTACTTTCAAGAGTTTTCCACTCTGTTTTTCTGCTTCTGCCTTGAACTCCAGAAATCTAGAGAAGGTATCTGATTTGTTTTTTAAAAAATACACCCATATCTTCCTGCTAAAGTCATCAATAAAAGTCAAAAAGTAGAAACTACCACCAATGGACAATGTATGCATTGGACCACAGATGTCGGTATGGACAAGTGCCAAAGGCTCTTTTTCCCTTGAGGTTGATGAGGGAAAACTATTTCTTTTATGCTTGGACAAGACACAAACTTCACAATTACAAACTTTTTCACTGATAGTAGGTAGACCAATGACTATAGATTTCTTTTGAAGCAGACTAAGACTCTTGACTGGAATGTGACCATACCTAAAATGCCATAGATGAGTTTCATCTATTCTTGATATATTGTGGACTAAAAATTGGTTGGTATTTTGGCTTCTAAGGGTCAATGGAAACATCCTACTTTTGGTCTTTCCAACTTTTGCTATCAACCTTTTATGAGGATCTTTGTCATATATATAGCAAGTGTTATTTTGAAACAATACATCATAGCCATGTTCCATTAATTGTCCTACACTAAGGAGGTTATGTTTAAGCCGAGGAACATAATAAACATCAAGGATGTATTTGTTTTGATTCTGATTATTAAGAATAGGAACAATACCTTTTCCTTCAACTTTAATACTTGTACGACCTCCAAGCGTTATCTCTGATGTTATGGAAGCATCTAGAGAAGAAAGAAGTCTCTTGTTGCCTGTCATGTGATTGTTGCATCCGCTGTCGAGTAACCAAAGATCTTCACTCTGTTTGTCTTCTCAGAGATGACATGAAAGAAACATGGTCTTTGAGGATTCTCGTTCACTGTTGGGGAGATTGATATAGCCTCTGTGCTGATCTGACTGTTTCTTTCTATAGTTGTGTTCGTAGTGGCCATACTTCTTACAGTAGTAACATTGAACACTCGATCTGTTCCATGACCTTCCTCTCTGATTTCAGTTTTGTGGAGGTCTCCACTGCTCTGTTGCATGATGATGATCAGATCTGCCATTGCCTCGACCTCTGCCTCGCTTGTTGCCGCCTCTGTATCCTCTGCCTCTACCTCTATCAAATGAGAGGTGTGCTTTGAAGGCTTGTTCCGTGGAATCTTCTGTCAGATTGAGTCTTGTTTCGTGTGCCAAAAGTGATCTAGCCAACTGCTCTACTGAAAAAGTTTTAAAATCTTTGGATTCCAAAATGGTTGTGACAATCATGTCATATTTCTTTAGTAGACTTTGAAGAACTTTTTCAACAACTTTCTGATCTGTAATGGTTTCTCCAATGAGTTTGATTTGATTCATTATTCCCATGACTCTAGTCATGAACTGATCCACATTCTCAGTGTTAGCCATCTTTAGGGCTTCAAACTGAGCTCTCAATGTTTGCAGTTTAACTGTTTTCACTGTATCATTTCCTTGATATGCAGCTTGCAAAATATCCCAACATTCTTTTGTTGTTGTCGCACCAGTTATTTTGTCAAAAATAGAATCATCAACTAAATTTTGTATCCAGCATTTGGCTCTGTGCTCATTCTTTCTGAGTTCAATAGCTGCATTTCTCTGGTTATTGGTCATGGCCGCCCATGCTTCTTGAGTCGGCTCGACATAAGCAATCAGAAGCGTATCCCAACAATCTTGTGCTTGTAAAAAAGTCTTCATTCTCAAATTCCAAAATTCATAATTTTTGCCAATCAAATTTGATGTTTGTGGCAAAGAACTTGAAGAGACCATTATTTCTTCAAATGTGCCTTTTGTAAATCTCCTCCAAAATTTTTAAATCTCTTTTAAAGACTTAAATTTTTTTCCTCTTCAAAAAAATCATTTTTTTAAAATATTCACCACATGCTCTTTTGTAACTTCTTTGAAAAAAAAACTCTTTCAATTAAACCTTTGAAAAAATCTTTAAGTTTTTTCTTTTTATAAAAGAAACTTTTAAAAAAAAAAAATTCGTAACAGCCCTTTCATGTATCACTTTAAAGCTTCAATCGATTTTGTCCTTATGTAAAGGTTAAACTTCGTAAAAGGACTTTCACCTAAAAAGAAAGGGCTTTGACTTTATAAATGATATGAAGCTTAAAACGTGTATTCTCGCTCACCGTGAATGACTTTAAAAAAGTACCTTGATATTTTACTCGCGCATGTATTGATTTTAACGCAGATGCGTAACTTTATTCGCTTGCAGACTGGCGCGGTCACGAATTCCTTAGTCGCGCCTATTTCAACTGGCGCGGGTATGTGGTGTATTCTTGCGCCAATCAACTCACAGTCACGCCAATCAACTGTTCCTCTCTTCTGTTTTTTCGTGGCTTTGTTGCTGTTCTCGATGGAGGCTTATGCAATATCATAAAAAGAATTGAAACACTGAAACTGAAACTGGAGCAGAAGAGTTGCTCTTCACAATATTACTAATAGATAAATAGGAATACATTGAAAACATACATAAAGTAAAAAACACCATGAAGCTAGAGCATTACTAGACAAATCATCATTTTGGGGTAGCAAAGCATGGTTTTATTGACGACTTTTCGAAGTAAAACAAAGACTAAAATGTATTATATAACGTTCCTTCCTTACGTTGATCAAGTCAAAACAACAATAGATCCAATTGACCCAATAGTAGTTCTTGACCAAGAAATATTAAATAGAAGGACCAGAATTTCAGGATTTTTTCTCTACTATCCCTGCTCTACCATACTTAAGCATCTTAATCATCTGGAAGTGATCGAGCAGGTCTAGGTAATTACTCAAGCTCCGCTGATTTTCTTCAAACTTTTTTTTCCATTTTTTCCATCTCGCTCTCAAGGCAGGGACTTCCTGCCATGCAGCATTCCTTGTTTTCCCTTTTTTTTTTCGAAAAAAACCAATCCTTTTAACGTTGCTTGCACTCAGAGAAAACCCACAATTCTACCGCCTGCACTTTGACACTACCTACAACCGTAAAGCATGAAGCATGCATACATGAATCTAGCTGTCGCCAATTTTCTGAACCAGGGCCACAATAAATGTTGAAGAAGAAGAGATTATACCATCTACATTTACAGGTTCTCACCATCTATATAAAGGCCCACTATAACAGGTATCGTGGTCAAGAGTGTGCACAATTTAGCCATTCAGAAACGCCTGAGTGGAGATAACAAAGGAGGAGCCTCACCTGCAACTTCACTTGGGCACTCTGCAACATTGTATCTCTGCAAGAGGAGATTGATTTGTGAAATCCCGTTGAAAAGAGTCCATCTTCCAAACATACGACATTAGAGAAAGTCTTTGTTATTCTTGGATACGTGCCTCGGCACAATATTGTGTAAGTCCGTTTTCTACCATCATAACACCGGACCTTTATTTTGCCACCACAATTTTACTTTTAAATAGTTGATTTTATTTATCTCCGTTAGATTTTCGAAATATTTCAGAAACTGCTCTAATATATTTTAGAAACTGTATTTCAAAATGTTTTAGAATTTCTAATTTGTATAGACTTCTAAAATAATTTAGAATTGGTATATGTAATCTATCTAAATTATTAGAACAGTGAGTTTGTCAATATTGGAATCCCTCCCATGCAAACTGAAAGTAATAGTCTCAATTCCATGTCCTCTTTCTGTAACCTTTCATTCATATCGAAGGAAGGGGAATTTCTAAACGGTGTCCCCATGGTTCAACAAATAATTATTAAGCACCATATGCATACAAATTGCATTCATTGGACAAACTTAAACACAAATAAATGGGTCTCAACTGATTATAATGGAGGAATTGAAAATCAAGAAGAGAGATTATTAGCGATGGATGTAACATGTTCATCCACTAACATAAAAATTACATTATTTACCATAAAAAATTATATATATAGTATACATACATACGACTATTACAAACACCCTAATTACATCCAGAAGGCTATCATTATTTATTAATGCATTGTTAATATAATTACAAATCTATAAATTGTTAGTATATTTACAAGTCTATATATATAGAAAATTGATCAAGAGTGTGGAAAGGTAAGTACACATTGTATAAAAATTTATAAAATATTCCAACATGGCTTGCAAGATGGTTTTGGTGCCACGTATGGTTCTATTTATGTATCGAGTGGATGATAATCACCGTGGTATTAATTGCTTACAAATTCGTGATGCTATTTCGTTATGTTGTGTTGTAGTCGCGACCATTCCAACTCTTCCCTGGTAAGATCCCAACCCTCCACAATCTTGATCCAACGGTGGAAGATTGGTCTCGAGTTTCTCGCTTGTCACCTTTGTTACTCCCTATGAGCTTGCTTGACCGTCGATCTCATCATATGGTGGATGTTAATATTCTTGGTCCATACCCTAACCACCTCCATGGTTTGGAAACCATCCATCATTTTTTCGGTGTTCTCCGTCTCTCTACAAGTCCAGGGTTCTGTTTCTTGTTCCCGTCTCTGGTTATGGCATGAGAGAGGGTTTAACGTACGCTGCAAATATTTCTCACATCCGGAGACCAACAACTCATCCATGGTCATTTGTTCACAATTTATTCTCTGTTCATTCGGTGAGCTTTCCAACTGATGCCACCGGTCTATTCATGTGCAGGTTTCTCCCAAGGCTTTTCGTAGGTTACCCATATTCATTTAATGGAGTTGCTCACGGCCACATACATGTAAGTCCAAATAGCTCTCCGGATTATCTCATTCTAATTTCAGTTTTCCTAGCCTCTGTATACAAAGCAGTGCTTGGGTTTTGTTGCAGGTTTTCATCATAGATGATTGCTTGGCATAGATGGTGCCAGTTGGGTGTTTTCATCAAAGTTGATTGCTTGGCATACATGGTGCCAGTTGGGTGCTTTGGGAGGGAGACGTTCATTTCTGTTCTAGCAAGACAATTTACTGTTTAATATTTTGTGTTTAAATGCTCCAAGGGCCCATGAGCCATCTATGAATTGTTGTAGAAGTTGATATGATTTGCGGTTGTTTCACAATGAACAATGTCATTGGTTTAAGCTTATTTTAGATGTTTCTTTGATTTCCTATCATGGAAAGGTACAAAGGAACATTTTGTTCTTGATTTTATTTTTATTCTCCAGAGTAAAGGGTTTTATTAATTAATACACTATAAAGTGGCAATTTCTAGTACATTTGATTTTCGTAAATGTGAATGCAACTATAATGTATATTTGTTTGTGATTAATTTTCTTGTTGGCTTGTTCTACATTTGTGATAAGAAATAAATAATATTGGGTCGAGGACCTCTGTCCACTCGATATATAAATATATCTTGAATTTTCTAAGTATTTGGCATGTATACATTACTTCCTACAATTTATACATAAGCGTTACGAACTCGTCAGTGTTATGTCATGGTTTTTGGTTTGCTACAGAATTGTGCTATTCCATTATCGATAAAGTCATTATGAATGTTGATAGCTTATTTGTTTATGATTGTTTTGATACTATTATGGTTTTTGCTACAGGCGACAATTTTTTATTTAAAGTTCTAATATTCTCAGTTTCATAAGCCAAGACTCATAAGAGGATTACTCATAGGCTGCTTATGTTGGTGTTCGTAACACCTGATCTTTTATTCTATTTGTCGGAACCCCGAATGGGCAGACTGGCTAGCCCACTGCTTCGTTCGTCAAAACCCTTGGCAGTTCTGAAATACCTTACAGTACAAATAAGGCCTTGGTTTTACTTCTATTTATATTTATTCTCTCCAGGCACGCTTTAGCCAAGCAAGTTTGTAACAGTGAACACATAAATAGTATTTATGCATTATCCCTGACTGAAGAACTCTATACTCATTCTATTAAGAGGAATTTCCTCGAATCATGCTAATAACAGTTTAATTAGAACAATAGAAATTACATACCCTGCTTCCTTTCTACTTTGCAATATTTAATGTAAATCTGCAACATATTACACATATACAGTTATATGTTTTCGTGCTTTATTTAAAATATTATCGACCTTACCGAGCTTGGCCAAGCCTCCCAACCACGAGAAGGACGAACTCGTCCAATTCTCCGCACCAAGCAATGACTGTTGAGCACTCCACACAGTTGTCTACACAGTTCCACTCTCCCAACGAGACTCTAGTCCAACCTCTGGTGTTAGATAGAGATTAGCCCACTCACTCTCCTTGTCTAGCATAGGAGTTCTCTCAAGAAGCATCATGCCTTCAATAGACTATTATATTTTGTCTGTTATCAAACCCTCTTTCTCTCTTGAGAATTGAGGAGTAAAACCAACCCTTTTCCCTCTCCATATTTTCAATAGATATGCAGAGAGGTAGTTATAATTGTGTAACTGTCTCAACTGCTGAGGGCTTAACTTAATTACCAACCAAATATTTCTTTTATTTGAAACGACACAAACATAATCTCTATATTGAATTTAAAAAGAATGTGAAATATCCTCATAATTTATTTGTACTTAAAATAGTTTAAAAAAAAATGGTGACCACAACAAATCTAAGTAATCAATAGTCTCTAAACAAAAGCAGGGTTACATATTCCCCACCTCAAAGTAACACCATCCTTGGTGTTCATTCCACACTATGGAACATATTGGGGTAAGATTGTTTCATAAGCTCTTAATCTTCCGATGTGGCCTCTTCTAGGCGCTGAAGTGCGTCCATTGCAGTTTAATGTGAGTGACTACTCGCCTTCAGGGAATGGCTTCTCTCTTTTCAGGAATACGTAGGGGTTCTAGCCTGAATTCTTCGTCTTCTTTGACCTACCAATCAATATAGTGTTTATAAATACATGTTATTATAATTGGTCACATCTAAATTTTATAAATTACTTGGTACACCTTCCTGTACATATTTGCACTTAATTATATGTCGGGGGTCAGATACATATTTCTTTAACAAAGAAATGTGGAACACATTGTGGACCCTTATATGGCTAGGAAGGGCCAAATGGTAAGCTACCACACCTATCCTCTCCAAAACTTGGAAGGGTCCGCAGCAGCAAGGTGCTAATTTAGCACAACCATTCCACTGCAAGGTGCTTTTCGTAGGTTTCATCCTTAAGTAAATGTGATCTCCCACTTGGAACTCTATGAATTATTTTTTTGTCTACATGAATCTTTTGTCTATCTTATGCAGGTTGTAGATTCGACCGAATCTTTTTAACTTCTTGCTCTATCTCTCTAAGAGTATATGGGGCCAAAATCATCTTTTCCTCCAGAGCACTCCAATTGATGGTTGTTCTACACTTACTCTCATACAAGGCATCATAGGGACTCATTTTAAGTGACTCATGGTAGTTATAGTTGTATGTGACTCCACCAGGTGTAGGTACTCTTCCCACTAAGTAGGTTGATTGATTACATACATGTGCAAGATATCCTCTAGTACTTGATTCACCCGTTCCGTTTGGTCATCCATCTGCGGGTGGTAAGTAGTGCTAAAGTATATTTGAGAACCTAATCCAACAAACATAGATTTTGAAAAGGTAGAGGTAAATTTCACATATCTGTCAGAAATAAATACTTTGGGTATTCCATGCAGTTGAAATATTTCTCTCATAAAAATATCTGCCATATCCACCACTTTATAGGTGGAATTTATCAGAATAAAGCGAGCAATCTTGCTTAGCTTCTCCACCACCACCATAATGGAGTGTTGTTGCCTCTTGGTCTTAGGCATCCTAGTTATAAAATTGAGCGTAATTGTTTCCCTTTTCCATTATGTAATGGAGAGGGGATTTAATAAACATGGAGGATGCTCGTGCTCAACTTTTACTTCCTCGCACAACAAACTTTTCGATAGATATTTTGTGATATCTTTACGCATCCCTGGCCAGAAGTAACTTTTTTCAACTCGGAAAACAATTTATGATATCCTGGATGAGTTGCATAAGGACTATGCTAATGCTCATCGAGAAATAAATTTTCGAAGGCCGCTTGATTAGGAACATAGATCCTTCCATGGAAGGTCAATTGGCCTTGGCCATTAATTCCATCTTCAATGGTTTTTCCCATCTTCTGTAACTCTTGGGTGTTCTGCAAAAGGTGCTTGTATTCTGGGTCTTCAAGAGTGGCCTCAAAAAGTGATCTTGATATGTCAAATTCAATGTGGTGGAATTGGATCTCGTACACACATTGTACCTTCCTAATTAACACATCTTCTACATGGTTTTATTTTCCTTTTAAGTTCCTTATATTGAAATTGAATTTACTTAAAAACATGATCTGTCTGGCTTGCCTAGCATTTAGAGTTGGAATACAAAAGCAATTGGTCACACTACTATGATCTGTTAGTAGTTCAAATGTCTTGCCAAACAAATAATAGCACCACATTTTTAATGCATCAATTACAGTTGTGAGTTATAGGTCATAAACTCAGTAATTTTTTTTGTCCTTCTTTAGCTTGTTAGATTAATATGCCACTACCTTATCCTCCTATATGAAAACTCCTCCCATAATTTCTTGACTTCTGTTTGTGCACACCACAAACTCTTTTTATGGATCTGCAACCTTCATAATTGGGGCTGAGGTTAACAATTTTTTTACTTGTTCAAATCTTTTCTTACACTCTGTTTTTCCATCAAAATGCCTGCACTTTTTCAGTAGGGAAGTCATAGGATATGTGATTTTAGAGAGGTTCTTGATTAAACGATGGTAGAAAGCTGCCAAACCCATGAAAGATCTTATGTCAACAACATTTTTTGGAATAGTGCATCCCATTATTGTATGGATATTTTTAGGGTCTACAACTATCCCTTCAGCTAATATTATATGCCCCAAATACTGAATTCGGTCCTTGAAGAAATAATATTTTTTGTATTTCGCATACAACCGATTCTCCCTTAAGGTTTGTAATACTATCTTGAGGTGTTTTTCATGTTCCTTCTGATTTTTGGAGTAAATCAAAACTTCATCAATGAAAATGAGCACAAATTTATCTAAATGAGGATGGAAGATGCCATGCATCAGACTCATAAAGGGTTGGTATGGAGAAATGACAGTACTATGAACTCGTAGCGAACATATCGAGTTGGGAAATAAGTCTTATAGATATCTCCTCTCTTGATCCAGATTTGATGATATGAATACCGAAGATCAATTATAGAGAACACACTGGCTCCATGGACTTAATAAAATAGATTCTAAATTCGTGGCAGCGGGTATTTGTTCTTGATGATTATCTTATTCAGCTATCGGTAGTGGATCCATAAACTCATCGTTCGATCCTTCTTCCGTACAAATGGCACTGGGTCCCCCCAAGAGGACATGCTGGGGCAGACGTATCCTTTCTCAAGGAGCTCCTGTAGCTGCATCTTAAGGTCAATTAATTCAGGCGCGTTCATACGGTAAGGAGTCCTTGATATATGGGATTCTCCTCGGATTTATTCAATCATAAATTAAACATCCCTTTTAGGTGGGAGTCTCGGAATTGATTCTGGAAATACATCAGCAAATTCTTGAATGATTGAAATTTTTTCAAGTGCAACTATTTTGTCCTTCGAATTGGTATATCCGAAATGCACAACATTGATTTGGAAACCCTTTTGGGTGCACTTTATTAATTAGTTGGTTGTGATAGGTCGTAGTTTAATGTCTTTCTTGATACCTTGCAACCGCTTCCTTACTTATTCCTTGGTGAGGACAATGATATTATTTTCCTTGCAATCCACTACAAACCAATGGCTTTCTAGTTAGTCCATCCCAATCAATAGATTGTATGAACCCAAGGGAAGCATGTTCATATGCACATGAATTTGTTCTCCTAATACTTCAATCACACAATTTTATGTTTTTGTAGTTACCTGCCTCTTGGCACTAGTGGCTAATTGCACCATCCAAAGTTTTTGGAATTTAAGTCTGGGTAACTCACATATTTCTACAACTTTTTGGCTTATGTAGCTTAAGCTAGCACCTGGATCAATTAAAATGGAGAAAGTTTGGTTTGAAATCTTACCTTCACATTCTATCATTGAAGTTTGATACTCCGCTTGACAATCCTCCAATGTTGCATTAGTTCTAGGTATACTTATTGCTATATCTCCTACGGTCGAGGATTCTCATACATTGGCTACCTTCTCAGTTCTTTATTTAAGTGGGAAGTTATGCTAATAATGGGCTTCACCACAACCCCAACTGTTAGGTCCTTATATTACTAGTATAGTCCCTTATTATTGTTAGTGTAACCCTCTTATTGTTATTGTTGTACCCCTGTAACCCTCATATTGTTATTATTGTGTCCTTAAATTATTATTGTTAGGTCAGCTAGGATTACATTGTGGCACCATGGATTCCTATATATGGAAAGGAGGTTTTAATTTGTATCATCCAAGAATTGTTCATTCATGTAATGTGTTGGAGGTTTCCCCCTCGAAGTGGCTTATTTCTAAGGCATTGATGTCTCTTTTATTCTCTTTTTGGAGCTCGTTTCACAACATTTGGTATCGGAGCTTTGGATTCTAGGGTTTCGCTGCACCAAACAGGTTATCGTGGAATTTTCGCTATAGCTTTGTTTCTACGAAGTTTCAGACGCTGAAATTTTTAGAGTAAAAAGCCGAAATCCTGAGGAAAATTTTCACACAATTTCAAAGCTTGGTTCGCAACAGTTTTGCAGATCTGATCTGTGGAAGTTAGGTCTTTTTAGGCTCCCGAATTTCATCTCAAAGAGGTGATCGTGGGAAAATATTCATAACTCTCTCTCTCTTAGCATGGGATTGGAATTCTGTAAAAAGTGATTAGAATTAAATGGACGGTAGTTTCCTATCTATCCATTTCAGAGCCAAAGGAGTAAACAGTGACACGTGGCAAGTCATACAAGTTCACTCTACGGAACTAGTCCATAATTAGGTCATTGTGGGAGATTGGACATAAATTTGACTTGAAGAATCCAAATCAGGTTAGAACTGTGGCATTAGAAAGAGGATTCAGAGGGCTACCGCAGGGCCAAATTTAAGATATTAAAGAGCCAAAATCACAGATATAATTTAGTTTCAATACCGAGTTGTATATGAATTGTTGTAGAAGCTTATATGCTTCACGTTTGTTTCACAGTGAATAATGTAATTGATTTATGCTTACTTTATATGATTCTCTGATTGCATATCATGGAAATATATAGAGGAACATTATGTTCTTGAAATTTTTTTTATTTTTCCTAGTAAAGGATTTTATCAATGGATACACTATAAAGTGGAAATTTCTGGTACATATCTATTCATTTTCATAAATGTGAATGCAACTATCATCTATCTCTCTTTGTGATAAAGGTTCTTGTCCGCTTGTTCCACATTTGCGTTAAGAAATAAATCACATTGTGTCGAGGACCTCTGTCCACTTGGTATGTACATATATCTTTAATTTTATGAATATTTGGAATGTATACATTACTCACTGCAATTTATACATTAGTGTTACGAACTCGTGAGTGTTATGCCATGGTTCTTGGTTTGCTACAGAATTGTCCTATTCCATTATCAATACAGTCATTGGAATCTCGATATGATTGATTTGATACTATTATGGTGTTTTATATATGCAAAAATTTGTTATTTGAAGTTATAATATTCTCAGTTTCATAAATCATGACCTAGTATAGTGATGCAACACAGCTGCAAATTTACACAATTTGTGAACCTGTGGGTTATGGGCCCACAAAAAATTCCAAGCATGCAACGGATTGAAATATTCATCACCAAGGGAAATATCACAATATAAAATCCCAAGTAATATCACATATTGCATGAGTTAACATGCATCGCAGATCATGTAAATTAACAAACTCCGCTGATCACACATAACATATATCGCACTGTTTCGATTTTGCAAATCCCAGCGAATACCTTATCGTATTTTGTAAGGTTTATGATGTCACCTATCAAGGCTCCTCTTATCATATGCGATATATAATCGCATTGCATCACAAACCCTACTTCTTATCGCATCGCAACCTCTGATATTTATCATAATTTCGCCACTTTAACTCATACGGCTCATTGCAAAGGGGGATTCCTTTACTGATGTTTGATATTCCACTGGTATTGCAATTTAATATGTATTGTCTATCTTCCACTTCAGGTATGCGATAACATCTCGTTCATCTAACTTCCACTGTGTTCCTGTAACACGATCTCAATCCCACTAGGTAGCGTTGACACTTTCTATCGATGGAATCACATCTTCAATAAACTCATGTTCTACCATACTTTGATTTAAAACGAAGTTCATAGGAACATCGTTTACCATTCATATTCATATAACCTATCAAATAAGATAAATGAAAATAATACATATACACAATGAGAAATCGAATTCCAATAACACACAAAAATACCACAAGATCTAGATTATTCTTGGATACATAGAAACACACAAATTCCATTATTTTCTCAAGCTCAAATTATAGGCTAAGGCCACTATGGGCCTGAATCACAAATTCGCCTTGAGGTTACATTGTGATGCCTCTCTCATACAACACAAAATTCATATTTAAATTATATTACAAAGAGTGGATCATTTATAATCCATGATTTCCTCGCAAAAATCGCTTAACTAATTCCTATAATCACTCTATTTTAATTACATGGAAGACTTTTAAAACAAATATTTCTTCTAGATTCATCAATTTCACCTATGAGGAATTTTTTTTAATCATTTTAGCCAAATTTCATGGAAATTAGTCCCCTTTTCAAATGTTTGTCCACGTCTCTCCTTCCGCAGCATTGAATTTTAGTTTTGACTAATAAGGGTGGTTTGATGCTCCTGCATCAGACTCCCGAGGTATAAAAAATTTATGACCTCCTGGTCATATGTCTTCTTCATCTATGTAACAATTCTGCTACTTGCTATCAGTACCAAGACCTCTTCTTGGTATCCTTTTATTTCTCTTAGCAATTCTTCATACACTTTCTGTGGAATTTCCTTCGTGATCTTTCCATAACAACACTCGTGAGTTGCCATAAAACCTTTGCAGTAGAAATCCTCCTCCTTGCGACACGATACCTCACTAAGCTTCACTCACGTGAGCTCAAGATTTCGGCATCTCTCTGGTTCTCACCTCTGGAACCGTATAACATTCCTTGCTCTAGGCTGCTGCAAATCTTCTCACCTTCCACTGCCACTGCCTACACAAAATATAAAGACCAAATGCCTACCAATTTTCAACATATTTGTACCTCCTTCCTTTGAACGTAGAACATCCTTCTACTACGCTACCAAAGGTATTCTGCATAGTTCAACTCTGTAATCCTCATTTATAACAATTTTTCATTTATTCACTCTGATAGTAAATGATGCACCACAACTGCAAATTTACAAAATTTGTGGACATGTGGGTTATGCGCCCACAAAAATTTCCAAGCACGTAGCGGATTGCAATATCTAGCACCAAGGAAAATATCGCAATATCATCTCCCAAGTAATATTATATATTGCAGAGTTAACATGCATCACAAATCGCATAAATTAACAAACTTCGTCGATCACACATAACATATATCACAATGTTTGCGATTTCGAAAATCACAGCGAATACCTTATCGTATTTTGCAAGGTTTATGTCACGTATCAACGCTCCTCTTATCGTATGTGATATGCGATCACATCGCATCGCAAACCCCACTTCTTATCACATCGCAACCTCTAATATTTATCACAATTTCGCCACATTAACTTATCCGGCTCATTGCGGACTGTGCTTCCTTTACTGATGTGCGATATTCTGTTGGGATTGCGATTTAACATGGATTTTCCATCTCCCACTTCAGATCTGCGATAAGATCTCGTTCGTCCAACTTCCACTCTGTTCCTGCAACACAATCTAAATCCCACTAGGTAGCACTAACACTATCTATCGATGGAATCACATCTTTAATAAACTCATGTTCCGCCATACTTTGATTTACAATGAAGTTCACAGGAACTTCGTTCACCAGTCATATTTATATAACCTATCAATTAACATAAGTGAAAAGAATACGTATACATAGTGAGAAATCGAATTTCAATAACACATACAAATACCACAAGATCCAGATTATTCTAGGATACACAAAAACACATGAATTCCCTCATTGTCTCAAGCTCGAATTACAGGCTAAGGCCACTATGGGCCTGAATCAAAAATTTTCCCTGAGGTTACATTGTGCTACCTATCTCATACAACATACTTCATATTTAAAACAGATTAAAAAAAGTGGATCATCTAGGATCCACGATTACCTCCCACAAATCGCTTAATGAATCCTTAGAATCACTCTATTTTAATTACATGGTAGAATTTTAAAGCAAATCATATCTTCGAGATGCATCAATTTCACTTGTGAGGAAACAATTTTATCATTTTAGCCAAATTTCATGGAAATTAGACCCCTTTTCAAATGGTTGTCCATGCCTATCCTTCCACAACATTGAATTCCAATTTGATTAAGGGTGTTCTGATGCTCCTTCATCATACAAGATTATGCATTGGTTGATTATGTTGGTGTTCGTAACAGATGATGGTTTATTGTATTGCTCGGAGCCCTGAAGGACAAACCGGCTAAGCCACTGCTTGGTTGGTCAAAAACCACGGTGGTTGTGAAATAACTTATAATATAGAGAAGGTTTTGGCTTTACTTCTATTTATATTTGTTCTCATCGGGCATGGTTTTTCCAACCTAGCTTCTAACAATTAATACAAAAATAGTAGTTATACATTATCCCTGACTGAAGAATTCTATAATCCTTCTATTAAGAGGAATTTCCTCGCATCAATTTAATTATAACAATAGAAATTACATACCATGTTTCATTTCGATTCTACAATATCTAATTTAAATATGCAACATATTACACATTTATACTTATATGTTTTTGTGATTTATTTAAAAGATTATCGACCTTACCTAGCTTGGCCAAAACTCTAAACCACGAGATTTCTCTCAGGGAGTGTCCTGCCTTCAATAGACCGTTGTCTATCTGTTACCAGACCTTTCTCTCTTGATAATTGAAAAAAAACCAGCCCTTTTGCCTCTCCAGATTTCCAATAAATCTCAGGACTTAACTTAATTACTAGCCAACTCTTTCTTTTATTTGAAATAACACAAAATTAATCTTTATATTGAATTTAAAGATAATATGAAATATCCTCATAGTTTATTTTTACATAAAATAGATTAAAAATAAAATAGTTACTAACCAATAATCTACAATGCAGTTAAAGCTGGGAGAGATAATTAACAATGCAGTCAAAGCTGAGAGAGATTGCAGCTGGTGATATTTTGAATCAAGCGTTGAGCAACCGTAAACAACACTACCCATGCCAAAGAAAATAATGACCTTTTTTCAATTTATCTCTGTATATATACCTATAAATTTTATGATAAAAAATTCATTGATACGAAATGTTATTACATTGGATTCTAATTTATGATTAAATAATCAAAATTATTATTACATTGTTTAACCTTAAAAAAAAATTAAGCTATATAATCTTTCAATACCATTTTAGTCATTAGCAGTTCATAGATTTAGAGTGACTATCATTTGCATATGATATTTTTTTAAATTGGTTATTTCAGCTTTTCCATTTTAAAGTGGTATTTAAAATAAAGTTTGATTTTTCAAAATAGTTAATTCATTTAAATAAAAAAATAATACAAATTAATTTTTAATATTTTTTTATAAAATTATCAAAATTTTATTTATTTTTATTTCTAATAATTATTTATTTATATTCAAATACTTTTTTTTTTCTAATAATTCTTTACTTATATTGAAATACGTTTTTTTTAAATTATTATATCTAAACATTTCAATTTCAATAGAACAATACAACTCCTTAAAATTTAAAGAGTCCATTATGTAACGAGTAACGAAGCTTATATAGAGCAATAAAAATAAAACTCCATATATATCATTACGCTTTAGTTTCTTATTTGTTTTTTTAGCATTTTATTGAATTTTTTAAAAATATGGTTCTTATTCTAATTAAAATATAAAATATTAGATAATCAACATTATTATTACATTGTTTAATTTTAAAAAATTGTAAGCTATAAAAATTTTCAATACCATTTTACTCATTGGGAGTTCATAGATTTAGAGTGACAATATCATTTTGATATGGTATTTCTTTAAATTAGTTATTTCTGATTTTCCATTTCAAAGTGGTATTTAAAAGAAAATTTGATTTTTCAAAATTGTTAATTCATTTAAATAAAGAAATTAATCAAAAATATCTTTTAATAAAATATATATATATATAAATTATAATTTTTTTTTTTTTATTCACAATAATTCTTTATTTACATGTCAAATACATTTTTTTAAATATTATTATATCTATACATTTCAATTTAAATACAGAAATACAACTCCTTTAATTTAAGGAGTCCATTATGCATTGATTAGCGAACATTATGTAGAACAATAAAAAATAAAACTCCGGATATATCATTATTGTTTAGTTTAATATTTGTTCTTTTAAGCCTTTTATTGAAAAGTTTTAATAAATGGTTCTTATTCTCATTTAAAAATAAAATAAACATTAATGAACAGTTATGTATTACTGTTGTTTCACCTACACCCTCATAATGTATATCCATGAGCTCTATGGGTTTTTTATTTCTCTACATAGTTTAAGAATCGATGGGCTTAGTAACAAGTTTGATATGGAATAACAGTGAATTACACTCATGTACTCATCAATATTTTTATATTTAACTGAATATTCTATAAAATATGTATGTATTATAAACAAATGAATATACTAATTTTAAGATATAAAATTTATTGTTTAATAAATTTAATTAAAAATAATATTAATTTAATTATTAATTATTTTATTATGTTTAAGGTATGTTTATTTAAGAATACAGTTTTTAAAATTATATTTTAATTATCAATAATTAATGGATGGTAGGGATTTAATCTTTCCATTACATGATATTTATGGAATATTTTATTTTTAGTAATATTTAAAAATTCATAAGTTCAAGATTATTTCAAAATAGTGATGTATTTTTCACTTTTCAATTTAATTTTAAGAAAAGTTATAGATTTGGTTTCCATTAAATTTTTATTTACGACATTAAATTCTTAATATTATTTGTTGTTTTTTAATATATATATCTGATGATGATGATGGTTAACGTCCACTGAGACCAATCTTTGGTCTATCGGACCTAAAAAAAAGAGTTATTTAATTTGATTTAAGATTTTATTTCTATGCTCAAAAAGCTTGGAGAGAAGCCTCCCGAGCTCACTATAATTTTGACATCTTAAAAGGCTAGGAAGGTCAGTATTGCAACAAAGATTATGAAATTGAGCTCTAATGTGATTGTAGGCAGAGCACTCTAAAAAGAAATTATTTTTATATATAATTTTGTATTATTTGATTTATTACGACTACAAGAAAAATACAATCTTGTTTTCAATTATATATAAAAACTTCAATTATACAATACAACCCCTTATTAAAATTCCACATTTATATTTAAAAATTTAGTGTTTGAAATTTCACCTATATTAATATTATCTTTCGGAAAAAAAATTCACATATTTACTGTGAAATTTAACCAAATATATATTAATATTAATATTATTTTTAGAAAAAAAATAAAAAATAAAAATGAAAATAAAACTCTACATAATTACTGTGAAGTTTAACACTTAAAATTTTAATATATAAGATAAATTGTTTCTATCCGATTAAAAAAAAATGTATTTATTTATATTTTTTATATCTATGACAATAATATTTTATAAAAAGTAATGGATATTAATAATATAGAAAAAAATTTAGTTTTAGACCTAAGGCTTTTGTGATCCATAATGTAGAATAATGTCTTTCGGATTAATCACATAATAAGGATTTGGTTGACCTTTCAAAGCAACTAATGTGGTTCATCCTCAGGACAAGGTGAAGAAAGAGATTGATCTCATTGAATAAATAGAAGGATGCATCATTTTCCGGTGATAACTGTTAAAAACTAGGAGTTAATTAGTTAATTAGTTAGAGAATTTAAAAATTTTAATTATTAAAAATATTATTTAAAAGGGTCAACAATTATTAATATAATTTAGTCAAATGAATAAATTATAGAATTAACCTTAATAAAGAGAATAATATTAAAATAAGGGAGAGGGGGTAAATGGAAAATATAAAAATATAAAATATAAAAAATATAAAAAAGGGGGTGAGGGAAAGATTTTAAAAATGAGCAGAAAAAGGAATTTTTTATCACATAATATATATATATATATATATATATATATATATATATATATATATATATATATATATATAACAAAATAAAATAAAAAATAAAAATAAAAAAATTAATTAATTAATTAATTAAATAAATAAAATAAATAAATAAATGGCATAAAAAAACTAAATAAGAGGAAATGGCATAAAAATCATAAACCAGAGAAAAGGATACAAATAGAAGATGAAAAACAAAACAAAGGGATGAGGAGAAATTAGAGACAAAAGAACAACACCCAGGGGGCCGAATCAATCACCTAGAGAGGGCTGGAATCCAGCTCTTACTTAATTTTCACCCATCATCTCTATGAAGATTATTAGGGTGTCTCTCAATTTCAATAGCCTCCCTCAGCTTTCTCTGATGGAAGTGATCCATCCTAGAAATGACTCTAGAATCTTCAATGCAAACATGGTGACACGATTTCCCAGCACACTCCATAAGAGAAGAAGTGCGGGATCTACTGTGTCTAATGTCTGCAACATGCTCAAGGATTCTCTGTCTAATGGATCGACCAGTTTCCCCAATATAGGGAGTACCATAGGAGCAAGTTACCAAGTACACTCCTTTCATGTCCTTTGGGTCTATAGGGTCCTTAACTGATCCGAGATAATTCCTGATAGTACAGAGAGGTCTGAAAGAAGAGGCAACATTATTTATCTTAAGGACATGTGCAATCCTATCAGAGGTCCCTTGGATAAATGAGAGATTCACCTTGGAGATAGGATCCAAATGGGATGATTTGTCTCTTGAGCCTTTAGCGGCTTTTTGAAAGGCCTTTAGATCTTGAGATCTGTTGTACCCATTAATATCAAACACATCCATAAGATGCGATTTATCTGACTCCAAATGGCTATCATCAGATATTTTAAGAGCCCGAGTAGCCAGAGTGCAGAGAACACCAAATTTCTGAGTAGGAAAATGATGAAAATAAGCATGAATATGCTTCTTAGTGTGAGTCTTCTTGTAGAAAACTTGGTGAGAGATAGAACCATCTTATCTCCTAGAGAGAAGAATATCTAAGAAGAAAAGGAAACCATCCACCTCAACTTCCATTGTGAATTTGATGTAATTGGAATGGGAATTCGGCTGATCAAGAAACAAATCTAAATTATCCCTACCATGGGGCCAAATGACACAGGTATCATCCATGAACCTATTCGACTTCTTTGGGTGAAGTTGAGCTAAGGCCAAAGCCTTCATTTGAAAATCTTCCTTAAATAGGTTAGCTACAATAGGGGAAAGAGGGGAACCCATGGCCACTCCCCAGGTTTTCTCATAGAACTCACCTTGGAAACTGAAAAAAGTTAAGGTGAGACATAGGCCAACCAACTTAGAAGTGTCCTCATCCGTAAGCCGATTAATGACCTCAATAGCTACCGGGATGGGTATTTTGGTAAATAAGGAGACAACATCGAAAATAAGTAATAAATCCCCAGGGCTTAGCCTAATGTCTTTCCATTCCTTGATAAAAGAAGCAGAGTCCTTCACAAAAGAATCAGTAAGCCCCACCAAGAGTTTAAGCTTATGGGCTAAGAATTTAACCAGATGATAAGAAGGTCCACCTATTGTGTTAACAATAGGTCTTAAAGGGACCCCAAGCTTATGAATCTTCAGAAGGCCATAAATCATAGGGGGAAGAGGATTACCCTCAATAAGCTTTCTCGAGAGGGGATTAAGAGAGGGATTAGACTTGATGGTGAGGGAAATCTTCTTAGAGATAGATTTAAGGGGATTCTTCTTAAGCTTAACATAGATACCACTCAGGGAAAGATAGTCAACCATATTGCTGACATAGTCCGACCTATCCAAAATAACAATAGCACCACCCTTATCTGCCTTAAGGATAACAATGTCAGGGTTGCTTCTAAGGGATTTAAGGCAAGAAACTCAGACCTGCTTAAATTACTTCTCGGAGGTTTGGCCTTCCTAAGAATAATGGAGCAGTCTTGCCTAATATTTTCCTTAATAAACTCTAGGAGATCTTTGATACCATACTCTAGGTTGCAGATAATGTCATCAACGAGAATCTTCCTAGGGGCCAAGGCAAAATTAAGCCTTTTATTGAGAAGACAAAAAACAAAAGAATCAAAGCTCAAAAAAGATAAGTTAATGACATTTTTGAAATCCACATACTTATTATTATTAATGTTTATATGGATATTATTATTATTATCTATAATATTTTTATTATTAAAGCTAATTTCGTCATTATTAAAATCCCCTATATTATTATTATTAGTTGTTGTGTTATTAATGATAAGAAAACGGTTTTCGATGTTAGCTCTATCAATGTTGTAGTCCCATCCTAAATAATTTTATCCTTATTCTCTATTATTAAAATTTTCTTACTTATTAAATTACAATCCGAATTGTTTGCATTGAATTTATTATTATCATTCAAAATCAAATTAGAATTTAAGAGTATCTCACCATTGTTAGGAATTACGCAGTTATTAGAAAGGAGGTTCGGTGAGAAGTTAGTTGATAATTTTATTTAAAAATAATATTGATTTATATTGATTTACTATTAATTATTTTGTTTATTTAAGAATATAGTTTTCGTAATTCTAATTTAATTATCTATAATTATGTGGTAAGGCATTTTTTTTTTAAAACAACGTTTTTTTGAAAACAACTCTTGTAGTTGCCCCTGTGTCCATGTGTGAGCCATTTAATTAAATGTTAGAAGATTGAAATGTTTTAGGTCATTAGATTCAGAAGTAAATAATTTTATATCATAAAATTAAACGCTACACAAACCAATTAATTTATATTACATGGATAAAAAAAATATATTTTTGAGTGATCAAATGTCTTGATGTGAAAACCACCTTTAGAGTGAAAAGAGAATTGATTCCTCTGGTAAATAATATATATCTAAACTAAATATTTAATAAAATTATTTTTAATTGTTTATAACCCTTATGCTTTTAAAATTTTACTTAATAAAATGTATCTAAATTTTCATACATCCAAATATACATAGTTTTTCTTTTTCAATATTATTTTTGTTACAACTATTTATTATTCCAAAAATACATGTTTTTTTTTAATGTATTATTTATGTTAGAAAAATTTTATTATTCATGAGTAGTATTTCTTAATATATATATAAATAAATTAATAATGAAAGTTTTTAAAATATGTGATCTTTTTTTTCTTAAATTTCCAATTTTTTTCACACGAGGTGTGTAACATACATGACTAAAAAATAAAAATAAAAAAACTCTTACTTTATTACCCTTACTTTCGTACACTACCTATTAGTTGCACTAAATATATATATACACATCGGAAAAACCATACAGATGAATGTTTATACCATTACAACTTTATAACATGCATTTTCTTGTCGTTATTTAAACTTACGAGTTTAGCACTACCCGAGACTCTTACGCGAGCCTAATTGATATCTATGCATATTAAATGTTATTACCCAATTATTAAAGGTTCGTAGGACAGGTTATCATGACAAATATTATTATGACAGTTTAATAAATAACTTTGGGTCTCATTGAGGATCATTATAATTTATTAAGGTATATGGCTATACAAGTACTTGGGATTTCCCCTTGCCATATGAGGCCACCTGCCTGCTTGTCCGTCGTTTCATTTCGAAACTCAGGATCAACGGCAGAGGATTGAGTGGGAACTGCTTAGGGTATTCCCCTTGAAAACCCTAACTAGCCTTCTTCATTTCATTGTGCGATTTCACTAGGCGAATTGTCAGCAACCTATGTGGCGGCATGGTGATACTGTTGGGTAGAGTCCATGCTCCCATCCACCTTCAAGTGCTTCGGCCATGACCAGGTAAGTTGGGTGGTTCTATATGTAGTTTTTTGTTTTTCTTCTGCCGAGACCTATTTCTTCAAGGGTTTGACTGCTTCACATTGTGTTATAGAACCCGTGTTTATGTCACCCCCTTCGTAGTTTGGAAGGTTACAATGTTTTGACAGGAATTTTTCTGCTTTTTCCATAGGGTTTAGGAGCTATTTCCAACATCAAGGAGCTCCATTTCCCTTCTGTAGTCTTTTCCTCCACCACGACAAGTAAATGAGATGCTCAGCTTAGTTTCTTATATAAATGTTAGCACAAGTTGAACTTACTGCTCGCACAAGCACTGTCGTGAGTTTTAAACTTCAATTATTTTTGTTTCCCCACAACTTTGGTCTCAAGCCTGCGAAGAAGGTTTTCACAAGTTCGTAACCTTCCTTGTTTCACTTGTATATTCTCTTAACTTCACTTAATCTTTAATATGGGTCTTTGCTGCTACTGATTTATTTTTATTTTGGTGCATGTAAACCCCTTAACTCGACGGCCAAGGGATACTCAACGTGTTTTCTTCCCAATTCAAGATTCAATGTCAACTACACATTTCCTGATGCTCTCTTTACCCTTTTAGTATTTTTCTTGAGTTCCTTTTTGGTTGCACAGAGTCCAATCCTAAATTTCGGGATTGAGCGAGATTCTTGCTCGCCAGTATTCGACTTTGGTGACATGGTCGTTGAGCCATCTGTATTGTTTCTTCTTTGACATGACTCTGCCTCTTCGACATACTTACAAACATTATTCAATCAATGTATTGTTTGTTGGGTCTCTGGTCACAAATTATTTTGAAGGAATTTAACGGTGTACTGTGAGATTTTGTTTACGTGATTAATGGAACTTATTGGCGGTTTACCTTCCTCGTCATTGTGTAAATTATTAGGTTTTTCTTGCATGTTTTCCTACACAACTCTAAATACGGTTTTTCCTTTCGGTATCATGTTTACCCTATGGGGTTTATCAGTGTTATTTTTTTGAACTTATTGAACCTTTTAATTTTTGAAATGGTTTTCCTTGTTCAGTAACTTAAGCTGTATATATGTAGATTATTTTCGCGCCCTTGGTCGAGTAGTATTATGATGTCCTCTGCAATTTACTATATTCACTGTGTTTTATTTCTATAATGCAATATATCTTTGTGGCATATTAATATTTCCTACAATTCAAACATGCATGCTATTTTGAGGATTTTTACACTAAATATATTGTAAAGATAATTTTGCGTCTTCAACAGAGTTTTCTTTCCTCCTTCAGGAACAATAAATTTTTTATATTCCTTTACAGTTTAGGATGATGGCCGGACCATCTAGGTCTCTGTCTGTGTATATCATAGGTATGGAGGAATGATCAGTTTTGGGGTCTAGGGTTCCCACCCTGGACCCTGAACTAACAATTCACTTCGAGCTATATTTTCAGTTTTAAAACATAGTCCTCAACCCTATATTCGATAATTGTAACTTCATTCTTTTCCTGTATTACCTAACAATTATGATTTGTCTACGACATGTTCCTAACATTGTTTTACACAGGCACTCACATTTGAAAGTTCTACAAATAATCCAGAATTTTAAAATATAATAAACAGATATGACTCATACTAGATATACATAGTGTACAATCATTATTTCCTTGTTGGAATACACATTCCTTTCCAATATTGAAGCAACTTCGTCTAATTATTTACTAAATTAAATCTGTCTGTCTATCACGTCTGTAATAAATAAATATTTTTACTTATCTCATTTTTGGCTCTGTTGATGATGTCCTCCCAACCATAAGAGAGGCGATTACGTCCTCATCTTCCCTCTTGCTCCACAACTGAGAAGAATAGGTTGACAGAGATTTCTAGAGAGACCTCGGGACCCCAAGTCCAGTCTTCTTTTCAGAAATATTTAGGAATGCTGAATGTTTGCACTCGTTACTACCAGCTCAGGAAATCTTCACTGTCTTCCTTTTTCCTTTCTTAGTCTCAGAACATAACCCCTTTTCCTCACTAGGATGTACCTTTATCCTCAGAGGAAAATGTAACTATCTAAATTGTTCAAACCATTCTCAGTTCTTGGAATACATTTACCATCAGTATTTTTTCATTTTTATGGAACGAATTTTCCACAACTAAACTTTATTTTGAATAGAACAAAATTAATTCATGTTCATCCAGTAATATTTCTCACAGGAATAAAATGTTTTAGTTTCTTCAAAACAAATAAAATGACATAACAACTAATTAACAAAAAGTTGTTACTTAAACTAGTTGTCACAACTCCCCCCCTAGAATTAAACACCATCCTCGATGTTTCACTCCATATTAACAAACAATTCTGGATAAGCATCACGAACAAATCCTGCATCTTCCCAGGTAGCCTCATCTGCGCTGAAGTACTTCCACTGCACTTTAACCTCAGTGATGGCTCACCTCCGGACCATGATTTTTCTCTGGTCAAGTATACACTGAGGTTCAACCAGAAATTAGCCGTCCATATCAACCTTCCATTAGAAAAACTCCAATTAAATTCTCATAATTTTTTTTATATTTCAAGTTATGATTTTTAATATTATCCTTCCTAAATGCTTTGCCAGTGGATTACATGCTTCGGGTCATGCATGTGTCACTTCAGTATGGATACATGGAACAAATTGTGCACTCGGATATGGCTGGGTAAGGGAAATCAGTATTCCACAGGCCCCACCCTTTCCAATATCTGGAAGGGTCGACAAAACCTAGGAGCCAACTTGGCACAAGAGTCCCACCTTAATTTGCTCCTCTTTGGTTTAATCCTTACATACACATGATCACCCACTTCAAATTGTTGATAAGTTCTCTTCTTATCTACATATATCTTCTGTCGATCTTGAGAAACTCTTAGATTTTTTCTAATATTTCTTACTTCAGATTCCATCTCAGCCAGCATTTCAGGTCCAAGCATCAACTTAGTTTCGGGGTTGCTCCAATTGATGGGAGTGCGACATTGTCGTCTATATAAAGCTTCGAAGGGGCTCATCTTAAGAGACTCCTGATAACCATTTTTGTAGGAAAATTATACCAAGTGCAAATATTCTTCCCATTTTGTTGGTTTCTGCATCACGTACATCTGCAGCATATCCTCTAGGACTTGGTTTACCCATTCGGCTTTTCCATCCGTCTGAGGATGATAAGCGGTGCTGAAATTTATTTAGGTTCCCAAGCCTGTAGATAAGGTCTTCCAGAATATTGAATTAAACTTCACATCTATGTCCGATATGACAGTATTTGGTATTTCATTCAGTATAAATATCTCTCTCATAAAGATATCTATTATTTTCACAGTTTTTCAAGTAGACTGTACTAGTATAAAATGTGTTTCCATGTTTAGTCTATCAACCACCACCATAATGGAGTCATTGTGCCTTTTTTATCTTGGTAAAACGGTAATGAAGTCTAGAGATATAACTTCCAATTTCCATCCAGGTACTGGTATGGGCTACAACAATCTGGTTGGATGTTGATGCTCCACCTTAATCTGTTGACACTCCAGGAATTTCTTTAAATATTCTGCAATATGTTTCCGCATACCAGGCAAGAAATAGACCTTTCTAATTGCTGTTAACATTTTATGGTATCCTGGATGTCTTGAATTATTTCTACGGTGATAATCATTCATGATCAACTCCTTCAAATCCAATTGATTTGGAATATATATCTTTTCCTTAAAAGTTAGCAATTGATCTTTGCTAGCTCCATAGTGAAAAGGTTTTTCTTGCATTCTGGCCTCCGCCATTTTCTGCCATAAAACCTTGTATTGAGGACCCCTCTGGGCTTCCTCCTTTACTCGATCTAAAAATTTACATTCAAGATTATTGTAGAAAAGCTCATAAACAAAATGCAGTTTTATGCTTAAGGCACCCGCCACACGGTTCTCTTTACCTTTTACATGCTGAATGTCAATGTCAAACTAAGTAGGGAAGGCATTCCATATTGATTGATGAGATTTTAGATCAACTCGCTTAAAGTAGTTGGTTAGCTTGATGTGGTCGGGTTTTAACACAAATATCTTTACTAGAGAATAGTGCCTCCATACCCGGAGTGCATGCACTACCGCTGTCAGCTCTAGGTCATAGGCTGAGTATCTTTTTTCATGCTCTTTTAACTTCCTTGATTCATAGGAAATCACTTTCCCTTCTTGTGATAGAACTTCCCCAACTCCTTGTTTACAAGCATCGGTACAAACCTGAAACTCTTCGTTGGGATCAACTACCCTCAACACTGGGGTAGTGGTCAACCTATGTTTTAATCTTTCAAAATTATTCTAGCATTCATTAGTCCACTTAAATACTTTTCCCTTCCTCTGCAAGGAAGTAAGTAGGAAGGAAATTTTGAAGAACCCCTCAATAAACCGTCGATAGTATCTAGGTGATACCATAAAGGATCGGATATTTGGTACATTTTGGGGGATTCAGCATTCCATAATCGTCTTAATTTTCTTTCGGTCAACCGCTATTCCCCCAGTGGAAATAACATGGCCTAGATACTGGATTTATTCCTTGAAGAAGTCATATTTGTTGAACTTGGCGTACAACTGATGTTTTCTTAACATCTCCAACATATTCTTAAGTTCTCTTTCTGCTCTTCCATATTCTTTGAATAAATTAAAATATCATCAATAAATATCAGCACAAAACTATCCAAAAAGGGGTGAAATATACCATGCAGTAGCCTCATAAATGTTGATGGTGCATTATTTAAACCAAAAGGTAATACCACAAACTCGTAATTCTTGTCTTGTATATATCCTCATATTTTATCTGGATTTGGTGGTACCTAGACCTTAAATCTATTTTTGAAAATACTATGGCCCCTTTCACTTGATCAAACAAGCCATCAATTTGAGGTAAGGATATTTATTTTTGACGGTTAGTTTATTAAGCTGACTATAATCCATGCACATTTTCATGGTTCCATCCTTCTTCTTTACAAACAACACTGGTGCTCGCCAAGGGGACACACTTGGTCGAATGTACCCTTTGTCCAACAACTCCTGCAATTTCATTTTTAATTCAGTTAGCTCCAGAATACTCATTCGATATGGGGCCCTTGAAATTGGTGAGGCTCTCAACATTAACTCAATAGTGAAAACAATATCTCTTCTTGGAGGTAAACCTAGAACATCTTCTGGAAACACATCCACGAATTCTTGTAATATTGGTATGTTCTCCATCATAGGAGTCTTCTCCTTGGAATTGTCAAAACCCACTTGGATGGCATATCTCACATCCTTTCCTAATAAATTTGTTCATTTGGGATGTTGTAATAGGACGTCGCTGTAGTAGTTTCTTGATTCCTTGAATCTCTTTGCAATTTCCATCTTCAATCCTATAATATATAATCTTTTATTTACAATCCACTAATGTCCAATGTTTCTCCAGCCAATCAATGCCCAACAGTACATCATAAGACCCTAATGGCAGTATATTCAGATCCACATTTAACTGTTGGTTTCCAATTTCCAATGTACATTTTGGGATTTTGGTACTTACTTTTTTTTTTCCAGTGGTTAGCTATACCAACCAGGGATTTTTGAATTTCTAGCTTTTTAATTTACATAATTCTACTATTTTGGGGTTTACATAACTTAAACTTGCACCTAGGTCAACCAAAATAGAAATCGGCTATGAAAGTAGCTTACCTTCCAACTCTATCATCATTGCTTGATAATCTCTGTGATGATCTTCTAATGCTGCATTGATTCTGGGTATACTTCCGGCTACATCTCCCACTGTAGAAGCTTCTTGCAGATTAGCAACTATTTCACTTCTCCCTTGTTGTGGACAATTTTTGTAGTAATGAGCCTCGCCGCACCCCCAACATTGTAGAGGTGGTTTCGGGGCTTGTCCTTGCTCAGGTTTGTTGTAAGCCTTTCTAGGCCTCTCTTCTGTAGGCCATCGGGTTCTTTGGTGGTTCCTTCCAAACTGTTTTCTCACTTAAATCCATGTAGAATTCCTAAAGTTGCTATACCTAGCAAGTCTGAAATTTGAACTGCTTTTCTATCCTTTTCTCGACTGCCAATTTTTGTCCAGTTATCCTTTTGCCTAGGATTACTAGTAGCACATTCTTTCCTTTCGAATTGATTCCTCCATGGTCCTTGGATTCACGAATTCAATTCGTTCCGTCATGTAGGTTGGAAAAATTCTTAAGAATCGTTGAACCTTAGCCTTTTCATCCCTTAGATAAGGAACATATATTAGTAGGGAGATGAACTTGGTAATGTACTCATCCATCATCATTTGAACCAGCTTCAAATCATGGAATTATCTAGATTTTTCATCATAGAAAGGTTCTCATCCCATGTCACATCTTGATCTTCAATGATGCAGACATTCTTTACTTCCTCCCACCAAAGGGTGGCCTTTTATCTCAACTGATAGATGGCCCATCTGGCTTTAAGGTTGTTGTTGTACTCACATATTTTGAAGTACTTGTTCATATTAATCAACCAGGCTTCAACCACCTCTTCCACTTCTCCATCAAACTTAGGTTGTTTATCTTCCAGAACTCACCTTATAGTTCCACCTTTTGTATCTTAATCTCTTGCTGATATGACACATTACCAAAATAACCCTCACTATAGTTTTTTTTCTTGTTACTTCATTGTGAATGGCTTATTTCCACTATGTTAGTGGTTTTGTCATTCATTTTCTTCTTGAATGTCCGTATCGTGACTGGGTTATAACAATCCCTGATTATGTTTTTTAGAAAGGCACTTAAGTATCCTTTCATGTTCTTCCATTAGGCGTTCATTGTCACTCCTCACCTGAACCATTTCTTCCTATAACTTCTGCACATTACTTAACAATATATTGGTCTAGTGCTATTGCTCCTCCAACAGTCTATTGGTCTGCTGGTGTTGATCAACACTTAGCTGAATCCACATTTCATGATTCATTATGGTTGGGGTTGGGGTGTAGGTTCCCCTGTATTCCGAGGTGTTTGTTGTGTTGATCCCCTTCTCATATTGTCTTTTGCAATATTATTTCTTTTCTATGCATCATTTATACACAAAATTTATCATTTTAGGTGACCCCTAGGGTCCCATCATGTGAACGATGCTCTGATTCCACTTGTAACATACATCACTAAAAAAAAAAGTTAACTCTTACTTTATTAGCTTTAGATTATTACCCTACCTATCAATTGCAGTGTATATATATATATATATATATATATATATACATATACATATACACACATATATATACATATACATACACACACACACACACACACACACACATATATATACACAAATTGGAAAACCATACATATGAATGTTTATAGCACTACCCAAGATGCTCACGCAATCCTAATTGATATATGTGCATATTAAATTTTATTACAGAATTATTGAAGGTTCGTAGGACAGGTTATCATGGAAAATATTATCTCGCCGATTTAATCAATAACTTTGGGTCTCATCGAGGATATTTATCATTTATTAATGTCTACGGCTATACACGTACTTGGCATTTTCCTTCGTCATATGAGGCCACCTGCCTGCTCATCCGTCGTTTGATTTCGAAACTCAGGATCAACGACGTAGGATTGAGCGAGAACTACTTAGGGTATTTCCCTTGAAAATCCTAACTACCTTTCCTCATTTCATTGTGTTTTTTTGCTGGGTGACTCATCTACAACATTCACGGTGGCATGGTGATACTTTTGGGTAGATTCCATGCTCCCATCCACTTTCAAGTGCTTCGGTTTTCACATGAATTTTTCTAGTTTTTCTAAGGGTTTAGGATCCATTTCCAACATCAAGGTGCTCCAGTTCCCTCCTGAAGGATTTTCCTCCACCACAGTAGGTAAATGATATGCTCGGCTCAGTTTCTTATATAAATGTTAGACCAAGTTGAACTTACTGGTTACATAGGCATTGCCACAAGTATTAAATTTGAATTCTTTTTGTTTCCCCACAACTTTGGTCTCAGGCCTGTGGAGAAGGTTTTCACAGGTTCGTAACCTTCATTGTTTCAGTTATATATTCTCTCAACTTCACTTAATCTTTAACATGGGTCTTTTTTGCTACTGATTTATTTTTATTTTGGTGCACGTAAACCCCTTAGCCCGAAGGCCAAGGGATACTCAACACGTTTTCTTCCCAATTCAATATTCGAAGTCAACTACAAGTTTCTTGATGCTCTCTTTACCCTTTCAAGTATTTCGATTTACTTCCTTCTTTGGTTTTAGAGAGTCCTATTCAAAATTTTCGAATTGAGCGGAATTCTTGCTCGCCAGTTTTCGACTTTGGTGACATGGTCGTCGAGCCGTCTATCTTGTTTCTTCTTTTTTATATGACTCTGCCTCTTCAGCATACTTGAAAAAATTATTCAATCAATGTATCGTTTGTTGGGTCTCCGGTCCCAAATTATTTTGAAGGAATTTAACGGTGTACTGTGAGATTCTGTTTACATTATTAATGGAACTTATTGGTGGTTTACCATCCTCCTCACTATGTAGATTATTGGGTTTTTCTTGCATGTTTTCCCACACAGTTCTAAATAGATTTTTTCCTTTCACTATCGTGTTTACTCTACGGGGTTTATTAGTGTTGTTGTTTTGAACTTACTGAATCTTTTAATGTTTAAAATGGTTCCTTGTTCAGTAATTTTCACTATACATATGTAGATTATGTGTAGATTATTTCCGTGCCCTTTGTCGAGAAATATTATGATGTCCTTTGATGTTTACTATATTCACTGTGTTTTACTTCTATACTGCAATCTATCTTTGTGGCATAGTAATATTTCTTGCAATTAAACCATGCATGTTATTTTTAGGATTTTTACACTAAATATATTGTAAAGATATTTTTGCGTTTTCAACAAAGTTTTATTTCCTCTTTTAGGAACAATAAATTTTATATATTCTTTTACAGTTTGGGATGATGGTCGAACCATCTAAACCTTTGTCCGTGTATATCATAGGTAAGGAGGAACAATCAATTATGGGGTCTAGGGTTCCCACCTTGGACCCTGAACTAGTAGTTCACTTCCAACTATATTTTGAATTTTAAAACATAGTTCTCAAATCTATAGTCCAGAACTGTAACTTCATTCTTTTCTTGTATTACCTAAAAATTAGGCTTTATCTACAACATGTTCATAACATTTTTTTACACAACCACTCACATTTGACAGTTCTACAAAAAAGCCATAATTTTAAAATATAATAAACATAGATGACTCATACTAGATATACACCATGTACAATAATTCATTCCTTGTTGCAATACAAATTCCTTTCCAATCTTGACGAAACTTGGTCTAATTCTTTACTAAATTAAATCTTTCTATCTATCACATCTGCAATAAAAAATTTGTTTACTTATATCATTTTGGGATCTGCTAATGATGTCCTCCCAACCATAAGAGAGGTGATTATGCCCTCATCTTCCCCCATGCTCCACACCTGAGAAGAGTAGGTTGAAAGAGATTTCTAAAGAGACCTCCAGACCCCAAATCCAGTCTTCTTTTTAGAAATCTTCAGGAATACTGAGTGTTGCCACTGGTCACTACCAGCTCAGGAAATCTTCACTCTCTTCCTTTTTCCTTTCATAGCCTTATAGAAGAACCCCTTTTCCTCACTGGGATGTACCTTTATCCTCAGAGGAAAAGGTAACTGTCTAAACTGTTGAACCACTTCTAAGTTCTTGGAATACTTTTACCATAAATGTTTTTTTACTTTTGCGAAACCACTTTTCCATAACTAAATTTTATTTTCAATAGAAAAAAATTAATTCATGTTCAACAAGTAATCTTTCTCACAGTAATAAAATGTTTTAGTTTCTTCTAAAAAAATAAAATGACAAAACAACTAGTTAACAACTAGTTGGCACTTAAGCTGTCACAACGTGATTTATCTTGAGAAATAATGATAAATTTTCATAATTATAATTTCTTAAATAATACTATATTTACCTTTAATTACTTAATTGTAATAGTTTGTAAGTAAATAAAATTTTGTAACTACATACATACTCTTTCGGATTGTTTTTTTAATGAATATCAAATTTATTCTCTTAAAAAACAAACTATACACATATATTTAATTACCTAATTTTAGCTAAAAAATATTACACGTTTTTCACATATATGTAATAAGAGGAAGGTACATGAGGGCCATGGTAATTATTGTGATATTTTGTACTATTGTTATTTAAAATAGTAATATATATTTGTATTTTTTTAAATGAATATTTTTAAATGTGTAATTGAGTAGAATGTATTAAATTCATATTCTAATTTCTAATATATTTATTTTAAAAATTCAAAGTATGGTGAATTTTTTTATTATTAATCTTTACTCTAGATGTGCAGAGAACGAATTTATCTAAGTCCAAAAAAATATTCTCATGTCCCAAACAAGATTCTTCTTTATCTTCTTATTCTAGCTTTCACCTTGACACTCCTCCTCTCCTCCTCCTTACACAAATTTAAATTATGAGGCCAAGAAATGTGTTGCCTATAGGAACATTTAGATATGATAAGAAAAATGTGATACTATATTGTAATTTTCTCTACAAATGTGATGGAAAGTGTGCCGTAAATGTTTGAAATTTCATGTTTAATGTAGTATAATATACACGCAAATTTACAGTATTGTATACAATATCGAGAGAGATATGCCCAATATCTAACACCATACAGCAAGACATGTTCATTCATTCAACAATTGCTTCCAAATCTCTCTTAGTGCTAGATTTGTTTTGTCAATAAACTTGTTTTTAATACCCTTGAACTGGTGAAAGCCATCGTTGTTGCATATAGGAACATTTAGTTCTGTTAAGAAAATTGTGATATTGTGTTCTAATTTCTCTACAAATTTGTTGGAGTTGTTTTCTCAAGAAACTTGTTTTTACAGCTCTTAAGGGATGAAATCCATCATTGTTTCATATAGGAGCATTTAGCTATGATAATAAAAGTGTGATAGTATGTTCTAATTTTCTCTACAAATGTGTTGGCATTGTTTTCTCACTAAACTTGTTTTCACTACTCTTAAGTGATGAAATCCATTGTTGTTGCATGGAGGAGTGTTTAACTCTAATAAGAAAAGTGTGATGCTCTGTTATAAGTTTCTCTACAAATGTGATGGAAAGTGTGCCATGAATGTTGGCAATTTCATGGTTAATGTAATATAAGCTAAATGCAAATTTATTTGTTCTACACAAGATCAATAAATATATGCCTAGCAACTAACATCATGAAACAAGACATGCTATCCAACTCCATAAATGTTACTCAATCTCTCTCGGTGTTGGATTTATTTTCTCAATAGCATTATTTTTATTTCTCTTGAAGTGATGAAAGCCACCTATCCACAAATATTTTACTACATGCGCAAAGAACAAAAGAAATAAACTTCATATCAGTGATACTGAAAAAAAAAAGGAAAAAGGTAAAAAAAGTGGTAAAGAACAATGTGATATTTTGAATAGTTTCAAATATCATGAAGAAAAAAATACATAGGTGACTCTATAGGAAGCGATAAAGATTATATATGGAGGAAATACACCAAAACAATCTTTGATTTTGAAGGTAGAAAATCACAATCTATTTCTTTATTCATGAGGCATTCATGTTGGCATGATCAGACAAGGCCTTTGACTTAAATTGAACATAGGCCTCATGATTTGTAAGGCTCAAGGATGAAGCATTGCAGTAATATTTCACTGTAACATGGTTTTTCCCTTTCCTTGATATAATTATTTGTTAAATTAATAATTATTTACTTAATTTATCATATTAATTTTATTTTTTAATATATATATATATATATAATTTAATGTTATACAAGTTGTATCAAGATACTTTTAAATTATTACTCTTCAACTATACCTTATTAGTTTAGTATGTTTTCAATCAAGAAGAGGCTTCAGAGTTTAAGAATTATATCTTAGATCTGAGCACATGATTCTATTAAAATTTATGAAAAAATTAATTTTTTACATATGTTTAAATATGTGATTTTGGAAGTGATACACTTGATTAGTATTGTGGAAGAAATTTGAGTATATCATTAAGGACTATGAATAGTGCCTCTAACATTTGCATTACTTATAAGAAAATTTAATATCCTTTCTTGCCGATGGATATACCCAATCCATGAAAAATGGTAACCATGTCTGCAATGATATATGCTAATCATTTTAGTTTTATGTTGATGACAATTTATTTTATCATTTGTTAAGTAAGACTTTCAATTTTTATGTTTATAATAGTTTAGAAGCATTGATATCAATCTAGTAAATTGATATTGCGAACCACCTGATGTTTGTGACATGTCTCTAGGTGTTTCCATTCATAAATTGCTTACTCATTTTGTCTCAAGATTGCTAGATAATGGTGAAAGAAATAAATTGCTCATCCAAGTGATCTAGATAGGTATTGACAACCTTCTTGGAAAACCAAGCATGAAGATGCTTCTAATTTTGAATGAAGAAGTCTTCAAAAGTTCATAGCTCTACTTTAATTACATAAATGCATTGAAAACCAACCTATAGTATTTACTTTAGTTGTTTTATTTGGACATGTTGCAAGGTGACATTTACTCCTATGCAAGTTGTGCATCAAATTATTATGTAACAATTGTGCCAAGAAGTTTTTAAAGTATTACTCTTCAGCTATATCTTATCAATTTACTATGTTTTTAATAAAGAAGAGGCTTCAGCGTTTAAGAATTTTATCTTATATCTCAGTACATGATTCTATTAAAATTTATTACACAAATTTATATTTTAAAATAAACCAGAACATAAAGAACAATAACTCAGAAAAATATCTCCATATTAAAATGGCATTCACTTTCTTGTATACCAAGACTACTGTTCTTCATATACAATTTCTGACAAGCATGCAATTGCCTGTAACAAATACCCCCTTAATTAAATACATTTCCACCAGATTTAACTATATAATTACCCATAAAACAAAAGAATCATTATATGAATATTAAAAACAATAATCAATAATAGGTTATTTGAAACTTTCCCCATAAGAATTAACACTTGGCAATTATCAGCAATTCAATTGACACCGCTTTCAATATAGGACTTTGGATTAAAGCTTTATGTTATCTATGGTCTAGATGCTACCATTGTCATTATGGTTTACATACGACGAATTGGTGCCGATGACCTATATGTGTACACCGTACTGGTTTGGATCTGTTTGATTGCATAGTTTATTTCTATGATTAAGTTTAATTAAGGGTTTTCTTATCACATATTTTGAGAGATGCGAGGATTCCCCACTTATTCGAGCTCCCTTTACTAGCATATACTATATCGTTCGATCCATCCCGCACAATATTGATGGTGGGTTTTTGGCCATGGGGTAGGGTTAGGGTAACCACCCACCCCTAGCCTCCTGCTAGAGTCTCCTTCCACCTACCATGGGTCTGAGAACCTTGCTCTGCAAGTTTTCAACCCTTATGTTTAATCCTCATGTATTCTTCCTTCAAGGTCATGGCGCCACCCATGGAGTGTTTCCAAATCAATTTTCCGTTAAGGGAGGTAATCTCTTGTTTGCGCTTAGGTGGAAATTCTACGTTTTCATTCCTTGTTTTTCTATTTCGACACTGGTTCTCTAGTTTTTTGTTATAAGGTTTCACCTTGTAGCTCATGTCTTCGGTGGAAGGAATTCATACAGTCTCTTGCCCTCTTTTCCAAGTCCTCTCAACTACTTTGCTTGAGGTTCTAAAAAAGAAAACTGGCAATAAAGCTTCTGTGTTGGTTCAAGCCATTCAACGACCTCCTCAAATCTTTAGTGAGTAATTTTCCATTACCCTCGCTCATTTTATGATTCTAATGCTCTGTTTTTGTCCCATGTATAGGCTTAAGGTTTTTTTTTTTAACTTATCTTCCAGATTGTAATACCATGCTAAACATGGTTGGAGGTTCGAGAAACCCGGAGGAAGTTGTGGCTTCGGCCCTCATCCGAGTCCTTCCCTATCATGGACGCAAGTATGATTTCCTCATGTTCTACTTCAGCTAATTCTGTCAAACTGCCACTGTATTTTTCTTAAGGCATTTCTTAGTTGTTTGCCCCTTTTCGCTTATTGCAAGTAAGGGTTTCCGTCCTCACAGGTGGTTGCATGAAAACCGTGGTTTTTAATTTAAACTCTGTATTATTTAATTGTAATTTCATTTTGGCTTAGCCCTTTCTTTCTAAATTAACAAATGTTTGAATTGTTATTTAAGAACTCTGGACTGTAATTGATAAGGTCTAAACTGATTTATCTGGGCATAAACCCTTTTGCTAATTGCAAGGGATCGAATGGTTTATTCCAGTGCTTTGAATCCATTAGCATGTTATCATGACATATTTACTCTTCTAATGTTTTTAAGTGCATTATGTATAACTTATTACTCGAATTTTCCTAAATAAATTTCACGAGGGTTTTTCCAATTTATATCTTGGTTAACCTGTGCTATTGGTATTCACAACATTCTTTTCTTTCCCTGCTTTGAAATTCAGTTAATGGCATTACTAAGCTTTGGTTCTTGTTATGGTTTAACGGCACTCGTGTCCTTCCATGGTGCTCTTGTGGTTAGGTGAAGAGGCACCAGAACCTTGACCCTTCTCATTGGGTCTGGGTTATAAACCCTCGGCCTTTTCCCTTTACCACTACTGGTATAAGATAGTATTTGTATCATAGATTTTTGTGTTCAAATAAATAAATATTTCAATTTTATACTTGACGTGAAATACTCCACTGTTTATGGTTAGAAACATAGGGTTTAATCATGAGAAATGCAGAGATATACAGTCTAGTTTATAATCCAAAAGACACACTTTTTACCTTTCTTTTATATACATAATTATATTCATGACAGTAACCCAAATTTTAGAATATACAATAGGGAAACTCTTACATTCACTTTTTTTGATATAAGTACAATATCAAAATAGAGTTCCTTTATTTTACTAAAAACAACTATAATTCTAGCATTTCCCTTTCTGTAATTAAGAACAACAGTAATTCTAGTATTTTATTTTCTGTAATTAAGAACAACTATAATTCGAGAATTTTCCTTCCTGTAATTAGGAATGATTGTAATTCTAGTATTTTCCTTTCTATAATTAAGAACAACAGTAATTCCAACATGATTATTCAACTATTTACAGTATTCAGTAGTACACATAAATAATTGAAATACCTATTCTGAGACCTGGTTTCTAGTAATTATTGGTTGTCCTAACCTTGAGCGAAGTTATTAGGTCCTCAACTCCCCCCTTGCTCTTCACCAGTCTGAGGTGTTCTTCTTGAGACGAGAAGTTAGACCCTAGGATTAAATCCGACCTTTTACTTCTCTAGGTGATTACTGAGTTCCATTGGTTCTCACACTAGCTCTTGACATCTCAGTGCAACCATCTGTTGCTTAGCCCTCATCTCCTTCTGCACAAAACCCATTTCCTACTTAGCATTTTCATTTAAATCCTTTTTGGAAGGGAAACTACCAGAACTGTCTCAACCTCTTTTCCCTGGGTTCTTGGAATATTTACCAAATAGTTACCTTTTCCTTTAACTCCGAAACAAAAATTATATTAAAGTAAATCTCTAAATAAAAAGTTAAATATTATAGTATCATTAACGAATGCCCCATTTTTTATTCATTTAGAATTGTCTAAAACAACTTAAATAATAGTTGGTGAATTAAAAAGTAGGGGTTACATCTTTCCTCCCTGAAGTAGACATCGTCCTCGATGTTATGTGTTCTCTGAGAACAACTCCGGGTACGCCTCATAAATGACTTTTTCATCTTCCCAAATAGCCTCCTCCGGGCCAAAGTGCTTCCACTGGACTTTAACTTGAGGGATGACTCACTTTCGGATCATTATTTCTCTTCAATCTAGAATATGTTGTGGCTCTATTAGGAAATCACCATCCGATTCTACCTGAACGACACAAGATTTTTCCAACTAGTTCAAATCAAAAAACAAATTTGTTCTAATTGGATTACATTTTTAACTTACATGTATACCCTACTGATGTATGACATGTTTGGGATCATGTACGTAACGCTTCACTAGTGATACATGAAATACGTTGTGTACTAATATATGACTAGGTAGTGCCAATTGGTAGGCCACGAGTCCTATATTTCCAAAATCTCGAAGGGTTCGCAATAGCTGGGAGCCAATTTGGCACAAGCATTCCACCTCAGAGTACTTTTCTTGGGTTTAATTCTTACATAGACATGGTAAACTACCACAAATTCCTGGAAAGTTCTTTTCCTGTCCGCATAAACCTTTTTCCAGTCTTGTGCTGCTTTTAGATTCTGCCTGATCTTCTTGACCTCCTGCTTCATCTCTTCTAACATATCTGGCCTAAGCATCATCTTATTTTCCAGACTACTCCAATTAATAGGAGTTTGGCATTTTCTTCCCTATAATGCTTTGAAAGGGCTCATCTTAAGGGATTCCTGATATCCATTATTGTACGCACACTCAACCAAATGAAATTAGTCCTCCCACTTGGTTGGTTGTTGCATTATGTACATGCGTAACATGTCTTCTAAAATTTGATTTACCCTTTCTGTTTTCCCATCTGTCTGCGGGTGATAGGTAGTGCTAAATTGTATTTGTGTGCCCAGGCCACTAAACAGTGTCTTCCAGAATGTTGATGTAAACTTTAAATAACGATCTGAAATGATGACTCGGGGTTACCATGCAATATGGAGATCTCTTTCATGAAAATGTCAGCAATTTGCACTGTCTTGTAGGTAGATCGAACATGGATGAAGAGAGCCACTTTACTGAGTCTATCGACTACCACCATTATAAAATCATTGTGCCTTTTGTTCCTAAGTAATCCAGTGATAAAGTCAAGGGAAATTACTTCCCACTTCCATTCGAGCACAAGAATGGGTTGAAGTAATCCACTGGGGTGCCGATGTTCCACTTTAATCTGCTGACACTCCATACACTTTGTTAAATATTTTGGAGTGTCTCTTCGCATCCTGGCCAAGAGTAGTCCTTTCTAATTTCCATTAACATTTTTTGGTATCTTGGATGTCTGGCATAGGAACTCCTATGATATTCATCCAAAATAATTATTTCCAAATTATTTTGATTGTGAATATATATTCTCTTCCGAAAAACTAGGCGCTAAACAAATTTATATTTTAAAATAAACCAGAACATAAAGAACAATACCTCCTTCAAAAAATATCTCCATATAAAAAATTGCATTCACTTTCTTGTATACCAAGACTATTGTTCTTCATATACAATTTCTGACAAGCATGCAATTGGCTGTAACAACTACCCCCTTAATTAAATACATTGGCACTAGATTTAACTAATAATTACCGATAAAACAAAAGTATCATTATGTGAATATTAGAAACAATAATCAATAATAGGTTATTTGAAACTTTCCCCATAAGAATTAACACTTGGAAATTATCAACAATTCAATTAACACCGCTTTCAATGTAGGACTTTAGATTAAATCTTTATGTTATCTATGGTTTGGATGCTACCATTGTCATTATGGTTTACATACGACGACTTGGTGATGATGACCTGTATGTGTACACCGTACTGGTTTGGATCTGTTTGACTATATAGTTTATTTCTGTGATTAAGTGTAATTAAGGGTTTTCTACTTTGGATATCTTATCACATCTTTCGAGAGATGCAAGGATTCCCCACTTGTCCGAGCTCCCTTTGCTGGAAGATGCTTGATTTTCGATCAATCCCACGCAATATTTATGGTGGATTTTTGGCCACCGAGGTAGGGTAAGGGTAACCACCAGAGTCTCAGTCCACCCGCCGCGAGTCTGAGAACCTTCCTCTACAATTCTACAACCCTTATGCTTAATCCTCATGGATTCTTCCTTCAAGATCATGGCAGCACCGAGGGAGGGTTTCCAAATAAATTTTCCGTCAAGGGAGGTAAGATGTTGTTTGCATTTAGGTGGAAATTCTACGTTTTAATTCCTTGTTTTCCTATTCCAACACCAGTTCTCTGGTTTTTTCTTACAAGGTTTCACCTTGCGACTCAAGTCGTCGGCGCAAGGAATTCACACTGTCTCCTGCCCTCTTTTCCAAGTTTGCTCATCTATTTCACTTTGGGTTCTGAAAAAAATAGTGGAGATAAAGCTTCCATGTTGGTTCTAACCATTCAATGACCTCCTCAACTCTACGTAAGTAATTTTCCATTACCCTTGCTCATTTTATGATTTTAATGTTCTGGTTCTCTCCCATATATAGTATTAAGGTTTTTTTTTAAACTTTTCTTCTAGATTGTAATCCCATGCTAAACATGGTTGCAAGTTTGAGAAACCTGGATGCAGTTGCGGCTTAAGCCCTTGTTCAAGTCCTTCCCTATCCCAGGTGCCAATATGCTTGTCTCTCGTTCTACCTCAGGTAATCCTGCCCAACTGCCACAATATTTTACTTAAGGAATTTCTTAGTTATTTTCCCGTTTTCATTTATTGCAGGACGGGTTTGCATCCTCAGAGAAGGTTGAAGGCCAATCATGGTTTTTAATTTAAACTATGTATTATTTAACTATAATTTCATTTGGGCTTAGTGCTTTCTTTCTAAATGCAGAAATTTCTAAATTGTTATTTTAGAACTCTGGACTGTAATTGCTGAGGTCTGAATTTGTTTATCAGGGCATAACCCCTTTTGCTAACTTCAAGGGTTTGAATGGTTTCTTCCAATGCTCTCATATGTTAGCATGTTATCATGATAGATTTAGTCTTCTGATGGTTTTAAGTGCATGTTGTATAACTTATTACTCGAATTTTCCTAAAGAAATTTCACGAGGGTTTTTCCAGCCTATATCTTGGTTAACTTGTGCTATTGGTATTTGTGAAATTCTCTGTTTTACCTTCTTTGATATTCTGTTAATGGCATTTCTGAGCTTTGGTTCTTATTATGGTTTAACGACACTCCTGTCCTCCCATGGTGCTCTTGTGGTTAGGCAAAGAGGGATCAGAACATTGATCCTTCTCATTGGGTCTGGTTCTAAACCCTCGACCTTTTCCCTTTACCACTACATGTATAATATAGTATTTTTATCATAGATTTTTCCGTTCAAATAAATAAATATTTCCGTTTTATACTTGATGTCAATGATGCCACTGTTTACAGTTACAAATACAAAGTTGAATCATGATAAATGCAGAGATATATATTCTAGTTTATAATCCAATTTGTTCTCTTTCATTGTTTTCTATCATATTCTTCTACAGCTAGAAGACACAATTTTTACCTTTCTTTTATATACATAATTATATTCATGACAATAACCCAAATATCATAATATACAATAGGGAAACTCTTATGTTTTCTTTCTATGATATATGTACAGTACCAAACTAGCATTCCTTTCTTTTACTAAAAACAATTGTAATTCTAGCATTTTCCCTTCTGTAATTAAGAACAACAGTAATTCTATCATTTTCCTTTCTTTAATTAAGAACGACTATAATTTGAGCATTTTCATTTTTGTAATTAGGAATGACTGTAATTATAACATTTTCCTTTCTATAATTAATAATAATAGTAATTCTAGCGTGATTATTCAACCCTTTACAGTATTCAATAGTACACATAAACACTTGAAATACCTATTTCGAGGCTTAGTTTCTAGTAACTCTTGGTCCTCCTAAACTTGAGCGAGGCTATTATGTCCTCGGCTCCCCCCTTGCTCCGCACAAGGCTGAGGTATTATTCTTGAGAGCAGAAGTTATAACTCAAGATTAAATCCAACCTTTTACTTCTATGGGTGATTACTGAGATCCACTGGTTCTCACACCAGCTCTAGACATCTTAGTGCAACCATTTGTGCTTAACCCTCATCTCCTTATGCACATAACCCCTTTCCTACTTAGGATTTTCTGTTAAATCCTTTTTGGAAAGGTAACTAGCAGAACTATCTCAACCTCTTTTCCCTGGGTTCTTGGAATATTTACCAAACAGTTGCCTTCTCCTTTAACATCGAAAGAAAAATTATATTAAAGTAAATTTCTAAATAAATAGTTAAATATTAAAGTCTCATTAAGGAATTCCCCATTCCTTATTCATTTGGAATTGTCTTAAGCAACTTAAACAACAATCGGTGAATTAAAAAACATGGGTTACATTAGCTTTCTGATATGTAGATGAACTTTGAGTAAACTCTAGTTTTGTTAATAAAAATTCTTTTTATTTACATCTATGCTAGATAGATTGTAGTTGAATGTATTTAAAATTTCTTACTTGAGTTACTTGCTCATTTCATGCTTGTTCAGGAAGATTATTAATCACCCAAGGAATTTCACCCCCAATTTCCTATTTCAATATCTATAACAAATTATATATATATATGAACAGATTATGTTGGTTTACATATATGTTTTCACCCACAATTTTCTCTTTCAATATCTATAAAAAAAATTTCTAGTTGATAACTCGTATCATCAATATCTTTGAAACCTACATGACCTCCTTCCATGGAAGCAAAGTTTGCCTTTCATTCCTTCATGATGGCTCCTTCTGTGCAACAAGTTATTTCTTCTAGGCTACTCTTTCCTATGCTATTACCTTACTGCGTTCATTTTACAACATGTGGTGCAATTACTAGTTAATAAATAGTAAAGATTAAATATGTGTATGATATGTATAAAATATTTTTAGTAATAATTAAATTATATTTATTAAATTATCTTGTATTTTTTATTTATTACAATAAATTCTTAGTGCTACTATATATATCTATATATATTTAATTGATATATTCATTTTTTAATTAATAATAATAATAATATTAAATTAAAATAAAATGATAATTTAATTCATTTTTATTTATTTTTAATATATGATAACATAAATATTTTTATATTTAATTTAAATTAATATTTATCTATTATTTAATCTATATAGCCATGAAAAAAATAATTTGATTTACATTATTTTTTCATATTATTTTTATTATCCAGATGAAAGAAGTCAAATTGATGACTAACACTAATCAGAAAATAATTTATAATTTTAAAATATTTTCCAAATTTTTTTTATTTCTATGACCTTTAGATGAAGTTACAAAAATATTGTGACAAGTCTAAAGAAACATCCCATGTAAAGCCGGACCTATTTTAAGTGTGCTCCAAGAAATCGCTGAAGCTCTCACAGAGGCTTGATTAGGGTTAGATAGCAAGCCGCCTCGGCGGCCTGGTTTTGGTCATGGCTACATCCTCGGGAGGATGGTTGCCGCCCTCTTATCGCAATGTAATGAGTGGAGATCATGTGTTGCGATTAAACCAAGATGCAACTGCTCAGCAAAGAACATGCCCTGTCTTAGGAGCAGAATGGCAGGCCAAAATGAAGGGACAATGCCAACCACGAGTAGTCAAGAAACCCCGGTTTGTTATTCCAGCTTCGAAGCTAGACAAATACAGAGGCTATATGAAGAATCACGCTTTGATATGTAATTTCATATGTATTTGGCCTTCAGAAAAGGATTTGTTAAAATGGATTCAAATAAAATGGCAGCCCAAGGGTCATATTGATCTGAAATTTGGGGCGAAAGGTTTTTTTACAGTAATTTTTTCTAATTTACTTGATAAAGAATGCATTTTTGAGGGAGGACCCTATTTCTACAGCAATGCTGGCCTCTTTCTCAGACAATGGGAGGAACTTTATAACCCTGAACAAGAGCAATTTCTAGCAGCTCCTGTTTGGGTACGACTATTTGGGCTTCCCATAGATTTTTGGGACCCTGAAATTTTGGAAGGTATAGGAAATTCTTTAGGTATTTTTGTCAAAATAGTAGAATCCACAACTCATGGACGCTACACTTATTTTTCTAGAATTTGTGTGTACATGAATATCTTTGAACCCTTGCCAGAGATGATAGAACTGGAATATGAAGGTAAAATTTGGCTCCAGCTTCTTTATTATGAGCACATTCCTTTTTGCTGCCGCCGCTGCCACGAGTATGGGCATTTATAAAAATCTTGCCCGTTAATTGGAGCCGAGTAGCAAAACCCTCACGCGAATGGACCAGAGGAGCAGCCTCAGCAAACAAAGGATGGATTTGTACCAGTCATGTCGCAGAAACGACCTCCCCGTTCAGGGAATACTATTTCAGGTTCAGCATCAAAGCCAAACCCACAAGGTTCCACAACAACTGAAAATAGGTTCGAGGTCCTACAGGAGGAAGGAGAACCAATTTTTCAGGAAACAATAGATGAAGGAAAAATGAAAATTTTGGCAGTGGTGACCCAGAAACCCCAATCGTCAAAACGGAAAGCAGGGCAGGAAATGGAAACACCAGTAGAAAGTGTAGTACCAGAAATCACCCCAATGGATGTCGAACAATCGGAAGATGAGCTGAGTGCCGAAGAAAAACTATTGAAACGTATTTTTTTTTAATGGAGAAACCTTGATGATCGTTTCATCCCAGCGGACCAAAATAAACTATATAAAGAGACATTTGAGAATTATCTCACAGCGCAAGCTCCTAAAGAAGGCCAAGAAAGAGAACAAGAAGCTAGTAAGAAGACCGCGCCATCAAAACCAGCAAAAAAGCGAGGTCGAAGAACCCTACAGGAATCAATACAGCTAGTTGGGGAAATGCTGATAAATACTGGGAAGATAATACCGTTAACAATGGTATTTAATACCTAATGAAGGTGTTCTCCTGGAATATTAGAGGTCTCAATAGTAAGGGTAAACAGAGAAATCTAAAGGACAGATTGAAGGTGGAAAAACCACAGGTCATGCTTGTACAAGAAACAAAAGTTTCCAAGGAGAAGCTTCAAGCAATAATACAATCTTTCAAAATGCCATACGAGGTTATGGACATTGACTCAGTGCGCACCTCTGGAGGCATAGCAATACTATGGAATGTTGCTGAAATCATCGCTGAGGGTTGGATTGGCATCCCTAGAATCTTAACAGCTACCTTCAAACAAATAGGATCAGAGGAAAGGATCCTCATCTCAACAGTGTATGGACCCCCAATTCTAGGAGAGCGAGCAAAATTTTTACAAAGTATACGCCGATTAAGTACAATGCATCAGGAAAAGTATTGGCTTTTACGTGGAGATTTCAATATGATATTGAACCTATCGGAAAAAAAAGGAGGATTAAGAAGGGAAGACCCAGACATGGCTCTGTTCAGATACTTGATAACAGACCTAAGGTTAGTCGATATTCCCATGGTCAATGGTAATTTTACTTGGAATAATAGAAGAGGGCAAAGATTTCAGGTGGCCTCTCGGTTAGACCGTTTCTTGGCTTCAAAGGCTTTTGTGAGTCAGGACATTTACTATGAAGCTGAAATTCTTCCTACCTTGGTATCAGATCACTAGCCGATCCGATTGGAAGTTGATGTCAAGGCCAGCCCTCAAAACCGACCCTTCAGGTTTGAACTGTTTTGGTTAAGAGATCCGGGGTTCATGGATAAAGTTAAAAGTTGGTGGAATGCAATCCAAATTAGGTGACGCAACAAAATGCATTCATTCCAACTCCGTTTAAAGAAATTAAAATATGAAATCAAGAGATGGAACTATCTTGAATTTGGAAATATACATCAAGAACAGATTCAACTGACTGCAAAAATGAAGGGCATCCAGCAACAAATCATCCTCCAAGAGCGAACAGCTGAGCTAGCAGTGCAGGAAGGTCATACTCTCAGTCAACTAGAAGAGAGGCATAAGAAAGAAGAAATTTTGTGGAAACAAAAGTCTCGGATTAATTGGCTGAAAGAAGGAGATCGAAATATTACGTTTTTTCACAAAGCCATGTTACAATGCCGCCAACACAACATAATTTTTTCTTTAAAAAAAGCCAATGGGGAGAGGATTATTAAACATGCATATATAGAGGGAGAGTTGGTTAATCATTTCAACGACATGCTTACGGAACCTCTCCCAAATCGACAGGAAGCTATTGATAATATCACTACTCTTATTCCCAAAGTGATCACCCGAGAGCAGAACCTTGCTCTGCTTCGAGCAATCACGCTTCAGGAGGTAGAAGAAGTCATTTTGAATTTTCCCAATAATAAAGCCCCGGGGCCAGATGGATTCACAAGTGAATTCTTTAAAGCGGCCTAGCCATTCATTGGCCAAGACATCTTAGAAGTGGTAGAAGAATCTCGAAGGATGAAGATGGTACACCTTGCTTTGAATGCCACCATCTTAACTCTAATTCCCAAGCAGCAAACTGCTGACACTCCAGAAGGCTTCAGACCGATTGCTCTGTGTAATGTTATTTACAAAATTCTTTCTACTAAATTATGGTAAATCGCCTCAAACCTTTGCTTCCTAATCTAATATCCCCTGAACAAACAGGTTTTGTCAAGGGCAGACAAATCTTGGATGGAATTATATTTGCTCAAGAAGCCATCCACTCATTAAAAAAGGACTAAAGAAAAGGTATGATAATTAAGTTAGACTTATCCAAAGCGTATGACCGCATAAACTGGTAGTATCTGATTGAGGTGATGTGCGCCTTTGGTTTTGATGATCGTTGTCTTCAATGGTTGAGGTCCTTCATGTCCTCTCCTCATTTCTCAATCCTTTTGAATGGAAGCCCGTCAGCCCCATTTCCCTGTTCACGCGGACTCCGGTAAGGGGATCCTCTATCCCCATTTATTTTCATTATAGTTACAGAAGGACTTGGTAGACTCATTAAAGCTCATCTAGCTGAAGGCAAATTAAAAGGATTAAAACTGTGGGGACCTCACCTTCCTTTGACCCACAAGCAATTTTTAGATGATATTTTACTGTTCTGTATGGCAACGCTGAAGGAATGTAAAGCTATCTTCAAAATCTTATATGTTTTTATGGCTGCTTCAGGGACACAAATCAATAATGGAAAGTCTAATGTCTATTTTTTAAATTGTCCTCTTGCGGGGAAAAATTTTCTGGCTAGAACTTTGGGGTTCCAGCGAGGAGCCTTCCCTATGAAGTGCCTTGGCATGAATTTAAACCTCGGCCCAGCCCGGATAGCAGATTGGAAAGACACCCTCATCAGAGTGGCTAAACGGATTCAGAACTGGGCGTTTAGAGTGTTGAACGCATCGGGGCGCCTTATCTTGCTAAAATCGGTATTGCAAGCTTTACCAATATATCAGTTGTCTGAAAGAGCATGCCCGAAAGGGATTTTCTCTCAACTAGTATTTCAATTCAAAAAAAAATTATGGAAGGGTGCCCAAGATAATAGGAAATGGGCGCTTCTTTCCTGGGACAAGCAGGTGAACTGGGTCTGCAAGATCCATCCATCTTGAATAATGTGATGGGAGCGAAACTCTGGTGGCGCTAGATTCAGGGAGGTTCAGACCTCTGGAAGAATATATGGATAAGTAAATATGACATGCCCTACACAATATTAGGCCGTTTAAAGACAAACATGATTCCACGAGGCTCCTCAATCTGGAATTTGGCATCAGTGAACCGGTATCTAATCCGATCACATAGTTTTTGGGAGGTAAAGGAAGGAGGGAGAGCGTTATTTTGGGAATACTCTTGGCAACAGCGAGAGAAACTATTTAGTTGACTCGACTTAGGTGAAATCTTTTTATATACGAACACTCCCAATAATAGAATTCTTCAACACTACTGGAGCCAAAATAATAATGACCAGTGGAGGAAATGGAGAGACAAAACATCTTGCCCGTCAGCTCCAGAAATGTAATAATGGGACAACCTAGCTAAAGAACTCAAAACCAGGAAAATTAGACAAGCTCGAGGACCAGACATACTTCGATGGGGATATCTGACAAAAGGGCAATTTACAATTAAAGAAGGTTACAATCTTCAATCCCAACAAGCCAATTATCCTACTCGACCTCTATGGAAAAAAATCTAGGCTCTCAAACACTGGCCTAAGGTGGAATATTTCTTATGGTTGGTCAGCCTTAACAAGATTTTAACCTGGGAAAATTTACAAAAACGAGGAATGTCAGGACCCTCTCTGTGTTCCCTCTGTCAAGCAGAGCGGGAAATGACAAAACATCTTCTCAACTCTTACCCAATGGTGCAACAGCTGTGGAGGAACGTGGAACAACTGTTCAGGAAAACCGATAGACACAATGAAAGTATCATGGAAATAGTCCGTAGGTGGTGAAAAGGAAGGTTTCACTGTCAAGTGATTAACAGAGCATGGACCCTCTCATTCGGATTCCTTCTCTGGAATATCTGGAAAGAAAGGAACAACAGAGTTTTCCAAGACACTGAACAACCATTACATCACATTTGGCAGAGATCTATAGATAATATTCGAGAAACTATTCTTATTGAAAGTTTGGCTGATGAGGATTGGCAAACAGTGGGTTTTGAATCCCAAATTTTGGAATATCTCAATCTTAAACCACAGATGCTGTACAAAATTTTGTGGAAATACAGACCACCCAGGGAAACTATTTAGGATAATTGGACACCCCCCCAACCTGGCTTTATCAAACTGAATTATTATGGGGCCTCTAAAGGGAACCCGAGGCAAGTAGGGGCAGGAGGAATTTTTTGTAATTCACATGGGGCAGTTTGTCGGTTTTATGCATTAGACCTCGGGTATGCCACCAATAATGAAGCAGAACTGATAGCGGTCAAACAAGGCATTCAAATTGCAATCAGAGAAAATTATCAGCAAATCATCGTTGAAGGAGATTCATCAATGGTTACATGGGTTCTTCGCAAGTTGCAGCATGGTACGCCCTGGGAGAAAGTGTTGCATAGTTGGCGAACAACTGCCCTTATTCAAGAAGTAAGTCATGTGTTGACAAGAATTCAGTATCTGATCCCCAACCATATTCGGTGAAAGGGTAATACAGTTGCAGATTATTTAGCAAATTGGGGATGTAAACAGCTTGAGAGCTCCATTGATGCTCGTCCCACAGAAGCAATCTGGGAAGTGGAACTTCACTCTCTCCAAATGATTGTAAGCAAAGACCTTCAACCCCCCGATCGGGGTGTACACGTCTGACCACAGTACAAAAATGTGGAGCGCTGGCGGCTGTCTTCTTCTCCAAGCAACCAAGTCTTATTATGGTGCATTGGAATCATAGCACTCGGCACGAAGTTAACGAGAGATCTTTAATGATTATGCATGTTAGACAGCCTGGGCTATCAGGGTGTGGGCGGAAACATTGTGATATGGTAAGCTGGCTTTCTCCCTCCCTTCACGCATTGTTGCAATACTCCTTGCATGTAAGCGACTGGAGGCAGCAGAGGAGGAAGCAGGGTAACGTTCCTTCAACCAGCTACTCGACCAGGTGTGGGTATGTATATAACCTTATTCTTTCGCTCATGGTTGCTGATGCTCTGGTTTCCAGCTGTAAATTGTATACTATGGTGTTTTTGCCTTCTTTAAATGTCTTGAATTCCGCTATCCCCATTCTGAAGCAGATAAGGCCTTGCTTCTGCGACCCCTGCAAACTGATTTCCATCCTTATGCTGACCAGAGTAATGTATGGTCCTAACCATTTTGGTACCGTCCCCTGCAATTTGCTTTCCATCAATAAGTGTAGCGGTCTCACTATTGTTAGTCCTAGGGACATGGTCAATTTACCCCTGTCCGGTGTAGACCCCAACAATTTGTTTGCCATCCTTAAGTTAAGTATGGTAACAAATGCTCGTACTAGGAACACTATCAATTTTACGCTAGCCGACGCCTTCCAGATGGTAGGGGGTTTCCTTGCGGGTAAGGGCCAGAGTTTGGCACAGCTGCGCAAAGTCCCTACAGTCTCCCTTGCCACTGTTTCATCTGCGAGCTTTACCACCCCTCCCACTGAAATGTCAGCGACGCTTCAATCCCTCTATTCTAATTCTGTTCATCATTTTTGTGCTCTGATTTCCACCACAGGGTCTTCAGCATCCCCAGTAATGAATTGGAAAACTGGGTCTGCACAATCTTGCCTCTTGTGTAATAACACCGGCCGTCTGCCCTGCTTACAGAACTATCTTTTGTTGTTAAACGTTATGAGCAGCAATAACTCTGCTGCTCAGGGGGGCGAAACTAAGGGATTCCATGCAATAATTAACGCCCTCACCTTTTCTCCCCGCCTGTTCCTATTTTTGATTAGGCGTCAGTGCACAATGGGGAAGTGTCGCTCCACTCCCAGGTCTACAAAATGGAAACAACCAGTCCAGGAGGAGCCTCAGCCAAAGAAAAGAGGGAGAAAATCCAATCAAGAAATTCTAGAAACTCTAGCAGGAAACTATGTTTTAGGAAATTCTTCCAAGGTTCGTCAGGAGATTCGGTGATGGGAGAGAGATATTCAAACATAGCCTGAAGACATTGAAGTAGAAGAAGAGATTCTAGACTTCATATCTGATCTAGGAAACACCCGAGGCCGTCTCACGTTATTCCATCAGACTATACATACCTACTGGACAGTTAAATGCCTTCTTGCGAAGGCTATGCAGAGTTTTCCCCCTGCCCAGACTCAGCTTGACTCTACAAAGTTAGAATCCCACATTATGGACATGCTACAGGATATGCAGAACCAGCTTTATCATATTAAGATCACCTAGTACCAGGCAGCTGACCGTATGGGCAGACTTGATGACAAGGTGGGCCGGATGGAAAAGCAGCTCCAACAACTCCAGCAAGTGGATATGCCAGGGTCTCATGTCAAAGACCCAGCTCCTGTTTCCTCTTCTGATGGCTACAGGTTCCTTATTACTTTTTTTTTATGAAATTTGCAATTTTGAATGAACTTAGTTTCTATTACCAGCATGTAGATAGGTATGCTCTTGAACAGATAGCCCACGAGGGTTTTAGACGGAAGAAACTTTTTCAATTTTGGTATGTTTTTCATGCACTGAGATGGCCAACAGACCTGGTTTCCTTCGGGCAGGTTGAAGCCACCAATTGAACTATAATTTTGTAACATGCTTGCAAATATCAATAGAAAATAGAGAGGCCCTACTATATTTAAAAAAAAAAAAGAAGTTTAAAAAAAAAAAAGAAGTTACGAAAATATTCAGAATTTTTTGCGAGGTACAGTCAAACGAAACAGCATTAGCATTATTAAATAAGCCAAATTTCCGAGGACAGCCAGAGGAAACATCAGTATTATTATTAAATAAGAGAAAGCACATAGTTTTTTTAATTGTAATTCCAACAAACTGTTAACACCACAAAAATCATCTAGAGAACCAGACCACAGCGAGAGGTGAGCACGTGCTCGTATAGTATGTTATTTTGTTGTGACGGGATGACTGATTCCTTGCCTATTGGACGGAAATAACGCGAACACCGCACCAGTTACCACACTCACCGCTAAAGGTAAAGCTTGAACCCATTTATGTATGCTACTTTGAGCCGACGGATACAAACACTGAACCACGTTTTTTGTCTGTGAGAGACACAACAGCGAACACGAGAACTGCTAAACCAGCAACCAGAAAATCCTTTAACGTAATCTGATACTCCGAGGCGTTTGAAGGCTTAGACTTACTTTTCCCACTGCCAAACGTAACTACCCCGCTTTTGGTGGCGATTCCGTAATGGACTTTGCCATTGCTGTCTGTGAATGTATCGGAGAACGAGAGAACGAAACACAAGATTCCAAGAATTCCCAGGAAAATTCCCACCAAAACCTTATTTCCCTTTCCACAGTCGCCGTTGTGGGAGAGAAGATTCGACAGCATCTGAAATACGAAAATAACGCGTTGTGGGCAGCATTTTTGCAAGATTAGATAAAGATGATAAAGAGTAATTGATGGCCTTTGTTGTACTTGTCTTGTTGTCACTAGTGGAAACTCCCATGATTCAACTTCTCTCTATCGTTTAGTTTAACACCTTTGAAACTGCCAAAACGCACTATAGAAAAATTTGATATTGCACAAACCAAAATCGAATATATGGGCAAGGTCTTGGCTTCCCTGCTATTGTTGACCACTGAACTCACGTGTCAGTATGGGCGAAATGATAAGTAATTCTCAATGGCAAGGCCATCTTCTTATCAAAATGCGGAGGAGAAATTACTTACGTGGTGGGTGACAATAACAGTGATTGATGCGTGCATTTTTGTTACTCTGATTAATGCGTGCGTCTTGGTTACTCTGTCAAATGTGCCCATCCTGAAATTGTCAATTATCATCGGTGACTGTTGCGGAGAATTTGAATGTGCTTCTGCATATTGTTATTATATTTTTTTTATTCTTATCCCAAGCCGCCTCATGGAATTTGTATTTTTTCACGATTACTAATTCGTCATATCTTCATTAACATGTGTCATTTGAACGGGTTGATGGTCCCCTCAAAAATAGAGCATAATACTATTTTTATTTGACGGAAAACAGTTTCAGCCGTGTTAAATTGAGACCTCTAATCACATGTTTGTCTTTCTTTTCAGACGTGGAAATTATATAAAATAAAATACCGACTTGTTTAAGTTGATTACAAACTATCTTGACCGTTGAAGAATGATAATTAGAGTAGAGCCTTTGACAATGATTTCTTTTGAAACACTTAAAGTTGAAGGGCTGGTGACTAAAATCTAATTTGACAACACGAGAATGTTGAAGGACAGTTATATGGTTCTTTCAGTGTCGTCCTCGCGCAAAGGAAGCTATTGGATGCGAACTGCACGGCGTTCGGATGGATGGGCTTAAAAATCGACTTATAGTGTCATTCAGTAAGGAGCATGGTAGCTATGTTGGTAATTTTTTTTTACATATTTAATTTAGATAAAGATAAGATCGCTGTCGTTTTCATTAGATAAGGTCGCTGTCGTTTTCATCTCTAAGTTAAGGAGTACGTTTTATTACTTTACTATTACATCAATATTTTTTTTTTGAAAAATAACATTATAATTTCAAGAGTCTGATTTTGCAACTACTCATTGTAGTTATATATTAATGTAGCGATATATTAAATAATTGGTAAATGTAGATAGCATAAAACTATTTATCCAAAATAGATTTTACATTAATTAGTTTAATTTTTTTTTAAATAAAATTAACTAAATTAATATTATGATTAATTATATAGATAATTAATATACTAGTTAAACAATATTTTTTATTATAGAGATTCAACTTCATTTAAATTCTTAACTTGTAAGAACTTTTTGTTATCATATTATGAGTCAATATTATAACTTATTAATACCAAATGCTCAATATGACACATGTTGACATGACATTTTGTTTAATTAATTATTTTAGATAAATTCAATAAAAAAGCATGACGAAGATAAATATTGATCCTTCACTTGTCAATACTACTATAATTTTATATAGGTTAAAAATCTACTATCTAGCTAATAATTATTGATAATTAAATTAAAATTTTGGACGTCTTATTCTGAAATAGACATGCCTATTGACATAATTTTATTATGAATAAAAAAATTGTATCCATGTTATTGGTGAGTGATTATTTCAATACAAATTAGTCTTAATAATACTTCAATGTGTGTAATCTTGATGACCATTTTATATAAGACTATTTGTAGATAAGATTGGAAAAAAGAAAATTTTCACCCATATAAATAGTATAATGGAAAAGGTAATGACAATTAGACCATGAATTCAATCTATGGGAATTGGAGTTCTTACACCATTTGCGCTTCCTCAGTTCCCATATTTTTTTTTCCCTATGACTATTAACATTGGTCGTCCCCCACAAGAACTACCTTCTCTTAAGGCTAGGTAACTACAATGACTTCTTTACACATTACCTCAAAATTTCCCTAAAAAAATCTAGATAGTTGGAAAGGCATCTTCATGGGTTTCCTTAGTGCTCTCAGAATCCTAAACCAATATGATCATTCAGATCTAGTAAGTTTAAACAATTTTAGAGAACTTTGCATTCCTATTCCATTCATGGACTAGGTAAAATACTCAAACATAAACAATTCCCCTCTGTGAGGTTCTTCCTCCTCTCCTACATCACTCTCTTTCTTCCTCCTCTCCTACATCACTCTCTTTACCCCCTTTGAGGATCTATTATGGTAATTCTTTTTCACTCAAGAATCTCTTGCAGCATTAGATGGGTGGCTGGGATGTGTGGTGGAGAAGGCCCTCAAATAGCTCTTTTTCATTATCCCACATCTATTTTTCATGTTGTAAGGGTCCTATAATAATAGGGATCATAATTTTGAATTGGCTGTGTTTAGTCTTGTAATATTGTACATACCTTTCTTTCTGCAAATTTTTTCCCATATTACAAAATAAAAAGAGGGTATGTCCTAAAAGAAAAATCAAATGACCAAAAGAAAATAAGATCAAAAGAAAATATAAGGTATGAACCCCACAAAAAGAAACAAAAATAGATCCTGAAAGTGTTGCACACTCAAATGCCACTACTCTTAGTTTAATTTATGCAAATAAAATTGTGTGCGTTCAAAATACCACAGTTCATGATGATCATATAGTTTAATCTTGATTAATTCATGCTTTTAAATTTCATGTCATGATAGTTAGTGAATAAAGATTTGACTAAACAATTTACTCTTGGCAGATCAGTAGTTAGGTAGAGAATGAAAATGTACTCATCAGTTTAATCTGAGCCATTGGAAGTTATAAGGTTAGAAATAGGTTAGTTTGCTTATTAAAAGAAAATAAAAGGGCCAACAAGCTCAAATGCACCCAATAAAGGAAATAAAAAATGTTAGGGTAAATAAAGTGTAGGTAGATTACTTTCATAAGTAATGAAAGACATCAATTAGTTGATCTCATATCACTAATATCTTTCTAATCCTTTTCCCTTCCTAAAAACCCTTTTTTTGTTCTCAAAACCCCTTTCCCTAGTTAAAAAGCTATTTCCCTTTGAAAATTCACTTGTCATTTACTACCTTTGCATTTTCATAAAAAACATGAAAAACCCATTTTTTGCATAGTTTTAACACGCTTAATATAATTCCCTGGACCCCACTTTCTTTTATTTTAGCCCACCATGATTAATATAAATCATAACCCCCCATTTAATACATTTCCTGACATATATTTTAGCCTATAGTTAACATATTTCATATTAAACCCCACCCCCCTCCCCCCCCCTTCATATGTTTCTGAAGTTTATTTCATATATATCCTTCATCCCCTTTATATTATTATAACTCTTTGCATATAAAATATTCCATCGCATAACCTTATTTACCCGACCACACCGCTTGAAATCCCCCAACTCATCCATTTCCCCGATCCTATCCAATCAAGTGTAATGGTCGATGAAGAATTTCACACCCCTGCATTTATGATGCTTAAAATCAATTGGGGACAAGGGTAGGGGGGGGGGGAGGTGGCGGGGGGTTATGGGGGAACATTGCGAAATGGGTGGTTTCACAACTCCTCACCTTTGCCTTGCTGCATTCCCACGGCTTATCGCAGCCCCACCACTATGATATTTTATGTATATATCATGGATCATGAAACAATCTCATACAAAACTCTAATCCAAGAGCTCCCAGTACAATATACAATTGTCTCACATTATCATACAAAAATTGGCAAATACATGCGGCAATTTACTACCTCCTTATAGCCTGCCTCCACTACGCAATCCCTGCTGATTACAATCCCTGAATGAATGAGATCCTTCATGCCTCGACTACGCAATCCTCATGGGCACATCCAATGTTTGTGTGGTTGCATGAGTGCACCCACTAATGTCACAACTGATAGTAAAACTGTCCCTTTCACCTATCTTTCAACTGGGTCTCCACTGGATCTGACATGCATGTAGTTAGCAATAGTGTTTCTTCAGTTGCATGTGAGACCACTGATTGTGAATTAATTAAATAATTAATTCACTGATCTCTCATTATTGTATGTTCAGTTACAACTAGCATAATTTATTTTAACTCACATAACTGAGTTAAACTATTTTACAACTCACATAACTACACATCTAACTTTGTTACAACTTTGAATCACTCAGTTACAGATAATTCCACTTGTATGTCACTCCAACCAACCACTGAACCCAAAATCCACTTAGCTAACTGATTTGACACTTCAGCTAAATATTTCCAAGTGCTCATTGAGAATAGATTAATATATATTGTCCAATTATTATTAAGAGATAATAATAATCGACATGCATTCTATATTTAGACATGCAATCTATAAATAGACTTCGCATGTGAATCTAAGAATAGAATATCATATATACATAGAATTTTCTCACCATTCTAAAAATAGACTCTTGCTATAAATAGAATTTTCTCACCATCCTAAAAATATACTTACACCTAAAAATAGCATGAGACTCAATCCTAGTGTAGGTGCTTAATTTTCACTAGGATCATCATCTTGTTGAATCTCAAAACTCCCTCTCAGCAAGAAAGGGATTATCCTTCACCTCGATCCTGTCTCTATGGTATTCAAATTTTCTACTGGTGAGCGCCTTTGTCGGAATATCTACATACTGATCTTCCGTAGGAATGTACTCAAGCAACATGATCTTCCACTGCACAAAATATCTAATATGATGATACCAGATATCCATATGCTTAGATCTATCATGAAACACATGATTAATCAAGAGTTTAATGAAACTCTGATTATCACAATGAATCACTATAGGATCTAAATGAGAACCAAACAAACCAACAAGGAAATTTCCCATCCAAATAGCCTTACATGCAGCTTGACTTGATGCCATGTATTTCACTTCCACTGAACTGAGTGCAACGGATCTCTGTTTCCTACTATACCAAGAAAAAAATGTAGATTTGATACTGAAGATCGCCCCTGCTGTGTTCTTTATGTTCATTGGACTGCTCGCCCAGTCTGCATCCGTGAAGCCATGAAACTTCACCTCATCCTTCTGTCTGTAACACAATCCATACTCATAGGTGCCCCTTAGGTATCTCAGGACATGATTTCACGCCTTCAAAAATAGCTTGGTAGGATTAAACATTGCTTGACTAATCGGGTTCACCACATAGCATATGTTCAGTGTTGTATTCACTGAATAAATTAGCGAACCCACCAACTGTCGATAGATAGTAGCATCCACTACCTCTCTATATGCAGCATCCTTTTTCCTGTAGTTTCCTGGAAGAGGAGTATCCATGGGTTTGCAACCCTCCATGTGAAACTTACACAGTATCTCCCTTGCATACTTTCTTTGAGACACAAAATAGTTCACCATCTTGCTACCATATTTCCAATCCAAGGAAATAATGAAGGAGGCCCATATCCTTCATATCGAACTCCTTTGGAAGATCCTCCTTGCATGAGTGTATCAGCTGCTCATCACCAGTTAGTATTAAATCATCAACATAAGTAGCAATGATTAAAAGCTTACCCTCCACCACAATTTGGTATAGATTTGCATCCACCTCACTCTTGGTGAAGCCAAGTCTAGTGAAATAGTTGTTGATCCAAGTGTACCAAGCACGGGGTTCTTGCTTCAGCCCATACAACGCTCTTTTGAGTCTTCACAAATGTGACTCACTGCTGAAGATCTCAAATCCTTCAACTTGCTTAATGTACACTTCTTCCCCAATGAATGTGTGAACCGATCTGCGCTGAGAGAGCAAGGATGGTCCTTATAGAAGAATACTGTGTAATAAGTGCAAAAGTTTCTTCATAATCAATCCCCTCGATCTGTGAGAAGCCCTTGGCCACAAATCTAGCCCTGTATTTCTCAACACTCCCATCAACAACTTTCTTTACCTTGTAGATCCATCTTGAACCAACCACTTATTTACCAACAGGCCTTGGAACAATTTCCCAAGCACTGTTTCTAAAAATGGAGTAATAGTCCTCCACTATTGCATCTACCCATGTGGGCTCCTGCACTTCTTCCTCAAAGGAAGATGGCTCAATCACGATACATTTTCTCATGAGAGCCATGTATCCAGTAAATTAGTTAGGAGATTATCTTTGTTTGCTATGTGAAGTAGGGGCTCCTACTTTCTGCGTAGCATCAAGCCTCAACCTATCAACTTTTGTGGTACACCTCAGTTCTGATGTTTGGCTCTGCGTCAGTGAGCTCCTCCATTCCATGAACCTCCTCCTGTTGCTGATCCACATCTAGAGACTCATCTTTGAGAACCAACAGTTCCTCCTCTACATCCAAGTCTAGCTCCCTCTCAAGCGACAACTGCATGGCTTTCCCCTTATTGAAATTTATATCTCGTCGCATAACATTTATCTTGTTGTTAGGAAAATAAACATGATAGTTATGGGGTGCTTTTGTGTACCCCACAAATATCCCAACTTCAACAGTCGGCTCGAGCTTCTTCCTAGCATTCTTGGTCACATGCACATAAAAAAATGAGCCAAAAAATCTTAAAGTGAGAAACATCAATTTTCTTACCATTAAAAGCTATTCAAGTGTACTCATGCCAAGTACTCTATTAGAACAAAAAATTTTGCACATTAACCGCGGTGTTGCATGCTTCTTCCCACAAAATTCATTTGTATGCCTTGATCATGCAACATCGCTCGTGCTGCACCCATGATCGTGTTGTCTCTTCATGACCCCATTTTTCTATGAGTTGTGAGGCGCTATGAGTTCTCTTCGAATTCCTTCTTTGCTAAAGAAGTATTTGAATTCGTTAGAGATGTATTCTCCAACCTTATCACTACTCAGAGCCCTCACTTGCTTCCCGACTCTTTCTCCACCAATGCCATAAACTCACAGAGCTTTGAGAATGTTTGATCCTTATTTTGCATGAAGTAGATCCATCATTTACGAGAAAATTCATTAACAAAAATAACATAATACCTGTGTTTTCTTGTTGAAGCAACCAAGAATGGTCCACACACATCTATGTGAACTCTCTCTAGGATCATCGAAGCACGGTTCTCCTTTTCATGAAAGTTGGACTTTACATACTTCCCCATGGTGCAACCCTTGCACTAATCTAAGTGAGCAAGTGTTCCCATTGGAAGTCTAGTAGATATTTTTTGCATGACTTTCAAGGATCCATGATGAAGATGGCCCAATTGCCTATGCCATAATTCACCCTCATCCCCGTTCACCACTTTTTTTGCCTTGCCCATTATGGAAGCACAACCATCTACCTCCAGCTTGTAGAGATTGTGAACTTGAATCCTTATCCTCTTGGCTTGACCTGTCTTTTTATGTCATAGGAAATCTTTTCCATCGTTGTAAACAACGTCATAGCCTCTTTCCTCCAACATCATGACTGAGATCAAGTTTTTCTTAAGACCTAGAACATGCATAAAATATTTCAAATGAAATGGTTTACCTGAATCTCTCTCAAAGGTAATGGTACCAATGTTGGTCGCATTGTATCTTCCATCGTCGCCCATCTCTATATGCATTTGGAGATCTTTCTCTTCTAAGTCACTGAAAATTTCCTTATCTCCCGTCATGTGGAAGGAAACACCACTATCAAGATACCACACTAATATCATTACGCTTGATACCAAGCATGCGATCAAGGAGAAATCAAGTTCAAATTGAGAGGCAATGGCCTCACCAACTGAAGCTCCGACAACCTTGTTGTTGTTCTTCTTCCTTGGACAGTTAGTGGTTAGATGCGCATGTTCGTGACATTGAAAACACTTCACCTTGGAAAAATCCAGCTTCTTCTCTTTAGACTCGGATTTTGAGTGGAATTTCTTCCCCTTCTCTTTCCTTGCCTTGGTATCTAAAGCACAATCCTCTTCATCATCATGCTTTGATAAAGAGCCATCTCTAGTGTTCCGCCTGAACACCTCCTGCAATAGATTTCACCACAGTCGTTCCCAATCTGGCAGTTTTTCTTGTCCGTTGACAGAGACTTGATAACTATGCCAACTCTTAGGAAGTGCCAAGAGAGCCAAACTCACCAAATCATCATTAGCAACAGTGATTCCCACAATCCCCAGTTCATCCCAACATTGGAAAAACTTCATGAGATACTTTGGAATATTGTCGCCCTTCTCAATCTTGATCTTTCTGAGTTTATCCTTCAACGCCAATTTCCTATCATCATTTTTGCCTTGGAAAAGATCCATCAAAGCCTTCCACATAGAATATGGAGTGGCTTTCCCATGAACGCTTGAGATAATGTGGTCTTGTACACCTTCCAACAAAATCCTTCTCGTCTTCACTCCTTTCTTTTTCCATGTGTCAAGTAATGAAGCATCTATCGAAGCGGGCTTAGGAACATCTCTTTCAATGAATTCCTTCAAGCCATTATCTTCAAGCACCACCTCCATCATGTCCTTCCATGAAATGTATTTTGAACTTCCCTCGAGGGCATACTCTAGCCGCAAACCATTGAAATCCATTTCGATGTTGACTCAATTGTCGCACTAAGAAATTCTTGCAGCAAATTCAAATTTTTTCCACCAACAAACTCAGCTACTGCCTCAAAATTGCAATCTTCTTTGCTCTGATACCGTGTAGAAATTTCAATACAAATAATGAACTGCCTGGATTCTCCTGATCTAACAATTATATGCCACTGTTAAATACAAAATTGTTTCTACAATAGTTATTGTGGAAATTTAAAACATGATCGCCAATTGCAAACACATGAAGAAAGATCATTCACACATAACACGGATCTTTTTACCAGGAAATCATAAATCTAAAAACCCCACTATCATATATTATCTATATATCATGGATCATGAAACGATATCATAAAAAAATAGAATCCAAGAGATCTCAGTACAATATACAATCGTCTCACACTGCCATACAAAAATTGGCAAATACATGCGCCAATTTACTGCCTCCTGACAGCCTGCCTCCACTGTGAAATCCCTGGTGATTACAATCTCTGAATGAATGAGATCATGCCTGCTTTTACTACGCAATCCTCATGGGCACATCCATTGTGGGTATGGTTGCATGAGTGCACCCACTATTGTCACAACTAATAGTCAAACTGTCCCTTTCACCTATCTCTCAACTGGGTCTCCATTGGATTTGACATGCATGTAATTGACAGTATTATTTCTTTAGTTGCATGTGAGACCACTGATTGTGAATTAATTAAATAATTAATTCATTGATATCTCAATATTATATGTTTAGTTACAACTAGCACAACTGAGTTTAGCTCACTTAACTGAGTTAAACTATTTTACAACTCACATAACTACACATCCAAAACTGTTACAACTTTGAATCACTCAGTTGCAACTAAGTCCACTTGCATGTCCCACCAACCAACCACTCAACTCAAAATCCACTTAACTAACTGATTTCACACTTCAGTTAAGTATTTCCAAGTGTTCATTGAGAATATATTAATATTTATTGTCCAATTATTATTAAGAGATCATAATAATTAACATGCATTCTATATTTAGACATGTGATCTATAAATAGACTTTGCACATGCATCTAAAAATAGAATATCATCTATACATAGAATTTTCTCACCTTTCTAAAATAGAATCACGTCATAAATAGTATTTTCTCACCATTATAAAAATAGACTTACACCTAAAAATAGCCTAAGGCTCAATCTTAGAGTAGGTGCTTCATTTTGACTGGGATCAACATCTTGTTGAATCTCAACAAGCCCGACGTGAGAAGAGAAAGTGTGACTCCAAGTTTTGAAACAAGTGGTACGGTTTCAAAGAAAGCGATAACCAAACTTAGAAAAACAAGGAGGTGACGTAACCATAGGAGCAACCAAAGGCTTTTTGAGTTCGTCATTGGAAAACTAGTGATAGAAATCCTGTCCAGTCGGGAAATGAGTGAATCAACTTTGAAGAATAAACATATTTACCCTGAGAGAGTGAGGAGGCCAGGATTGAGGACTTGGCAAAAGGGTTAGCATGAAATTGGAGAGAAGAGAACCCTATCTTGAGTATAGCAATTTATCGAGGATGGCACCAGAAAGGAGTGTTGGCGGTTACCCTAACAGCCTCTTTTCCTCCAGACGGTAGGATGGGAAAAGATACAGTATCCACCGTTGAAGGATCTCGAGGTTCGTGTCTCCCTCTTTTTATTTATAGGGCGATATTGTGAAGGGTTCGGTCGAGGAGAATTGCCCCTATGTTATTTTTGCAATTTTGTTAACCAATTCAGTTTTAAATAAACATATTTGCATGAATACGTACGGTGGGTAGTATTATATTCTCTTAATTTGAACAACTAGACTGTACAATTATGCTTAGATATAAACATTGATATTTGCTTTTTTCAAGCAAGTCGAGACATTATATATGATCTTCTTTTAAATATAAGATGATTATGATTATTTTTTTCAATTGAAAAAAGTAATTATAGTTTTAAACATTTAAATGTATTGAATTGTTAGTATTTAGATTCTATAAAATATTGTCTCTTTATCATATTTTTGGTAATATTTTCTACATATTTAGTTTTTTATTTGGAAATTGAAACTTAATTTACTATTTTATATATTCAACTATAAAAATTTTATTATTATATATTATTTTGTGTTTTGTATATAAACTGTTATGTGTCTTTTCATAGTTATATTAAAAAAAAAAACCTAATTAGAATTAAAAAAAAAAATTAAAAGTTCTAGAATTTAAATATCTTAAATTAGTTGCATATGAATTTCTCCATTCCTTCAATTACACCATTGTTGGATGTTCTAGCTATTTTAAGTAAAGAAACGAATGTATCCTTCTAGTTGCTTGGACCACCACACATCAAAGCATTCCTTTCTTGACCACTAATATATATATTTTCCATTTATTCACTTACACAATATTGGACACACACACCTTCTAGGTAATGGAGAAATTCCTTAAAAATGTCTATTTACTTGAAGAGCATCAACAAGTGAACTACAAGTTCGCATGTTTATATATTAATGCAACTTATAGGTCTTGGTATTCAAATGTGGCGCACAAGCATAACTAATGGTCCAGGTATTACAATGTGGCGCAGAACCATAAGTAAGAGATCGATGAAGAAAATAAGAAAAAATAGTGAAAAAACATCACAACTTGGAATATGGATAAGCTCCCACACTTCATAAATTTACGAATTAATATGAGAACAAAATTTTACATTAATTTACTTCAGCTTAATGCTGTTTTTTCTATTTTTAAATAAAAAGTTCTTAGTATGTTTCAATTGAAAGTATCATTCAGAATTGGAGGAATTTGAGATATCTTATGTGGCACGTTAATTGATCCCCTTTGTCAGATGGAGGCGATGAATAAGATGTTGAGCCCCTTGTACATGAGGAAAATGTTCATCGAGACTTGGTAGGCTGGTGGGTTGCTTCCCGAATAGTTCCTCCAAGCGATGCAAGCATTTTAAACCTTGACAGTCTTGGTAAAAGGAACCTTGATATTCATTACAATTGGCACGAATCTATAGTGCGAAACGAATTTTTTGAAAAATTCCAATGGGATATTGGTTTGGGAGACATTTGTTTCGCCTACGTCTCTATCAGACAAACAATTGAGTGCTTTTGAGATTCTTTTTTATAACTTTTTTAATGGTGGGAATGATGATGGTTTGAAAATTATTATTCAAGGTACTGATGGAACCGTGAAGTCTTAACTCATTCACTGTATTTCTCGTGCTCTTTGTGCTTCAAAAACGGTTGATAAAAGTGCATTATTATTGCTCGTTCAAAATGATATAAATTCTTTTAACATTCATAGAAAAACACTACATTTCTCTTTGAAAATTCTTCTAAAAGCGATGAAATCATTGTCGGACCAGGCTCTAGCAATATTTCAAGAAGGATTGAGGCATATTCGTTATATATTGTGTTGGAATTAATTCCAACTGCCAGACATTGCAAGCGGCAGTGAAGAGGACAGCGGCAAGCAAAGTCCGCGGGGGTCGATGAAAAGATTTGGGCGGAGGTCCTTACCCCCTCGGATTGCTGACATCACCGAGCTGGGGGCCCACATAGATAATACGGCCCATATGCCATATGTTATATGTCATATAAAGGTTGCGGGGTTTAAATTTGAATTTTCCCATCGCACAGATTTAAAACAAAATTTGGTTTTAAATGTTTTTTTTTATCACGGCATTTGTTTTATGTTATTTGTTTTAAATTTGGGTTTAATATTTATTTGCCCAGCACATTGTAAAAAGCCGTGAAGTTTATTTTAATTACACAACAGTGTAAATATAAAAAGGGAAAAGACAGTAATGTTATTACACAGCACAGCAGTGCGGGGAAGAAAGAACAACAGTGCCGGAAAGTCAATTTTCCATCAATGAGAATTGAAGCGGTGCTGACAGAAGTAAATACAACCATTAAAGATTTGTTCAAGTGGTGAATTTAGTGGTTGTGCCAATGAATGGCATTAAAACAGCGCTGAGATATTTCTGAGATATTTTTTGGTTAATACACAGAACAGAGCCATATTGTTTGTAATGTTTTTCATATATGCACAGCAGCGTATTGTAAAACACAGTGAGCAGAATTTTTATACACAGCAGAGTGTATGTTTTAAAAAAAAACAGAGTATTCCAGCAGTGAATGTTTTTAGAAAGACAGAGTGTCATTTGTAAATGACAGAGTGATATTTCTGAACTGTGTTTGCAGCAGTCAGAATTTTGTTTGTAAATCCCTCTTTTGGAGGAAGTCTGTAACAACAGTTTTTTTTATATTGAAATATAAATTTTCTGAGTTGAACTCTGTCTGTGAGTGAATTTTTTTTGAATTATTCTCTGTGTTGAAGAGGGCAGTCTTATTGTTTTGGAATTCTGAAAATTCCAACATGGTATCAGAGCCAACCCAGGCTATTTGAAGGTCAAATAAGCTGAAGGAAAGGGGTTCTTAGTTGCAGCAGCTTCTCCAGCAGTGTGAAGACTCAGCCAAAGGAATCCAAAGGTATTTCTCTATAAAATTTGTTGTGTTACTGTTGCAGAACAGTGAGCTATTTTAATACACAGTCAAGTTTTTTTTATCATAGTTAGAAGTGCAGAATGGCTGGTTCTAGCACAGGTATGAGTTTGGGAAATGTCCATCTCCCACAATTCAATGGTAAAAATTATGACTACTGGTCAATAACTATGACGGCTTTATTTACCTCACAAGAATTATGGGAATTAGTTGAGGATGGCTTTGAAGAGCCAAAAGATGAAGCAGAGTTTTTTATGTTAAATCAAGCAGGAAGAGAACAGTTGAAGAACAATAAGAAGAGAGATGCCAAGGCTCTTTTCTTTTTGTATTAGGCAGTGCATGAGAGTGTGTTTCCAAGGATAGCAGCAGCTAAGAAATCCAGTGAAGCATGGGAAACTCTCAAGACAGCTTATCAGGGCATGGAGAGAGTGAAGACAGCAAAACTTCAGTTGTTGAGGAGAGACTTTGTCAGAATTGTATGAAAAAGTCGAGATAGCATTGACTCATTCTTCACTCATGTGATTGGAATGGTCACCTGAATCAGATCTCATGGAGAGACTCTTGAAGACAAGAGGATTGTGGAAAAACTCTTGAGAAGTTTACCCTCAAGATTCGATGTGATTGTCACCACCATAGAAGAGACAAGGGATCTCACAAAGTTTTCAGTGGATGAATTACATGCATCACTGATTACCCATGAACAGAGATTGGGTAGGAGTGAAAAGTCATCTCTTGAACATGCTTTTAAGACCCAGATGTCTTTCGGAAGAGGAAGAGGGCAAGGCAGAGGAAACAAGAGAGGAAGAGGCAGAAGCCAGAACAGAGGTGGAAGGAACAGTCCAGCAAATGCTCAAGAAAGGGGCAGCAATCCAAATCAGCATCAAGGCCAAGGCAGCAGCCAACAAAATGGTCAGCAGAATGCTCAAGGACAAAGGTATGACAAATCCAATGTCCAATGTTACAATTGTAAGAAATATGGTCATTATGCTAATGAATTTAGAAAGAAGAAGCAGAATGATATGAGAAGTGAAACTAGTGAAAATTTCACAAAAGAAAACAACAGTCAAAGTAATTTGTTTTTAGCTTGTAATATGGCTGAAGAAAAGAGTGAGGATTTATGGTTTATAGACTCCGGTTGTAGTAACCATATGACAGGAAACTTAGCAATGTTTTCTATGTTAGATGAAAGTGTGCAGTCACAAGTCACACTAGAAACTGATAGCAAAGTTTCTGTTATGGGAAAAGGAGATGTAAATGTTTTAACAAGATTAGGTGCAAGGAAAACCATAGCAGATGTTTATTATGTTCCAGGGATGAAGTGTAACCTCTTAAGTGTTGGACAGCTTGTCCATAAGGGGTATAATGTTTTCTTTGACAATGATGTTTGTACCATCATGGATAAACCACCCAGCAAAGTATGTATTGCTGAAGTGAAGATGACAAGGAACAGGATGTTCCCTCTCAGAATGAGAGCAGATTTGAAGAATGGCGAAGAGAAAGCAGCAGTTGCACAAGAGACTTACCAAAGCGAACCAAAGGATGACAATTGGTTATGGCACTTGAGATTTGGACATCTCAACTTTGGAGGTCTTAATTTATTGAACAGAAAAGGAATGGTAAGTGGTTTACCATTGATAGAGAAACCGGACAGCCTTTGTGAAGGTTGTATTCTTGGGAAACAACACGGAGAAAGTTTTCCTTCCGGGAAAAGCATAAGGGCAAAAGCACCCTTAGAGATTGTCCACTCAGATGTGTGTGGACCGATGCAAACTCCATCGCTTGCAAGCAGCCACTATGTGTTAACATTTATAGATGATTTTACAAGAAAAACTTGGGTTTACTTTTTGAAAAAGAAAAGTGAAGTGTTTGAAAAATTCCGCAATTTCAAAGCACTTGTTGAGAATCAGAGTGGGCTGCATATCAAGGTCTTAAGGACTGATAGAGGAGATGAGTATATATCTAAAGATTTTCTACGGTTTTGTAGAGAAAATGGAATACATAAGCAGTTTACAGCTAGATATACACCGCAGCAAAATGGAGTGGCCGAAAGGAAGAACCGAACCATAATGGACATGGCGAGGAGTATGCTTAAGGCAAAGCATTTGCCGAATGATTATTGGGCTGAAGGTGTACATTGTGCAGCATATATTTTGAACAGGTGTCCTACAAAAGCAGTCATGAACAAAGTGTCGGAAGAGGCATGGAGTGGCGCAAAACAAAGTGTCACACACATGAAGGTTTTCGGATGTGTGGCTTATGCACACATTCCGGATCAGCTAAGGAAGAAGTTGGACAGCAAGGGGGAGAAGTGTATTTTCATTGGATACAGTGAGGAATCCAAGGCATACAGGTTATATAACCCATTCAGCAAGAAGTTTCTTGTGAGCAGGGACGTACAGTTCATTGAAGAGGAAGCTTGGGATGGAAGCATAGAGAAAACAGTGAATGTTAAACACTGTTTATCTCATGATGAGAATGATGATGAATTGGCTGAAATACATCCCCAAACAGCAACACCAACATCGCAGAGCACACCCTTGAGGAGAAATGACAGTGCTTCCCCAAGCACACCACAAGGAGGAAATTCAAGTGCTTCTTCAAGTACTTGTACACCTACTCAAAAAGGTAAGAAATTCAGAAGTTTGAAAGAAATTTATGAACAAGATATAACAAATGAAGGTATCAATTCTTTGTTTGCTTTATATTGTCATGTTGATGATCCTGTTCATTTCGAAGAAGCTATCAATGATAGGAAATGGATAGAAGCTATGGATGAGGAAATAAATGCCATAGAGAGGAACAAAACTTGGGATTTGGTTGAACTCCCAAAAGGTAAAGATGTCATAGGTGTTAAATGGGTCTACAAGACCAAGAGTAATGCTGAAGGCAAGATAAAGAGACACAAGGCAAGGCTTGTTGTCAAAGGCTATAAGCAGAAGCATGGCATAGATTATGAGGAAACTTTCGCACCGGTTGCCAGAATGGAAACCGTGAGAGCAGTGTTGTCCATAGCAGCACAAAACAAATGGAAAGTTTACCAAATGGACGTGAAGTCGGCATTCCTGAATGGAGTGTTAATGGAAGAGGTTTACATTGATCAACCTCTCGGCTATGAGAAGAAAGGCCAAGAGCACAAGGTATGTAAGTTGAAGAAAGCTCTTTATGGGCTGAAGCAAGCGCCAAGAGCGTGGTACAGTAGGATAGACTCTTATCTACTGGAAAATGGATTTGAAAAGTGTGAGGGAGAACCCACCCTCTACATCAAAGAACAAGACGGTAAAATTTTGATTGTAGTCTTGTATGTTGATGATGTTATTTTTACAGGTAATGATGATTGCCTTATTGAACATTTTAAAACAGTCATGAAAGAAGAATTTGAAATGACCGATATGGGTTTGTTGAGATACTTATTGGGAATAGAAGTAGAACAAGATAAAAATGGGATTTTTATCTCACAGGCAAAGTATGTTAATGAGGTACTTGAAAGATTTAACATGCAGGAATGCAAAGCAGCAATCACTCCCACAGTGATGGGATTAAAGCTCAGCAGAGAGGACAACAGCAAGGATTTTGATCCTAGTTTGTACAAGAGCATAGTTGGCAGCCTTATGTACTTGACTGCAACTAGGCCGGACATAATGCATGCTGTTAGTTTGATTTCCAGGTTCATGGAAAAGCCAAAGGATGCACATTGGCAAGCAGCAAAAAAGATTTTGAGGTATGTTAAAGGTACAAAGAAATTTGGTATTTTTTATACTACTTCAGAAAATTCAGATTTAGTTGGATACACGGACAGTGATTGGGCTGGAAGTGTAGATGATCGGAAGAGCACTTCCGGTTATGTTTTTCACATGAGTTCAGGAGCCATTTCATGGGCTTCTAAGAAACAACCCGTTGTAGCGTTGTCTACAGCAGAAGCAGAATATGTGGCAGCTACAGCAGCAGCGTGTCAAGCAGTTTGGATGAGAAAAATGTTGAGAAGCTTATGTCAAGAACAGGTAAAAGGGACGGTGATATTTTGTGACAATAGCTCAGCTATTGCATTGTCTAAAAATTCTGTTTTTCATAAAAGAACAAAGCACATTGACACCAAGTTTCATTTTATACGGGAATTGGTTAGCAATGGCGAGATTGTTTTGCAGCATTGCAGAACGGAGGATCAATTTGCAGATATCCTCACAAAGCCACTACAGCAGAAAAGCTTTGAATATTTCAGGAAATGCTTGGGTATGCAGGAAAACCCAGCAGTTGAAATTAAGGGGGAGTGTTGGAATTAATTCCAACTGCCAGACATTGCAAGCGGCAAGCAAAGTCCGCGGGGGTCGATGAAAAGATTTGGGCGGAGGTCCTTACCCCCTCGGATTGCTGACATCACCGAGCTGGGGGCCCACATAGATAATACGGCCCATATGCCATATGTTATATGTCATATAAAGGTTGCGGGGTTTAAATTTGAATTTGCCCATCGCACAGATTTAAAACAAAATTTGGTTTTAAATGTTTTTTTTTATCACGGCATTTGTTTTATGTTATTTGTTTTAAATTTGGGTTTAATATTTATTTGCCCAGCACATTGTAAAAAGCCGTGAAGTTTATTTTAATTACACAACAGTGTAAATATAAAAAGGGAAAAGACAGTAATGTTATTACACAGCACAGCAGTGCGGGGAAGAAAGAACAACAGTGCCGGAAAGTCAATTTTCCATCAATGAGAATTGAAGCGGTGCTGACAGAAGTAAATACAGCCATTAAAGATTTGTTCAAGTGGTGAATTTAGTGGTTGTGCCAATGAATGGCATTAAAACAGCGCTGAGATATTTCTGAGATATTTTTTGGTTAATACACAGAACAGAGCCATATTGTTTGTAATGTTTTTCATATATGCACAGCAGCGTATTGTAAAACACAGTGAGCAGAATTTTTATACACAGCAGAGTGTATGTTTTAAAAAAAAACAGAGTATTCCAGCAGTGAATGTTTTTAGAAAGACAGAGTGTCATTTGTAAATGACAGAGTGATATTTCTGAACTGTGTTTGCAGCAGTCAGAATTTTGTTTGTAAATCCCTCTTTTGAGGAAGTCTGTAACAGCAGTTTTTTTATATATTGAAATATAAATTTTCTGAGTTGAACTCTGTCTGTGAGTGAATTTTTTTTGAATTATTCTCTGTGTTGAAGAGGGCAGTCTTATTGTTTTGGAATTCTGAAAATTCCAACATATTGATTGACGAGATGAGCTTTATAGGTCCAAGGAAATTCATATAGATGGATTTTCGTTTGTGATAAGCTTTTCCTGAAAACAAAAACTCTCTTTTTGGTGGTAGGTATGTCATTCTTGTGAGCAACCTTGGAAAATTGCTTCATCTCAAGGATAAACCATTCTATGCAGGTAGAACAGTTGGAAAAGTTTTGTGGGAAAGCTTCATCATTGTTGTGGATTTGGAAAAAATTTATAGGAAAGAGGGAGACAATCTGAGATATGTGTCTTTTCGCAATCTTTTAACCAACGCTAAAAATGTGGAGCCTTTTCTTGCGGATCTTCTTATGACGCATGTCCATAGTTTCTTCGATCGACAGGAGAAAAATATATTTAATTTTTATATTCATATGTTTACAACGAATAATCTCGTCAATTTTCACAATCAAAAGATGCTTAAATCATTAAATTTTCATATTGCAAGATGTGTTGCAGAATGCAGTAGAAGAATACAATTTTGCGATGATGATGATGATGTGATGGAGCGTGAAGTTTTGTTATGTTGCAGAGAGCACGTGATGCTAACATGCAATTTGTGCATTGAGGTTGGGTTGGTTAATGGTGCACTTCGATATATCGAAAGATATTTTCTATGCACCTGGTTCAAAGTCGCCACAACTTCCATAGTTCACGAGAGTTATTTTAGAAAAGTACTGTGGTGGTCCGTTTGATAATGACTGCCCAAATGTTGTGCCGATTCCGTCTTTTGTTAGGGGAATCTTATATAGATGGCACTCAAAATGGAATTGGTGTTGACAATTCACAAATCGCATCGAATGACTTTGCAACGAGCCATTATAGATATTTGAGATAGCAAGAGGCAGTCTTTGACATTTAGAACTATATCAAGAGTGAAGTCGATATATGGTTTGTGTATTTCACTGCGTTTTTCTCTTCAATGTTATGCGAAGTTGCAATACAATACATATGTTACACTTAGAAATAAAGAGGAGGAACGATTGAAGTCGATATCATTTACGGGGTATTTTTCTTAAGTAGAGAATTGTGTTTTGGCATGTCTTTCACAACAAGATTATTATTTCTCTATAATTGTTATTGTTTCTTGAAGTTCTTTTTGTTGATCATTTGAATATATATATATTTTTTAGTGATATGCAGATATAGAGAACAGTGATGGTGTGTATTACATTTCAGTGATCAAAGCTATTGCAAAAACCATAAATTTTGTTGCCTATATTCGCAAAAGGCTTGATAGAAGAAACGACTTCCATCTTAATTTCTTAGATGAGCATATTTGTGTATTGTATGAAATTAAATCAGATGTTGAAATATTCGCATCAAAGAGAATATGGAAGGAAAACAAGAAGAGACTGGGTAGAAAGCGTGATCATTATCTTGTTGATTTGAATTGGTGTTTCTTGTATCCTGTTTGCTTTGAAAAAGACTAATATAAAATAATTATGCTATGATAGACTGTTTAAAGTTAGATTTTGTTATGAAATAAAATATATCTAAATATTTTTTTTTGTTTGATATCAGTAAATTCCATGTTGTTTTCATTGGTGTTACCAATTTTCTTTGATGCATTAACACAGATATAGTCAAAATATAAAAAATGGGACCGATGTCAACTATCGTCAACTGTTATTGACAATTGTAAATAGTGGTCGGTCATACACAAATTTAAGACTTTTCAATTACTTTACATTTTATTAAAATATATTTTTCATATATTATAATAAAATTTACCTTTATATTTATATTGTTTTTTATTTATGTCAACATTAAAATATTTATCCAATATTCAAAATATAATAATAATAATTTTATATAATTCGATTATTAATAATAAAAATTTATTAATATTATTAATATTATTAATTATTAATTATGAATATTTAATAATAATTTTTTTTTAATTTTTTTTTTTTGAATATGTTTAATTTATTAGTATACAAAAAATACATTACATGGAGGCGAGGGCTTCAGAAGTTCTGGCCCGTGAGATGGGAATTCTAGTGCATCCATGACTCTCAGACAAAATACTAACCCATAGTGCCAAAAGACAACTACAACAATGAAGCACAAACAAGCATCTCTGCAAAAAAAAATGCAGCCCTCATAGGGGAAACCGGCCGCAAAACTCCAATAGCTTATCAACCCACAGAGTCTTGAGCCGGAAAAATAAACATAATCGTTCTTATACGAAAAAATCAGCCGCCCACAAAGGGGAAACCGGCAATCAAACGAGTTGTAGAAATGTTGAAAACTAAACTGAGATAGCGTGCAACAACCAGAGTTGAGCCTGGCTCGACGACCAGCCAAAAATGAACTAGGATGAAGATTTGCCATTAGTTACCTTGAGAGGAGGGGGGAGACTCGATCACACGACAGGCGTAGGCGTAGGGATCATCCTCAGCCTGCAGATCAACTTTAGCACTTGACACGCCATGTTTGGTATCATCTGCCCCCACCTTGTCAACAGGAGCAGAAAAACAACCTCGCTTGATGTCGCCTGCACCAGAATCAATGTTGAGATCCTGCGATGAGCCACCCTCAATCTATTTTCGTTTCTGGCCTCCTCTGGAGGGAGAAAAAGGCCTGTCAGCTGACAATTGCACCAGTGGAGAGCCTGTGAGCTTGGCAACCAATTCAGGTGGCTCTTCTTTGAATTTGATAGTAATGGTGGCTGTAACAGTAGGCATATTAAGCAAACAGGGGAAACAGAACTGAGCCCTATGCTGCTGACACGGGAGGAGACTGGATATGCCTCTAGCAGGCTGAGAAATCCCACGCCTCGTAAGAGAGCCTCGTCCACTTCGTGTTTCATGATAACGACCCCGCGGGGAGTCAGGAGGAGGCGAAGAGGAGCTCGGAGTGGTGGAAGGAGGGTGTCAGAGAGGACCTCCACGGATCGAGCTGCGTCTGCACCTCATCCTATGGTGTAACCGAGGCATGGGATTCAGACAAGAGAGATAGAGCTTGATAGAGTAGGAAGCAGAGTGTTGGGTCTAGACAGGCGAACCAAAATTGAAATCAGAGGGCTGAGAAGAGTCGAATGACACAGGGGGAGAAACAGAGTGAATTCTAAATTGCTGAGAGCAATGGGAGCTCCGCGAGACGTGCAGATCCGGAGAAAGGTTTAAATAGCACCAAAGTGAGCATCTGTGTCTAGTAGTGGTTCTGGAGCTGGGCTCAGAGACCGTCGAGGAGCAGCAGGAGCGAAGAGGCAACATAGCCGGCCTGTAACTTCCAGATGAAGCCATATCCCTGTGGAGCGAACTCAATGGTAGGCAAATGTGCAGCGTTAATGCCGTGGGTGTCATTAATGGTTTGGATGACGAGGGGTAGGGGTAGGGTTCTACATTACTTTAATAACCAATTTAATTTCCCCTAAAACCATTTAATCTTTATAATTTTAAAAATTAATAAAAATAAATTTTAAATCTTCAAAATAATTAATGACCTATGCCTCATCATGTATATACATGATCATTGTGGGTTATATCATTTAGCACTTATATATTAATATTTGTCTATTTATACTTCATAATGTATATCTATGAATTCTATGAGTTTGGCTACACTTATATTTCAGAATGTATATCTATGAGCTCTATGGGTCTATGAACTCTGTGATCGCATTTTTTTCATGTCCAATATATTACTCGGATCAAGTGGAATTGAACCAGTAACTTCACATCAAGCAATGCCTTAACAACCCACTCTAAAATCATTTATCTAAGACCCGTGGACAAAAAATTGTAATATTGGGAGGACTGCATCTTCAGCATGCCCAATATATCACCCCAATTGTCACACATCAAAGAGTGCCCTAAAAGAGCACCAGGTCACCATTTTTCCAAGACCATTGGACTACTTAAAAATAATATTGATTCATAATTTTTTTTTTAAATTTAATTATTATTTATTTTATTTAATTAAAAATAGAGTTTTCAAAATTTAAATTAATTATCAATAACTAATCATTAATCTATCCTGGAATTTAACATATTTATAACATGCATGAAACATTTTTAATAATAATTAAAGATGAATAATTGAAATATATTCCAAAAATTATCAACCATTTTTTACTTTTAAACTTAATTAAAAAAACAAAGTCACATTCCAAAATGTTGGTTTCCATTCAAATTTTTTTATTACATTAAATTCTTATTGCTTTTTTTTGCTATGTTGTTTTCTTATATATATTTTTTCATATATATAGTTTTAAGTTATATATTATTTTTTACAATTAAAAAAAATAATAATAAGTTAAAATAAAATATAATTTAATTACTTTTTTATAAAAAAATTATAGTTTAATTATTTTTTATAATTATTTTAATTTAAATTCTATAGAGTAACATAAATATGTTAATATTTAATATAAATTAATATTTATCAATTATTTAATCTATATAGCTATACTGCAAAAAAAAAATATACTAACACAAATTTATCACGTTATTTCATTTACATTGTTTTTCCGGGTTCTTTTAAATATCCAGATGAAAGCAGTCAAATTGATGACTAACACTAATCAGGAAATAATTTATAATTTTCAAATATTTAACAAAGTTTTTTATTTCTATAAACTTTCGAGGAAGATCAGAAAATATTCAGGGTTTTTGGCGAGGTACAGTGAAACGAAACATCATTAGCAAAAAATTATGACGTTATTTCATTTCCATTGTTTTTTCATATTCTTTTTAATATCCAGATGAAAGCAGTCAAATTGATGACTCACACTAACCAGAAAATAATTTATAATTGTCAAATATTTGCCAAGGTTTTTATTTCTATAAACATTCGACGACACTCGGAAAATATCCAGTGTTTTTGGCGAGGTACAGTCAAACGAAACATCATTAGCATTATTAAATAAGCCAAATTTCTGAGGACAGTCAGACGAAATATCAGTATTATTATTAAATAAGAGAAAGCACATAGTTTTTTTAAATTGTAAATTCCAACAAACTGTTACAGAGACACCACAATAATTACCTAGACGACCAGACAACAGCGAAAGGTGAGCACCTGCTCGTATATTATGTTATTTTGTTGTGACGGGATGACTGATTCCTTGCCTCTTGGACGGAAATATGGCGAACACCGCACCAGTTACCACACTCACCGCTAAAGGTAAAGCTTGAATCCATTTATGTATGCTACTTTGAGCCGACGGATACAAACACTGAACCACGTTTTTGTCTGTGAGAGACACAACAGCGAACACGAGAACTGCTAAACAAGCAACCAGAAAATCCTTTAACGTAATCTGATACTCCGAGGCGTTTGAAGGCTTAGACTTACTTTTCCCACTGCCAAACGTAACTATCCCGCTTTTGGTGGCGATTCCGTAATGGACTTTGCCATTGCTGTCTGTGAACGTATCAGAGAACGAGAGAACGAAACACACAATTCCAAGAATTCCTAAGCAAATTCCCACCAAAACCTTATTGCCCTTTCCACAGTCGCCGTTGTGGGAGAGAAGATTCGACAGCATCTGAAATACGAAAATAACGCCTGTGGGCAGCATTTTTGCAAGATTAGATAAAGATGATAAAGAGTAATTGATGGCCTTCGTTGTACTTGTCTCGTTGTCACTAGTGGAAACTCCCATGATTCAACTTCTCTCTATCGTTTAGTTTAACACCTTTGAAACTGCCAAAACACACTATAGAAAAATTTGATATTGCACAAACCAAAATCGAATATATAGGCAAGGTCTTGGCTTCCCTGCTATTGATGAGAACTGAACTCACGTATCAGTATGGCCGAAATGATAAGTAATTCTCAATGGCAAGGCCATCTTCTTATAAAAATGCGGAGGAGAAATTACTTACGTCGTCGGTCACAATAACCCCGATTGATGCCTGCGTTTTGGTTAGTCTGTCAACTGTGCCAATAGCTGAAATTGTCAATTATGATCGGTGACTGCTGCGAAGAATTTGAATGTCCTGCATATTGTCATTATATTATCCCAAGCCGCCTCGTCAACATTTTAATACTAATGCGATTTGTATTTTTCCACGATTACTAATTCGTCATATCTTCATTAACATGTGTCATTTGAAGGCGTTGATGAGGCCCCCCCCAAAAAAAGAGCATAACAATTCTATTTTTATTTGACGGAAAACAGTTTCAGCCGTGTTAAATTGAGACCTGTAATCACATGTTTCTCTTTTTGTTTCAGACATGGAAATTATATAAAATAAAGTAGCGACTTGTTTAAGCTGATTACAAACGATCTTGACGGTTGAAGGATGATCATTAGAGTAGAGTCTTTCACAACGATTTCTTTTGAAACACTTAAACGTTGAACGGCTGGTGACTAAAATGTAATTTGATAACAAGGTAACGTTGAAGGACAGTTATATGGTTCTTTCAGAGTCGTCCTCGGGCAAAGGAATCTCTTGGATGAGAACTCCACGGCTCTTCGGATGGATGGACTTAAAAATCGACTTATACAGTCATTCATTACGGAGCATGGTAGCTATGTTGGTATTTTTCTTACATATTTAATTTAGGTAAAGATAAGATCGGTGTCGTTTTCATTTTTAGGTTAACCAGTAGGTTTTACTATTTTATTATTAGATCAATTTTTTTTTTTTTAAATCACATTAAGCTGGCTTTAAAGTGTAGTTATATATTAATGTAGCTATATATATTAAATAATTGGTAAATGTATATAGCATAAAAACTACTTATCCAAAATACATTTTACATTAACTAGTTTATTTTTTTAAAACAAAAATTAAGTAAATTATTATTATGGCTAATTATATAGATACTTAATATATTAATTAAATAATATTTTTAATCATGGAGATTCATTTTCACAAAAATTCTTAACTTTAAGTATTTTTTTGTCACTATACCATGGGTGGATACTATGACTTATCAATACCAAATGCTCAATATGAAACATGATAAGAAATTTTATTTAGTTAATTATTTTAGATAAATTCAATAGAAAAGTATAACTAAGATAAATATTGACCCTTCACTTGTGAATACTGTTATTATTCCATGTAGATTACAAATATACTATCTATCTATTAATGATCGATAATTAAATTAAAATTCTAGAAGCTCTATTATGAAATAGACATGCCTATTGACATAATTATATTATGAATTAAAAAAGCAGTCTTGAAAATTATGGAAATTCTGATAAGATTTTAAGAAAATCCAACAAGGATTTTTGTAAATCCACTTTAGAACTATCAAACCTTAATATTTTGGGTGCCCTAGAGGTTTTTGATGGTGTTGAATCCATTTCCACCATCAAAATCATGATTCAAACACTGTTACTATAAGATTTCTTAATTTCTTTTGGCCCAAATTCCAACCAATTTTGGTTGTCCGGGAAATTCCTCCGTAAACTTGATGACCATTTTATATAAGCCTATTTGTAGATAATATTGCCAAAAAGAAAAATTGGACCCATATAAATAGTATAACGGAAAAGGTAATAATAAGTAGACCATGACTTCAATCTAAGGAAATTCCTCTGTTTCCATGTCTGCTTTTTCTATGACAATTAGCATTGGTCCTTTCCCACAAGAAGTACCATCTCCTCTTAAGTCTTGGTACCTTCAATGAATTCTTTAAACATTACCACAACTTTTCCCTAAAAATTTTAGATAGTAGGAATGATGTCTTCATGGGTTTCCTGGTGCTCTGAAAATCCTAAACCAATTTGTTCATTGAGGTCTAGTAAGTTTAAATAGTTATAGAGAACTTTGTATTCCTATTCCATTCATGGCCTAGGTAAAATACTCAAACATAAACAATTCCAAGGATTTTTTCCTCTGTGACGTTCTTCCTCCTCTCAGCCATCACTCTCTTTATACCCCCTCTGCATCTATTGCGGTAATTTTTTTCACTCAAGAATCTCTTGCACCTTTAGAGGGGTGGGTGGGATGTGTGGTGGAGAAGGTCTTCAAATATATTTATTTCATTATTCCACATCTATTTTTCATGTAACCACTCACTATTATACCTCGATAATCGAAGGTTCCCAGAAAACACATGACCCAATACCATACCATACCATAATAGAGGACAAATAGAGGAATCCAAAAGAGGTGAATCACATAACATCCAACACTCTACCTCATCCAACCTCAATCACTTTGTAAAATACCACAAGTGTAGAAATCCTTCAAATGACATAGTAGAGATAATGTGCATAGGTGAGATGATAACATATGGAGACCAAAAAACAAATAAATTCTACAACAAGAGAGTACCCTTGCTATCCAAATAGGGCACTTTGGATGTAACTACTTCCATTCCCTTTAAGGACTTGAACCCTTAAAAATAATCTAAAATCCACAAGCATTCATAATGTCATGCTTAAAAAAAAATTATCCTTCACATTATGAGACCATACTCCATATATTTTATTATCTAATGCTCACAAGGTCAAAATCTAAAGTCAAGTTTCATCATAATGGTGTTATATGAGGGAGGAGGTTACACTCCTCCCCATTATTCCTCTACTTTTCAAATCCCATCACCATGACCTTCGTTTGTATTGGGGACAGTGTGGGTGTCTAGTGATATGGGTAAGCATATGATTAAAGCATAGAATTGATGATGGTCCTTCCCATAATCACCCCATAAAAGTGGTTATTTTCACTATTGATTAATTTTTTGTAACCCTTATGGAGGTGTTGAGGGATATCCCCCATTCTCTATTAAATAATATGGATATTAAAGACTATGGATACTTGAGAGAAATATTCATTTTCCAATCCATCTAGTAGAGTGTTACCTCCTCTCCTCGCATATGAGGAAACAATTACTGGAATTTAGCTACGTAGCTTAGAAATAGGCCCTAAGCTTAATGAGAGCCTCTACCCTGTTAGATATTTTTTCATATTTCACATTGTTTATGCTCTTCCTGAAAGGTTATATAAAACATTGGGAGTCCACATCCTTTTTCTTATTGTTCATTAGGTGTTTCCTAAGTACATTCATTTTATTAAGATTTCTAATTTTTCTTCACTATTCATATTATTGAAAAGAGTGTGAATATGGTTCCTATAGAATCTTTGAGCACCTCCAATAATTGGATAGACTTGAGTAACCCTTGGAAGCCCCATTTCTAAAAAGAAAAATTGGGGCAAATACCCAAGTTATTTGGAATATTGGTTGAACATATTCCTTACAAGGTGGGCATTTTTATGTCACTTCTTCAAATTTCATTTTTGGAATATAATTCATTCCACACCCTTGTGCTATAATTATTCCATTGTCCAACTATTGGCACTTGTAGTTCACTAATATTGGTATAGATGATACTCCTTATTATCTCCATATCTTGGTGTTGGATTTTGAAATCCTTTTGTTTTATTTCTTCCAAATGTTTTATATGAATAATATTGGAAAAGAATACCATAACTCATTTAGAAAAGGGATGTTAGAAAGGCTCTACTTGCTAATTTTTTATCATCTAAATTACATGCTCATGGATTTTGATTGATTTTATAAATAAGGATGCACAACATCTCACAAAGATGAAGCTACTTTGAATGCACTAAGTAGGTGATTTGTCATTTCTTCATCAATCTTGTACATATGACATATCGATGGGCCTTCATATCCATTTCATTGAGGATGATCCTAGGTTAATCCTTTTATGTAGGCCAATAACTAGAGAAGGCATGATATTTTGGGCTAGAAGTGAGGATTCCAAAACTTGGTCCATATCTTTCACTTTTGATTTAAATCCAAATTAGCAGTTATCATATAGAATTGTTTGACTTTATATTGACCGTCACCCTATTAGCTGCATCTCTATATTTACTAAGTAATTGGGGTTCTTATCTATCAAAAAATGAGTGAAGAACAATTTCTTTCTAGGCCTCTATGTTTGACGTGATAGTTCAATTATTACATTCTTTCCAAATTCATTCCATTGTGAAATTTGTTTGGAAAATGTTTATCCGCCGGTGGTATACCTTTTTTCATCTTTTGTACGCCTTCACGATTTTATTTTGTTGGGAATGACTTTGAAGATTGGTTTCTATTCCCTAGAGTTTTCTAAGAACATGTTTGATTGGTGGCATTAAAACATTTTTATAAATAATGATCCTAAAAAAAATATTTGTTACCCCATGTATTAATCCATATTAAAACTCCTATAATCGTTACTCCCACACATATTGATTCATGGATTGGGATGTTATTTTCATATTTCGTATTACATACCTTGGCCTAGAGTTCAAATGTGGATTTGGTCCATTGCCACAATGTTTTTTTCTAGTGGTACTTTACCTATAATAAAGGGTTATTTGATGCCCAACCTTGCATCATTTTTTGGTGCAAAAACACTGTACCATATCAAAAAATCCTACTTACTTCCCTAGTGTTTCCCCTTGGAGAAACTTTTTCTTAGGTTTTTGAATTTTGTCCATAATGTCCATAAGAGAAACACAGGGAGGAACATTTCCATTTTGTGGGAAACTCTCAAGCGTCTACCCACATGAAAATGAGGACTAAGAAATTCGTGAGATAAGTAGTTCCTTTCTTAAAAAAATCACTTAAATATTTATTTTAAGTTCCAACCACATTTCTTTGTTGATGAACAAATTTATAAAGGAAGGTAGAAATATGGAAAATAACAACTTTTTTTTTTTTGAATGGATGAAGAAATATCTTTGTAAAACTCCATTTCTAACTCTTCATGATTTACACCCTTAGGGGTGGGAAACTTGGGACAGTGAAAATCCTTGACATGTTTTATGTCTGAAAGTGTAAACTTCTGTGATCCAAATTTATTTTCAAATAGATTATTCTAGGTAATAAAATCATCAATCATAGAATCGACGTGTTTTGAACAAATAATTGTAGCTCATCATGAGGAGAATGATGATTCGTTGATAAATTTCATCAATAAATAATGTAGAGAAGGAAATAGTCAATACAAAAATAATAATAATAATCATGTGATTACCGAGAAGAATCTATTTGAAAATGTTTTATGTTTTTACAATATTATCTATCTTGGATATTTTTGTTAAAAAAAATACCTCTATGAAAACCTGCAATTGTAGTGATAATGGGAATGAAGAACAGGTAGACGATATAGTCCAAGTCTACAAATTTTATCAAACTGTAATTTTTTTTTATAAGAAAATATGTATGTGTTTATGTCTGCTTCGACGTAAAATTTTGATACAATATAAATCCTATTTCATTTAAAAAAATACTTTCCATAATCTGCATTATCGATTTGAAATAGGGACTGATGGTTCAGAAAATGTTATGAGAGACATGATCACTCAAGCTAGACTCTTAGTTTCTTTCGATTCAGTAACTTTTTCTCACATTCCCATTTTAGGGAAATGCAGAAAGGGAAATTTCCCTATTATGGAAAATTCTTGTGCATCCCCCCTTTGATAAGGGGCATAGGCTTAGTTTTCATTCCATAATTGAACTCTCTATATTGTTGTTGAACGTGGGTATCATTATATTCAGCCAAATATATTTCACTATTTGGGAAAGACATTAAACTATTTGGTAAATTGTTTTAAAATTTTATTTCTGCAATTGGAAAGGGAGGATTGTTGATACAGTTAAAACCTATGGTAGAATCTCCCTAGCATATTACAAAAAGTTTGAAGTTAATGTTAATATATTGAGCATTTATGCCCATTTATTACTAAGTGCATTGAAAAGAATCACTATGTATCATCCCTATGCATGATTGACATATACTAACCAAAATCCAAGAGATCAGAATTTCATTTCCCCAATAATCAAATGATTTCCTCTATAAAATTTAGGGTTACACATCCTATAAGGCTATAATGAAACCTCTATTTATGGAAAAAATAGATATTCGCAATAATCATTGTGCAGGAATCATATCTCAGATGTCACTTAAACCTTAGACAATCTAGAAACAAAAATAAATGGAATTCTTTCATCAAAGGGAAGAAAGAGAGATAAATTAATGTAATTGAATGATAAAGGTAGCTTAATGGGTAAAAAAAAGAAGGTAAAAAGGCCTGCAACTAAAAAAAATAACTTAATGCTAAATCAATGTTTACAAAAAAAAACATTATAAGTAGAACAAAATCTATAATTCCCAAGTACACACACAAACTCCCCAGTGGTAGATAAAATCTAAAGAAAAAACCTAGACAAGAGATAATCCTTACAAAGAAAACATTGTAAGCATAATTAATTCTATAATATTTAAGTATTTATACCAATTTCCCAAGGGTAGATAAAGACTAAAGCAGGAAACCTAGACAAGAGATCAAGAATGCCACATGTCTGCATCAATGCTTGAAAATAAACCAGAGGGGCCAACTATGCTATCATCCACCACTCTGAAAGGACCAACAGATTATATGATAATATCTATTGGGGACTACATAGGGATGAAAGTTTCAGACAAGACAACTATTGTAGGAGACAGGATGTCGCCACTCGAAACCCTTCTAATATCTAAGGCTAAACAAACTCTGTAGAGAAGAAAGGAAAAAAATAATGCCCCCATGGACCCCTATCCAAAAATGCAGGCAACAGGAACTCGAAATGGTTGAGAAAAGGAAGAAATGGTGTACCGTTATGCAATCATTATTTTGAATGAAATACTATGAATAGATACAAGTTACACAGAACTAATTCTTTCTAAAGAAGCATATAACAACTTACTGTTCACATTATAAGGATATTCTCATTTTATGGCTCCCTCCATATGTTTGAAAATATTTATGGTTTAAATTTCTTGATTTCTGGCACAATTCATAGGTTGGGAGTGGAAATGAGCACAATCTTATAGAAAAATACTATAGAAAATTCACCTTATCATAGGTGGGACATAACGATATGAAAATAATTTGGATTTTGCATAAGAAGTGACTATTAGAAAAAATTGGGACTTAAGTGGAGATGATTATGCTATCTGGGACAAATATAAAGAAAAAATAAAGTATATACCTATTTTATTAAAATATAAAGATGGCACTCTAGTTTTGTCTTTGAATCCCCATTGTATATTAAACATTAAATAAAAGATATAATTCATTGGCTACTGAAGGATACTTAGATCCTGAAAAAGTGGTGGTATTTCAATTTATTGAGACTCGATTGTCTCCAAAACCCCATTTTATCATGTGTATACTCCTAAATAATGAGCCATTGGTATCAAACATATTGGAAAATATAAATACTCACTGTCTTGGTTACTATAGTCTTTTCAAATAAAATGTTGAATCTAATTTTCATATCATCGTGTCATTTACTTTCTCTCAACATGTGTGTAAATAGATGGATGGAATCATGGGATTGAGATCTATTTGGTGAAGAGATTTAATTGAATAAGGGCTCAAAAAATGGTAAAAGAATGAAAATACAGACGGTTTCCAAGGTTTTCCTTATAATTTTTCCATGGGGCATTTGGTTGGAAAAAATGCTTTGATTTTATATGATAGGGTAATCCCCCTTGTATGTTCATTTATACAAGCATGGACTTTGAAGTTTTCAGAATATTTGTCGATTTCAGGAGTAGATTTATCCATGGATGTGTTTATAGTTTCAAGCACATCATTTCCAATATCGACATTATCAACTTGATGATATTTTTATCATCCTCCTTGTTTACTTCAACTAGAAAATTGTAAATATTTTTTTTTGAAAATTCATTGTTTCGTTCCCTATTGTATTTGCTCAAAACTAGCACACATTTCTTGACCATTTCTCTCAAACTTACTATAAATCACGTAGTCCATGATATTCACATAGTCAGTGAGAGGAACTTTCCTTCTATCATTACCAGGGGCTTTCCCTGCTCTCTTTAACATTTTGAACTTTATTTATGGTATTGGAGAAGCCTTTTCGGAAACAAGAAGGAGATCTTCATCGTCAATCTTCAAGTGGGTCACTCAACTTTGGCTCATTTACACTTCCATGTTAAAGCTTGTAGTTATAAAGCCTACACTTTGCAAACAACATTCAATTTATCCAATCATTTTACTCCTTAAACCTCACATATGTTCTTAATTCTTACAAAGAGAACATATAAAACCTTTTGTAGAGGTATATATATCAAAACCTAAACATGGATGGATCAAAGCCATAGTGGTACAGTGTAAATACATTCCAAATTTTAACATACTTCTCTTTAGCTTCACACAAATCTACTTCAACTCAAGAGTGCAAAACAAAGCCCTCATAGAGACATTGATGTAGAAGAAATATTATTCATAAACTTATGAAATAAGCATGGCAAAACCCATTATTTTACAGTGCACATGGTAACTCATTAATACAAACAATAAATAAATAAAAACAACTAGAAACAATTAATAACATTATATGGAACTTTAGGGCTGCCAAAATTTTTGTAGAATTGTTTGATGTTGAGTATACGACTCATTTTGTTATCGTTCGTTATAGAAAAGGGGGTCGTTTTTTGGATAAATGATTGGCCCAACAAGTAGGAAATAGTGTGTTAAATCAGCATGCAATAATAATGATACATATATCCTTATGAAAGATATGGTGTGAAGAAACCTTTAATATTCTAATTACTCCATTCATTTTTGAGATCTTATAACTTTTAGATCGAATTTGGCTATGGAGATCTCAGGTACGATGTAAATTTTCATGAAAGAAGCATATCCTCATGAGATCCATGACAAAGCATACTAGAAAATTGTCAAGCGTGACAATTATAATTGAAAATATATTTTTGAGAATATAATAAAAATCCACTAGGGAAATGAAAATTAAGATATCATGTAGAAGAACTGAAATTCATATCTATGGTTACAAGAAAATCTGGATAAAATGTCAATCTTTGAAGAGTATAATGAAGGTAAGAAAATCAAGAACCAAAATTGTATGCCTTAGAATATGGGATATGTTAGCAACACTAATAAGAACCCATATATGCAATATGTGTAACCAAGACATTATTAAAGACAAGAAACATATACCAGTTAACGACCTTAGTTGCAGTAACTCTCAAATAAAATTTGACTCAGATAATAATAACACTCTCTTAATTATCTATAGCACCAAATGAGACATATGAGAAAATATTAAAATAGCGGCCGCACATTAAAATGTCTTAGCAACCTTGTATCACACACCTTAGACGAAAAACCCTGGACAAAACAAAGAGGATAGCTTAGGAAAGGATGAAGCGCGATAATTCAATATTAGATGAGTGTTTTCATTAATAAATAATTTCAAACAATATATTCAATAGAAAAATAAAAAATGAAATATCTTTTCTCCCATCATATATACAATTATAGTGCAAAAATATCAAACAAAAATTTGAAAGAAAGATCCATACCTTTACAAGTTATTTGTGGGCTCTACATCTGCAGAGATGAATAAGAATAATATGGGAGTGTTGAAGAATGATAAGGATGTGATGTGCTCATCAATAAATGGAATCTATGGACTGAAAGCGTTGAATGTTTTGTAGGTTTGAGCAGTAGCTTCCCAAGATAACTGATTCCATGGGTATCGAAATATGCCTCTAGGTACCCCATATTTCAGTTTGAGTAATGCGGGAAATTGATGAATGTGGGAAATGGTGTCAACCCTATCTGGCAGGGGCTAAAATGAATATCCACGGGGTAGTTTGGCTAGGTAGAACTTCATTGTTTCCACCTAAAGGAAGGCATTAAGATCAGGTTCCTCTTTGATTACTATAGTTCTTATGATGCACATATTATGATCTTAATGAGATTTTCATATAAGCGCCATATTAGACATAGAAAACTTATTTTTGATATTGACAATTTAGCCCTAGAATATACATCTATCACTACAACTCATTCAAACTCACAGACACTATACTCAATCATCTACATATGCCTTTTTTGGGTCAGCTTATTCCCATGTAACCCCTTCTTCCTTGTACAACTTCATGTGGTCAACTGAATCCATGATTGGGAACTCTACCCAATACCAATAAGAACTTATATTTATTGCATGGGTATCAAAAGATGCCTCTAGGTACCCATATTTCAGCTCAATTAATGTGGGAAATCAACAAATGTGTGAAATGGTGTCACCCCTATCTGGCGGGGGCTAAAATGAATATCCATGGGGTAGTTTGGCTAGTTATAACTTCATTGATTCCAACTAAAGGAAGGCATTAAGATCAGGTTCCTCTGTGATTACTATAGTGCTTATGATGCACATATTATGAGGTCAATGAGATTTTTATATAAGCGCTATATTAGACATAGAAATCTCATTTTTGACATTGAAAATTTATCCCTGGAATATACATATAGTAGTACAAATCATTCAAAGTCACATACACTATACTCAATCATCTACATATGCCTTTGTTGGGTCAGGTTAGTCCCATGTAACCCCTGCTTCCTCGTACGACTTTATGTGGTCAACTGAATCCATGATTCGGAACTCTACCCAATACCAACAAGAATTTATAGTTATTGCATGGGAAAAATTCCATCTCAGAAGTATTTTTACTTTGATTTGGCTTAAATGTAGAGAATTTACCATATCATTGTGGTGCCAAAAGTTTGTTTAAATAATTTGATTCTGTTTAATCATGGAGGATTTACCATAACATCGTGGCACAAAACATTTATCAAAAGAATTTTATTTTTGTTAAATGTAGTGATATTACCATAACATGGGCCAGGAAGTATGTAATTAGTGGTCCTATGCAATGGCATTTATGTGTGGTCAGAATAAGTTGGATTTGATGATTTTTGAATATTTTTTCCCTTCTCATTCATATTACCATATTAATAATCCATTGTCTAAATTTTGCTTGGTTGATTTGAGCATCATGGGTTGTGTAATATTTAGAAATAATAATTGAGGGTTATACATGCTTTTATTAGTGTTTCCTCCCCATTATGTTGACTTATGTTGGATGTTGGCATTGTTTCATTTGTCCATGAATATTTCTAGATGATGTGTAGAAATGTGAGGTTGTTGTTAAAGTTGAAGGTTCACGAGAATGTTATGTGCATGCACACTTGAAAAATGATTTGATTTTAATTCCATGGGATTTCATGACAATATATAACAGGTCGCAAGTCGCTGAGTCGCAAGGTTGCACCCTCGTTTTTTGTTAAACCAAAGTGACTCGATGGCCCAACGACCAAGTCACAAGGTCACCAAGTTTACGGGTCGCTCTTTTCTAGAATTTAAAGCCTTTGCAACCCAGGAACCCAAGAAATTCATAGATCCACCCTTTCCTGGATTTCAGCTGGTCAGAATAAAAAGCAATACCTAGGTAGTTATTATTATGGCATCTGTAATATCTTGGGACTCTTTTATGACCATGCCAGGGAACCCTGAAGTAGATTTAGAGTGCATCTCCATCTCTTCAGCTTCAAGCGACATGGGACCTCCGGCAGTTCATAAGAAAAACAAGATCCCAGAGATAGAGATCGCGGATAGTGAAATACCAATGTATCATCCCCCGATCTATGGGGACACCGCATGTAATTTTAGCAAAGGAGAAAGCATGAGTTGGTATCAAGTATACCAAGGATTCACACAACTAGAATTTCTAGAGGACCTCCCCGACCGATAGGTATATGTACAAGTTAAGAGGTCGAAGCTCCACTATGAAAGTGCCCACCCAGCTATATTCCCATGTGCGGAAATGATCGAATGGATCATACAGAAGATCGATCCCAGGAAGTGGGTAGTTCGAGATTACAAGGGAAAGGCTTTTGCAAATCTAAAGGGCTCATATGGAGAATATTATTACGCACTTCCAGAAAGGGAATAGAATTTTACAGAAGAAGGAAACCACCCATGTGGTCCCCATAGTAGGCACCGTGAGAGGATGCTGAGAAGAACCCAAGAAGTTCAAGATTAAGAAGGATCAAGAGTATCCAGTGATAGGCCTTAGGAAGGTGTACAAACTGGTCGCAACTATGCATTGTAGGATATATGGTCATCCCGATGACACCACATTCAGTGGTTCTTGGGTGTCACTGATGAACTTTGTCACCGTATATGGCACCCGTTTCAACTAGGCTAGCTTACTAATGGCGGCACTAAAAAAAAACATATCTACAACACTGGCACTAGAGGAGGGATTCTCGTCCGAGTTTTACATGGCCTCCTATCTCTTGGATTCAGTTTGTTCCAGGTGTTACTTTGAGGGATGGACTCAGAACTGGGACCAGGATTAGGGATGCCCAATTCACAAATAATTGCAGGTATTTTGGGACTCTAAATACAAACAAGATATAGAATCAATTTCACAAAATTTCATCCCCGCGCTCTACGGGAAATTGTTCGGTCAAGATACCCCATGCATGTCCTTGAGAGCCATGGAAAATTTAGTTAAGGTAGCACATTGGTGTCCATTTGTAAAATACACCTTTATTCGAGTCTTCGGTTCATTCAAGACTCCCCATGCTCTGCCTTGCTTCATCACAGAAAAGATGCTTCTTCAGGAAGTATGTTATCAGATGAGTTCCAACATCTCAAGGGTCCTCACTAAAGGTAAGAAAAAGCCATGGCCTACATTTCTACTCACCATTGGTGCTTACATAGTCAAGGATTTTAGGGAGGTAGAGGCAGAATCTGGAAAAATCAAAGGATTCTTCCTGGGGCTTTTGGATCACCGGACATACGATCTCGATAGGATAGTCCCTGACCACTGCAAAAGGGACAAGTTCAAATGGAGCTACCAACAAACTGAACGCCCATCTGAGGATGTGAAAAGAAACTGGTATAACATGGATAGGGAACTCGCCTCGGGAGCATGGTCCGACCATGAGGATCAAGATGATCATACTCTAGAGGAAAGAATCTACAAGTTGGGAGGCACCTCAGAATGAAGGAAGAGAAGGAAGTGGAATGACAACTCAAGAAATAATTGGATCAAGTGGAGGCCGAATGGAAAAGGAAGGAAGAGCAGGAAACAAAGGTAGAATGTCAATGGAAAAGAAAGGAAGAAGAAGACACAAAATCAAAAGCAGAGGAAGAACGGTTATTGAACGAGGAAGAAGAACGAAAGAGAAAAGAGGAAGAGGATCATGGATCAAAAGACACCGAAACATCTCTCGTCAGTCACAGGAGTATAGACTGAGCTATCGTCCATCAAATTACCTGCAATTAACAAGCGTGTTGCACTCTCAAAGCCAGGCTGCTCTGAAGGGCAGCAGGAGAAGTGTTCAACCTAACCAGACTCACTTATGATCAGTTCACCTTCAAAATTCGGCAGGAAAAAAAGAGATGACTAGCACAGAACCCTGCCGCACCATTCACAGTCAGGACAGAAAAAGACATAGTCCTAGACACTAGGACCAACCCAGTGATGATCGCATTAGCCGACACTGCTTTTTCCACAGCCAGAAAATAAAATTTGAGCCGTACGAGTATGGAAATCCTCTCCCTACAAAATAGGTTATAGGACTCTGAACAAAGGGAAGCCAGGTCGAAGCAAGAAAAGAGAGCATTAAGGGAAGAGATCCAACAACTCCAGGGAAAAACTACTCTCATTAACGAAGTACCGCTTACCATTCAGAGAGAGATAATGACGCTGGAAGCCACCATGAGACAGGTTTACGGGGAGATGATTACCATAAAATAAACAATCGCACTCGTACTAAGAGCCCAAGAAGAAGCGAAGAAGAGAAATGAGCAATTGAAAGAGGCCTCCACCGCTCTAGAAAGAATGATTGAATGGATGAGCAGATATCCACAGGCTCTGGAAACCCTGCCCAAGAAATATTGGATTCACACCCAGAATGACAAGGTCCTGATTCGCATGAAGTTGCAATCCAAGGAAAAATTAGCTAAATATCTAGAGAAGGTAATGACCGCATATGAGCATTTGATCAGTGGTATCGACTCGATGTATGAACTACACCACAATCCTTCTCTAGGGGCACTAAACAAGGAAAATACATGGGGACAAGTAGATTAGGAGATTCAGGCATTCCTACAACCTATTAGATAAGCCACCACTACACATGATCTTACTGCATCACAGGAGAACTTGGTTACGTTTGTCAAAACGCCAGTTTTGATTTACACCAAATTGGCTTCCTTGTCTAACTAGGTCACAATCAAGAGAGAAAATCTGATTACGAATGCCTTAGAATGCCTGCATAGGTTAAGGGAATATACTCCTTTGATCTCCTCGGTCGCTGTAGATTATCGTGCGTGGCAGAATTTCCTCAAGGAGCAACAAGTTGATGTTCCCAACCTCAAAATCACACACACGCTCCCATGATTAGATTGCAAAACCCAGTCTACAGGAGGAGTTGCAGGTCACACTTCCCATGATCAGGTCGCAGGTCACACTATCCAGTCAGGTCGCAGGTCGCAGGTCGCATTTTCTATTCAGGTCACAAGTTAGCCCAACCGATAGGAAGGTGAAGAGTTAGGACCCCCAAGGGTCAATTTTGGCTTATATATACTCACTTCGGGGACTTGTAAATGATATTTTTTTTTTGGACTCCAAAGGAGAGAAGATATTTTTAAAGCCCTAAGTAGCTTATTATGAATGAATACAAGAATTTTTTTTAAATCCACTATTGGATCTGGTGAGAACCAATGTGTCAATACTATGAGTATTTCTTCGTATATATCTGATATCCTTTGATAAATTGATCTGCGTTTTCTGATTATTCTCTCTATGCATTTCAACTTACTGCATGTGTATGTGATGGTATGTTATTCACATAGAAGATGTTTGTAAATTTATTATTGACATATATCTCATTCACAAAAATTCCCAAGTACATATAAGTTGTTCTTACCAGGCATAAATGTTTCTTCTATGGTTTCAACAATCTTACGAACACGACCTTAATGATATGATGCTAACAACATCTCTTTCAGTCACGTGTTTCCCTTTTATATCTTGTTATTTGTAGTGTTTATGATCATTAACAATCATCGATATTTGTTTTGTATCATTTGATAACTGTACACCTATAACTCTGCAGGGTTCATTTGTGTCTAGGAGAAGGAGTATTTAGTAGTAGCCAAACCCACACCTTGGACGGGATCCCAATCACAAACAGTTCAGAGTCTAATCAGGAATTTTTACCTGGGAGATCCCCTAATGTTTGCTGGACAAATTTTCCCGTCAACAGAATTGGTGCTAGAAGGGGGGCCTGAATGGCAACCTGCCAGCACATAAGTAACATCCCGTTACAAAATCTCTAAGGGCAGACCGTACGTGACAATACCGGCCCTCCACCATTGGATAACTCCCAAGAGGGGGAGGAAATCCCCCCTTTCTATGAAATTACTTTAGACTAGCTGCAGGCACTGCGCCCTCTCGCCCGTGAGCTTGTCAGTGGCTTGCAAAAATCCCTAGTCACTAATGCGTTGGGTAATCCCAGAACCCCTGCAGCTAATCATACGCACCGAGGAACCCTCGTCAATACCCTTCCTCAGTTGGCGGGTCTTATGATCGAATATTATGTAGACGCAGTTGAGCGAAATTCTGAAGCCCCCCCAGATAACCCCAAGGAAGGGGGAGGAGACGGCCCCGAAATCACTGAACCTCAACCAAACACTAGCCCCCAACATGACCATACTTTGCATGATAATACACAAGCCAATGACCCAGAAAGGGAGCGAGCCGGAAGAGGCTAATGTAACAGAGGCAGGGGAGGCCAAGGCCATGGGCGAGGCCGGAATGCTGAACACCCTCACAAAACCAAAATGAGTTTCCTTTACTTTACAATTGGAGAAACATTAGAAATACAAAAAAACATGGAGAAAAACAGTACATGCATTCCCGCATTAGGGTGAGGCCTTCGGGTCTGGCACGGGCAGTGAATCTGAACATGAGAGGGAACATGAAAGGGGACATGTATACAAACCACTCCACCAACAGGCCAGACACGTACAAATGTTAGCTTGGATGGCTCAGTCCCCCTTAGGTATCCAAGGTCCCCTCCATGACATGCCCCGACATCCTGAAAAACACCTCCCTAAGTTTGACCCCAAGAAAGGTATTTTGGCAAAAGACCACATCAACAACTTTTACCTATCTTTACAGATGAATAGAGTGAAATATGACGACATAGGATGCCTCCTTTTTCCTCATACTCTTGAAAATAAGGTTGCGACATGGTACAAGTCTCTCCCCGTTGCTTATATCCCTTCGTGGGAATAATTTCTTCGTACCTTCTTGCAAAAATTCTCTGAAGATAAAACCCCTTCGATGCTCCTCATAGAACTCAGCACGTTGAAATGTCAGAAGAAGGAGAAGGTAAAGGATTACAATCAATGTTTTGCCACTATATTGAATAAGTTCCCTCCAAACATGGCCTTATATGACTCCATTAATATTGACTACTACACCAAATCCCTCCCACGGGACATTGATGTGTTCGTGAAGTGCGAGGCCAGAGCTACATTAGCATCCAACTACACAGCCGCCCGTGCGGTCGAAAAGGACATTCTTTCTATAGGTGCCATTGAACACGATTGGAGGGATGATCAAAAAACAACCACGAAGAGAGCCCAATCATCCGGCCACAAAAATGAAGACAAAGATAAGGACCCCTTCGATTTTGAAAGTATTTCAAAATCCCTCAAGTTACTAACCAACGAAGTCTCTGATCTGAAAAGGAAAAACAATGATTCTACCCCTCTGACTAAAACACAAAAACCTTTCTTTAGAAAGAATAACCCTGCCTTGAATCGGCCCCCGTCCAGCTCGAGTGCAGGTCTTAATGTGGAATAAATTGGCAAAGACAATGTCTGCTCTTTTCATCAAACCTCACACTCAGGGAAGACTTGCCCCCAATGGATTAGTACCATGACAGCAGTGGTGAACCAACTTCTAGAAGATCAAACCCTTGGAGATTTGATTGGAGGGGAGGAGGCTAATTGGCTGTGGACGAGGAAAATCACCCCCCCCCCGCCCCAAGATCAAGATATGGGCTCCGCTGTCCTCACTTTTGAAGTCATACGCGGATAATCTCCCCTTCCCACCTCTGGGATAAACCTAGCCAATGAACCTAAATCAAAACCCCCTCAAAACTAGAGCCTAAGGAGAAAAGGCTCGGTGCCTGAACAATCGTTCAAAGAGAAAACAAAAGCCTTCTTGAGGAAAATCCTACCCCCGAATACCAAAAAAAATGACAAAACTCCTGAAACATTTTGTCCAGCTACTCCTCAAGAAAGCCACAAGACTAAAACTTCCGTAGTTCCCTCCAATAACACTACCGAGACCAACTCACCCGCAAATTATGGATATAACATTGTTGAGGACATGAAGAAGACCAAAGCCAACATATCTCTCTACGAGCTCACTCGCATTGGTAATCAACGAGATCTAATTCTAAAGGCCTTTTCAAATCTACTAGTGACCAAACCCATAAGCATCACGTCTGCCCAAACTGCTACTAGTCCCCAGTCCATCGTGAATGTCATGAACGCCAACTCCAGGGGAACCATGCCACCTTTCCTCGTTTTCTTCGAGATTTTTAACTTCAACGTCCATAATTGTCTCATCGATTCCGGTGCATCCAAAAATGTTATGCCCTTATCTGTATGCAAGAAGTTAAACATCTGCCCGGAGGAAACTGACTTCCGAATTATCTAGCTAGATAGATCTCAAGTCCTTGCACTTGGCGAAATGAATAACGTCATTATTCGCTTATCCTCTGACTCCAGAGTGTGCCAGTGCATTGAAATAGTGATCGTCGACATTGCCGAGGCCTATGGCCTTCTGTTGATAAAATATTGGTCTAGCAAGCTCCAAGGGTACTTCGCCACTGATTGGTCCCACCTTTGGCTCCCATATAAAGGCAAGAATAACAAAATATGAATCGAGAGTGAACCATACATGAAGCATACTGTGTCTAACCTTGATGCAACTAATGAGCCAGTCAGTTTCGTGAAGGAAGAGCTCGGTATTTGTTTCTTAGAGTCCATCTTCAGTTGTTATCAGACTTTCCAATCCCTGGTCACCCAAGACATTCAGTTTGAACTACTGCTTGTTGCTGAAAACTACCTCCCATCCAACCCAGACTTTTCAGAAACTAGTGCCCCTAGCACATCCTCAATAAGCATGGATCACCTTGTCCAATAAGATGATGAAACATAGACCCTTTACTATGATGGCTCCAATGCCCAATATGGGGCTGGCATGAGATGCATCTTGTTAGACCCGCAAAAGAAAAAATTTCGAATTTCCTGTCGGTTAGAGTTTTAGTGCACTAACAACACAATCGAGTATGAGGTGCTGATACTGGGACTCCAAAAGGCCATAGATCTAAATTTCCATTGTTTGAAGGTAATCACTGATTCTGAGATCATCACTCATCAGGTACGCAACACCATCCATTGCTTGTTTCCCCATCTGAAAGGTTACCAGCAAGAGGTATGGCATTTAATTTCAGCTTTCGATGCTTTCGATATTAAATCTGTAATTATAATGCATAATTAAGTAGCTAATACACTAGCTAACGCTGTCGCTAGGTTCACCCCACTTAGATATGGATTTTATATTGAAGTTATATACAATCCATCCATACCGGACAATGTTACTAATTTACATGTTTTCAATGATGACCAACAGGTACTGGATTTCATGCTCAATGCAGATATATTCAAAGATTCAGTGATGGAAGAAGATGATCATAATCGGGTTTTGCAGGAAGAACTAGAGAATTGGAAGGAAAACCCCATACCCAAAGGGGTCGTGTCACTGGAAAGGTTGTTCGACTTGCAGAACCATTTTCAAGGGCCCTGAAATATGAAGGTGCAAAGTTCTACTTTAGTACACTAGCAAATTAACCTTAGGACATACAAGGATCTAAGGCTTGTAAATTTAGGTAGTGAGTGCACCCCTCAGGAGAAAGAAGCATTCACCAGGTAGTTTAAGAAATATCGAGATGTGCTTGCCTGGACGTATGATGATTTGCAGACTTATGATACGAGGATCATCCAACATCTCGTACCCATCAAGGAAGGAGTGAAGCCATTCCAACAGAAACTGAGGAAAGTACACCCAGCTCTAGAACCAATGATCTAAAAGGAACTAAAGAAGCTCTTGGATGCACGGATAATCTTCAAGGTTAGACATTCGACCTGGGTGTCCAACTTGGTCCCAAATCCAGGGAAATCTATTTGTGCGTAGACATCAGGAATTTGAACAGAGCTTTCGACAAAGACGACTATCCAGTTCCTCCTATGGAAAAAATCATTCAAGCTATATCAGGATCAGAAATGTTCTCCCTATTGGATGGGTTTTCAAGGTATAATCAAGTACTAGTGGCCGAGCCTGATTGGCTCAAAACCAAATTCAGAACTAAGTGGGGTACATTTTCTTTCAGATGCATGCCCTTCAGGCTGATTAATGTTGGCGCCACTTTCCAGAGAGCTATGGACATCGCCTTCAGAGGACTCATTGGAAAAAGTTTGGTAGTATACCTTGATGACGTCACTGTGTTCTCAAAGCACAGATTTGACCACATACACCACCTCAAGCAAATTTTTGAAAGGTGTCAGAAATACAACATCTCACTGAACCCAAAGAAAAGCGTGTTTTCCGTCGTCGAAGGAAACTTGTTGGGACACATAATAACTCGAGACGGGATAGTGGTGGATTAGGAACGCGCAAAATTCATAGCTCAAATATCGCCCCTAAGAGGGAAGAAAGCCATGCAGTCCTTCCTTGTAAAATTCAACTTTGTCCGAAATTTTATATAAAATTTCGCCTAGACCGTGAAACCATTACAAGGCATGATTAAGAAGAATGCTAATTTTAAATGGAATGCCCCCAAGAAAGAGGCCTTCGAAGACATTAAACAAGCCATCATGGAAGCGCTCAGTCTTTATAGTCCAGACTTCAACAAAGGATTTATTTTTTACACCTTTGCCTCAGTTTCGTCTTTGGCTGCTGTCCTCACTTAGAAATATGACTGCCACAATGAATGGCCTATATCATTCATGAGCACTCGATTGCAAGGCACCGAGTTGAATTACCCAGATATTGACAAACAAGAATATGCAATATATAAGGCGGTCAAACATTTTAGGCCCTATATTCTAAAGAATCATGTCACAGTCTTCGTGCCTCACCTGTCTATTCACTCACTATTTGTACAGCAGGAGCTGGGCCGACAAGGAAACTAGATGACATGTATTCAATAATATGACTTGGAATTCAAACCAGCACACACTGTGAAGGGCCAAGGATTGTGCCGCATGGCCTTAGAGGCAGTTGAGTCACGGGGCAACGAGGAAGAAAATTTGGAACATGAGATCGATATGAATCAAACTGATACCACAACCACACAGGATACATCCTCTTGGTATGAAGATCTCCTACAATATTTGAAACACGGCGCCATGGGCCCCGCTTTAACTACGAAGTAGAAGCGTGCATTGAGACTAAAAGCTGTATCCTACCAGCTATTGCAAGATAATTTTTTTAGCAAACATCACAATGGTGTCTTGTTACGCTGCTTGGAATGGGATGAGGCACAGAAAATATTAGCAGAACTTCACGATGGCCCCACTGGGGGGCACTATGCAGGGGACACTACTGCTCACAAGATCATGTGTGCCAGTTTCTAATGGCCTACTTTGTTTAAAGATGCACATGCATATGTTCAGAAATGCTAACAATTCCAAAAGTTCGCAAATAGAGATATTCGGCCTTCTGCCCCATTACAGTTTGTCACAGTAGAAGATCCATTTCAACAATGGGGGTTGGACGTGATTGGGGAGATCCTGCCACACTCTTCCAAGAAACATAGGTACATCCTTACTGCCACGGACTATTTCACAAGGTGGGTTGAAGTGGTACCATTATGTCAAGTCAACGATCAAGAGGTAATAGCCTTCATCACCCAATGCATCATGATCAGGTTTGGCATTCCAACCTCCCTTGTTTTTGACAATGAAACATATTTCTCATCATTAAAATTGTATGATTTTTCTTTATAAAATGGTATCGTACTTAAAAATTCTGCCAAATATTACCCTCAAGGAAATGGGTTAGCCAAGTCAACCAAAAAGAACCTAATCTGCATTATCAAAAATACTCTGTTGTCCCAATAACGAAATTGGCACAGGGCATTCTACAATGCCCTCTGGGTAGATCGAGTCATGCCCAAACCTTCCCTAGGCACCTCCCACTTTTTCCTCGTGTACGGAAAAGAAGCTATCCTTCCTCCCAACTTGTGTCTCCTGGCACTCTGGTCATCTCAAGAGATTCATGGCGATCCTTGCCCTACTCTACAAGCCCGAATAGACACGCTATTGAAACTTGAGGAGGAAAGGAAAAAAACTCGGGAAAATTCACCATCCACCAAGGACGGATAAAAAGATGGTTTGACAAAAATTCAGCCAGGAACAAGATTTTTGAAATAGGTGACCTTGTCCTCAAATGGGATAAAGCTCATGAAGATAAAGGGAAACACTCCAAATTCCAGGCATTATGGATAGGCCCTTTCCAGGTGAGAGAGAAGGTTGGCCCCCACACTTACAGGTTGCAAACTATTGAAGGGTGGATTAAAGTCCTCCCTATGAATGGACACAACCTTAAACCCTATTTCACTTGACAGCCTCACGGGGATGTCAATGCAAATTGTATCATAGTTTGTCTTCTTTTCTTTTATTTTCCTTTACCTTTCTTGTTTCATATAAATTTCTTGTTCCGCACAAGCTCCCTTTACCCTTTTTCCCCTGGCATCCACATTTTGAAAGGGGATATAGAAGCTACTCAAGCGACATACTAAGTCGAAGATATATCTATTATCTCTCCCAGACTATAAAAGGGGGCAAGCACACTTGTTATGGGCACCCAGTGGTGAGAACATTACTAAGGCCTTCGGACCAAAACGCGGCAGCTTACCTAGTATACTAGCCCAAGGGACTACTGTGAAAAAGGAAACATTCAGTTCAATAGGTTACTGAAAGGAAAATGGACGGGTTAGCCTTAGGTGAAGAGAGGAAATCTAGGAAAACCATAAGTCCTCATATAGACCAGGAACAAACTGTCTTGCAAGTAAAATAAGTTGGGGTCCTGCATCTGCCTAGGAAATAATTGCCAAAACAAAAAATAAGTGCCCTAAGCACAAGAAATAAGTGCCATGAGCACATTTCAATAAGTGCATTAAGCACATGAATAAAGGGTAAAGTATTGAGAAAGGCTTACTGCGCAAAGAGGTGATACGACGACTCTGCCAGGGTACTAACCAGGTTCACTGGCATCAAAGAAACGCTTGTGTTTCCTTGGTAGTGACTCCGCTGGGACCCTGTTTCGCTGGTAGTGGAGCAACACAATGAGGGCCAAATAATCTATACTGGATCCGTAAACCCCTTGGGTTACCCCAAACTTTTCCATCTGGTCTCCAGGAATGAAAACAAGGTAAAATAACACCCATGGGTAGGCAGATGGGGGAGAAAATGTGTAAAGCTCAAAGACGAAAGAAGTGGGACCCACGGGGTGAAAGGAACAAGTGTTTTACGCCCTTCCCCCTCTGTTTCTAGATAAAGCACTGGCAGAGATTCTAGACCCTAGCAGTGAATTTCCATTTGTTGTAGCCACTACAACACCCTCTAAAAATTCACCATCTTAACTTTTTTGAGCCCCCCTGAGCATCGAAAAGCTAAGTCAAAATCTAAAGTTCAAGTCTAAATCCTTAAGTCACAGAGTTGCAAAGTAGGTTTTTTTCCAAATTTTCAACCTAGCGACCCTATGACATGTCAGGTCGCCAGGTCACGAACTCACAAATCGCACTCAGATTTCAAAATCCTGACCTGGTGACCTTGTGACCCCACGATCCCCCAGGTCACAAGGTTGTAAGGTCGCGAGGTCGCACATCTCTTAAGCGAGGGATATTTGCAACCTAGCGACCACATTAATTTCCCGCACGCACGAACCTTTTATAAACAAAAGGGTTTCTAGGTCGCATTTCACCCATGCGATGGAGAGAAAAAAACACTTCTGAAAGGCCAACTGGAGCGCAATTTTCTCGGGTAAGTTTCCTATTCCTCCTAATGTTTTTGTTTTTTCCCCTTTTGTTGCCTGTTTTCACTTACCCTAGCCCTTTTAAAGCCACCTGCTCCTCCCCATTATAGATCCTTTTGACCTTGAGACTTTTCCATTTTATCCAAACCCTGCTTCCTAACACAGATCTGTAAATATAGCCAACCAGCCTCCTTTGTGTGTGTTTTTCTCCTAATGACCTATTCACCCCCTTTTTTTGGTTTTTTCCACTCATTCCTTGCGTTGTTTCAAGTTTAAAATGGAAGCGAATGAATGTGTCACCGTCTAAATCTCCCGGCCGGCCTTAGCGCAACCTCCTACCCTCACGACCTCACGACCCCCGAGACCCAGCAACTTCGGTCACTGAGTCTCCAAGTCACAGTCCTGCTCAAATTTGGACTTTCGCGACCTTGCAACTCAACGACCCAATGACCAAGTCGCAAGTCGCTAAATCGCAAGGTCGTACCCCCGTGTTTTGTTAAACCGATGCGACTCGGAAACCCAGCGACACGGTTGCAAGGTCGCCAAGTTGCAAGGTGGCTCTTTTCTAGAATTTAAATCCTCTACAACCCATCGACCCAAGAAAGTTACAGATACACCCATTCTTGCATTTCAGTTGGTCAGAATTAAAAGAAATACCTAGGTAGTTATTATTATTGCATATGTCTTATCCTGGGACTGTTTTATGAACATCCTAGGGAACCTTGAAGCAGATTTAGAGTACGTCTCCATCTCTTCAGCTTCTTGCGACATGGGACCTCTGGCAGTTCGCAAGAAAAACAAGAGCCCAAACATAAAGATCACAGATAGTGAAATACCAATGTCTCCTCCCCCGATCTATGGGGACACCGCTTGTACTTTTAGTAAAGGAGAAAACCTGAGTTGGTATCAAGTATACCAAGAATTCGCACAACCAGAATTTCCAAAGGACCACCCTGACCAACAAGTATATGTAAAAGTTAAGAGGTTTGAGCTCCACTATGCAGGTGCCCAGCCAGCTATATTCCCATGTGCAGAAATGATCTAATGGTTCATACAGAAGATCGACCCTAGGAAGTGGGTAGTTCGAGATTACGAGGGAAATGATTTTGCAAATCTAAAGGGCTCGGATGTAGAATATTATTACGCACTTCCAGAATGGGAACAAAATTTTACAGAATAATGGGCCACCTCCCATGCTATCCTCGTAGAAGACACCCTGAGAGGATGGTGTGAAGAACCTGAGAAGTTCAAGATTAAGAAGGATCGGGAGTATCCAGTGGCAGGCCTTAGGAAGGTGTAAAAACTGGTGGCAGCTATGATTTGTAGGAGATATGGTCGCCCCGATGCCACCACATTCAGTGGTTTCTGGGTATTCCTGATGAACTTTGTCACTGTACATGGCACCCATTTCAACTGGGCTAGCTTACTAATGGCGGTACTAAAAAAAAAACATATCTGTGGCACTGGCACCAGAGGAGAGATTCTCATCCGAGTTTTACATGGCCTCCTATCTCCTAGATGCAGTTTGTTCCAGGTGTTACTTTGAGGGATGGAGTCAGAACTGGGACCAGGAGCAGGGACGTCCAATTCACAAAGAATTGTAGGTATTCTGGGACTCTAAATACAAGCAGGATATAGAATCAATTTCACAAAATTTCATCCCCACGCTCTAAGGGAAATTGTTTGGTCAGGATACCCCATGCATGTCCTGGCGACCCGTGGAAACGTTAGTCAAGGTAGCACATTGGTTTCCATTTGTAGAATACACCTTTATTCGAGTCTTCAGTGCATTCAAGACTCCCCATGCTCTGCCCCGCTTCATCACGGACAAGATGATTCTTCAGGAAGTATGTTATAAGATGAATTCCGACTTCTCAAAGGTCCTCACTAAAGGTAAGAAAAATCTGTGGCTTACATTGCCGCTCACCATTGGTGCTTACATAGTCAAGGATTTTAGGGAGGTATAGGTGGAAGCTGAAAAAATCAAAGGATTCTTCCTGGGGAATTTGGATCACCAGACATATCATCCCGATAGGATAGTCCCTGACCACTACAAAAGGGCCAAGTTAAAATGGAGCTACCAACACAATGAATGCCCATATGAGGATGCGAAAAGAAACTGGTATTACATGGATAGGGAACTCGCCCTAGGAGCATGGTCCAACCAGGAGGATCAAGATGATCATACTCTAGAGGAAATAATCTGCGAGTTGGGAGGCGCCTCTTCTTCCCAGGCCAAGAAGCCCCATACTAGCATAGGCCATTATTTGGCTACTCAACAGAAAGAAAAGGAAGCTAAAGGTCAGCTAGAAGATGAAAAAGAAAGCAAAATTAGAGGAATATAAGTGTAAGGAAAACCTGAAGGCAGAACAGAGAAAGAAACAGATGGAGGATGGCCGGAAAAGGAAGGAAGAATAGGAAGCGAAGGCATAAGAAGAATGACAGCTCAAGAAAGAATTGGATCAGGTGGATGCTGAATGGAAAAGGAAGGAAGAGCAGGAAAAAAAGGCAGAAGCTGAATGGAAAAGGAAGGAAGAGCAGGAAACAAAGGTAGAAGATGAACAAAAAATAAAGGAAGAAGAAGACATGAAAGCAAAAGTAGAGGCAGAATGGTTATTGAAATAGGAAGAAGAATTAAATAGAAAAGAGGAAGAGGATCATGGATCAAAATACGCCGAAACATCTCCCCCAGTCACAGGAGTACAGACCGAGCTGCTGCTCATCGAAGTACCTGCAATTAACAAGCGTGTTGCACTCTCAAAGTCAGGCTCCTCTGAAGGGCGGGAGGAGGAAGTGATCAACCTGACCAAAATCACTTATGATCAGTTCACCTTCAAAATTTGGCAAGGGAAAAGCAGATGCCTAGCATGGAACCCTGTCGCCCCATTCACAGCCACAACAGAAAAAGACATAGTCCTAGACACTAGGACCAACCCAGTGATGATCGCATCAGCCAGCATTGATTTTTCCGTAGCCACAGAATAAAATGTGAGCCGTATGAGTAGGGAAATCCTCTCCTTACAAAATAGGTTACAGGACTTTGAACAGAGGGAAGCCAGTCCGAATCAAGAAAAAAGAGCATTAAGGGAATAGATCCAACAGCTCCAGGGTAAAAATACTCTCATTAATGAAGTACCGCTTACCATTCAGAGAGAGCTAATGATGTTCGAAGCCACCATGAGACAGGTTTACGGGGAGATGTTTACCATAAAACAAAGAGTCGCACCGCTACTAAGAGCCCAAGCAGAAATGAAGAAGAGAAACGAGAAATTGAAAGAGGCCTCCATCGCTCTGGAGAGAATGATTGAATGGACAAGTAGGTATCCACAGGCTCTAGAGACCCTACCTAGGAAAGATTGGATTCACACCCAGAATGACAAGGTCCAGATTCACATGAAGGTGTAATCAAAGGAAAAATTAGTTAAATATCTAGAGAAGGTAATGACTGCATATGAGCATTTGATCAGTGGTATTGACTCGATTCATGAAATATACCACATTCCTTCTCTAGGTGCACTAAATAAAGAAAAGACATGGGGACAAGTAGATCAGGATATTTAGGCATTCCTACAGCCTATTAGACAAGCCGCCACTACACCTGATCTTCCTGCACCATAGGAGAACTTGGTTACATTCATCATAACGCCAGTTTGGATTTACACCAAATTAGCTTCCTTGTCTAACCAGGTCACAATCAACAGTGAAACTCTGATTTCGAATGCCTTAGAATGCCTACACAGGTTAAGGGAAGATACTTGTTTGATCTCCCCAGTCGCTGCAGATTATCGTGTGTGGCAGAATTTCCTCAAGGAGCAACAAGTTGATGTTCCTAACCTCGAAATCACACACATGCTCCCATGATCAGATTTCAAAACCTAGTCTGCAGGAGGAGTCGCAGGTCGCACTTCCCATGATCAGGTCGTAGGTCGCAGGTCGCATTTTCTATTCAGGTCGCAAGGCAACCTAACCGACAGGAAGGTGAAGAGTCAAGATCCACAAGGGTCAATTTTGGCTTATATATACTCCCTTTGAGGACTTGTAAATGATATTTTTTTTTGGACTCCAAAGGAGAGAAGAGAGTTGTAAAGAATTAAATAGCTTATTATGAATGAATACAAGCATTTGTTTTAAATACACTATTGGATCTGATGAGAACCAATGTGTCAATAGTATGAGTATTTCTTCGTATATATCTGATATCCTTTGATTAATTGATCTATGTTTTCTGATTATAATCTCTATGCATTTCAACTTACTTCTTGTGTATATGATGGTATTTTATTCACATATAAGATGTTTTTAAATTTATTATTGACATCTATCTGATTCACGAAAACGCCCAAGTACATATAAGTTGTTATTACTAGGCAGAATTGTTTCTTCTATGGTTTGAACAATCTTATGAACACGACCTTAATGATATACTGCTAAAAACATCTCTTTCAGTCACGTGTTTCCCTTTTATATATTGCTATTTGTAGTGTTTATGCTCATTAACAATCATCAATATTTGTTTTGTATCATTCTATAACTGTACACCTATAACTCTGCAGGGCTCATTTGCATCCAGGAGAAGGAGAATTCAGCGGTAGCCGAACCCACACCCCAGACGAGATCCCTATCACAAATGGTTTAGAGTCTAATTGAGACATTTTACGCAGCATATCCCCTACTGTTGGTCAGACAAATTTTCCCATCAACACCCCCATATTGTTATTATTGTGCCCTAACATTATTATTGTTAGGTCGGCTAGGATTACATTCTGGTCCCATGAACTCCTATATATAGAAAGGAGGTTTTTTCATTTGTAGCATTCAATAATTGTTTATTTATGTAATGTATTAGAGGTTTTCCCCTCGAAGTGGATTATTTATAAGGTGTTGATCTCCCTTCTCTTCTAGTTTTGGAGCTGGTTTCATAACATTAGTATTAGAGCCTTGGATTCTAGGGTTTCGCTACTCCAAACAGGTCATCGTGGAATTTTCACTATGACTTTTTTCATATGAAGTTTCAAAAGCTGAAGTTTTACAGAGCAAATCCAAATTCTTAAGGAACATCCTATAGACATTTCAGATCATGGTTCGAAATATTCTTGGAGATATGATCTATGGACATTAGGGTTTGTTTAGGCTCCCGAATTTCACCTAAAATAGGTCATTGGGGCATTGGTGCTATAACCATTTTTATATGAAGGTTCAGAAGTTGAAATTTTTATAGAGTGAAGCCAAAATACTACGGAGCTTCCTGTAAAAATTTTAGATCATTGTTCTCAATATTTTCAGAGATATGATTTATGGAAGTTAGGGTTTTTTCAAGCTCCTCAATTTCATCTCAAAGAGGTGACCATGGGACAATCATCATAACTATCTCTTTGAGCCTTGGATTGGAATTCTGTAAATAGTGGCCACAATTACATGGAATTTAGTCTCCTGTGTATCAATTTTAGAACTGAAGGAGGAAACAGTGATATGTGGCACATTGTACAAGTTCTCTCTACTAAACCATTCAATATTTAGGTCATTGTGGGAGATTGGGCATAAATTTCTCTTGCATAATCCAAATTAGGTCAAACCTGTGGCATTCAAAAGAAATTTCAGAGTGATACTATAGGCTGAATTTCAGATATTGAGGATCTGAAATGACAGAGATAATTCAATTTCAATATCGCGATCCTCAAAATAAAGAAAAAGGTGTGTATTTTCTTCCCGAATTACAGAAGTCTTGTTTGAATAATCAATTTGCATTAATTCCAAGGGAATATTGTAGAATATATATTAATATTGGGTTCTAAAATTCCCCCTAAAAATAAGACAACACCCATTAAGCCTTTATAAGGCTCTACTATGGCTCATGAAGCTGAAGAAATGCAACATGAGATATGCAAATTACGAGAGAAAGTGCACCAAATTTTGCTTTCGAAAAGAGAAACTAAAAATGAAATGGATGTTTTGAGGAAAAGCGAGGAAGCAATGATGGATGGTTTGAGTAATAGTATGGAAGAAAAAATGGAAGGTTTGAAGGAACACATGGAAGGTTTGAAGGAAGGTTTGCCAAAATTGATACAAGTAATGGAGAAGAGATAGTAGAGGAAACTCATGATGAGAACAAAATAATTGTTAATCGTCATTTCATAAACTCTAATTTTGGATTGAAGAACCACCATATTACAAATATGGACATGAGGAAGTTTGATGGCAATGATCATGTATCATAGATACTATATATGGAGGAATATTTTGATCTCAATAATGTGAAAAACACAAAAAAGGTACACATTCCAACTTTACATTTGGAAAAAAATACATTTGTATGGTATCAATGGATTTTCTCTTGTAAAAAAATTGTCACTTTGTCAATTTTTATGGAGGAAATGATAGCACATTATGAGGATAAAAAGAGAGACAACTTCTTTAGCCAATTGATAAATCTCAAACAAAAGGGTTCAGTGGTGGAGCACATTAAGGACTTCCAAAAATTGAATATAAGGGTAACTGATATTCTAGAGGAACACAGGATTGATGTCTCCATAGGGACTTTAAAGGATAACATCCATCATGAAGTTTGCGTTTGGGAACCTGATTCATTGGAGAAGGCATTCAGGATGGCAAGAAAATTTGAATGTAAATTTTTGGTGACAAGGAAGCCTACCACTCACATCTATAAAGATGGAATTGTTGCTACTCCTAGACTTCCACAACTTAAAAGGTTGACACCACCACAATTGGAAGAAAAAAGAGAAAAAGGGCTTTGCTACAGTTGTGATAGAAAATAAATTCAAGGTCATAAGTGTGCCAAGAAGAAATTATTTTACATAGATTGTGAAGAGGACGAAGAAAATGAACAAGAAACTTCAAAAGAAGAGGATATACACCAGGAACCAAACATAGAAGAAGAAGAAGAAATAAGTCTGACCATATTGTTTAATGCATTGGTAGGAATTACCACTCCTCAAACTCTTAATATAGAAGGATATATCAAGAATAAAAGGGTAATAGTGTTGATTGGTTCAGGTAGTACCCATAATTTTATGTTGGAAATAATGAGAGGGGGTGTGAATCAATATTTCTTTCAATTAGTATTATTATTAATATTTCAGAGCATTAGTTAATCTTCAATTGTTATCGTGTTTTTACAATGATAGAAATAAAGAAAAGGAACACAAATGCACACATTTTTTAAGGTGGAAACCCTCCCTGGGAAAAAACCACCTCAATTCTTTTCAAATAATTATTTAATATTCAAATCTAATTGAAAATAAATGTCCAACTTCCTAGAATCTAGAAAATCATTCTTCTCCAGCTCGCACTGGATGGATTCTCCAACGTCTGACATTTTCACTAGTCAACTGAACAGATGCCCCAACACCCAATGAGCTATAATTCACCTTAGCACCACCCTACAACCATGAATTTGTCACAGGCTTGAACCTGTTGGTGACTTGATGCACCAGCCTAGCACCACCCTACCACACTACAAAAGAATAAAACAAGAATGTACTCCCATACGAGGGAAAATGGTCCACTTTATAATTATATAGAATCATGTAGAAGAAGAAGACACATTATACCATATCCCCAACTATGACACAACCACCTAATGATGATCCTAGACATCCTGACACTGCCTCTTCAAATCTTGGCAGATAGAGACTTGTAGAATTTTACAATTTTACAAGGACTTAGTACATCGATACCTTTAAAACAATTATATGCAGTGATGCCCACTTGAAAACATCATGTGGTGAACTTCTTGTTGCTATTATGCATCTTGAATGCTATTGTTCTCATGCTCCCCTCTGCTACAACTTGCTTTTCTTTTCTTCCCTAGAAAGTCTGGTCCTTTATAGGCCTTGAAAATACATGATCTAGGTTTTTCTTACCTTCTAGGAGTTCAATATTGAATCTAGTGTATCTATGTTATTTCAGATCTCCAATATGTGATTTACAGTCCTATAGTATTCCTCTGAGTATTCTTTCCAATGCCACAGGTCTGACACAATTTGGATTCTTCAAGGGAGAGTTATGCTCAATCTCTCACAATTCCCTAATTATGGACTGGTTCAGTAGAGAGAATTTGTATGGTGTGCCACGTGTCACTGTTTCTTCATTCAGCTTTGAAATTGATACAACACAAAACTGAAATCCTTGCACTATTTTTCAATTTTTATAGAATTCCAATCCAATACTCAGAGAGAGAGTTATGACGATTCTCCCAAGGTCACTTCCTTTAGATGAAGTTCAGGAGCCTGCAAAAACACTAACTTCCATAGATCATATCTTTGAAAATATTACACACCTTGATCTAAAATTTTTACAGGGGCTTATGTTGGATTTCGGCTTCACCTCATAAAATTTTTAGCTTCTGACCCTTCGTAGAAAAAAGGTTAATAGCAAAAATTCCATGATGACCTATTTTAGGAAGTGAAATCCCTACATGAAGAGGATATGAGGATCACAATTTATATAAATGCTTAGGTTGAGAGGGTCTCCAACAAGTGAATATGGGAGGGATATTAGGAGCTTAAAAATTATTAATTATTGAATTTTCAATGACCTATGCCACAACTCCATGAGGTTTTAGCCCACTAACTAGGGTTACAAACTTCAAACATGAATATCTCTCAACCGTGAAGAATTACATGGTGTGCCATATATCAACGGAAACATCTCGACTAGTAGAAACGATAAAAAATATTCTTGACCCAGAAAATAGTAAATTGTTTGGTAAAAATTACCATGGAAGATTGGGGTAGGCTTTGGTGCTCCTTGGGTTGAAATCAATGACAACAATTGGTCAAAAATCTTCCCCTTTGGCATTTATGGCAACACAAGTACTCCCCCTGCGATCATGACACCTCTTCCTACAACATTCTCTCCCCTTTTGACATCAATGGCAAAGGGTAACTCCCCGTGACACATAACCATTCTACGGACCTATACACACTTCCACTCCCTGTTTATATTCTGAATAAAGAAAATCTAATGAGATCTTGGGAGAATCCCAAGCTTCTGGTGAAGATATTCAAATGATTCATGAGTACTCTTACGATCATCAACACTTCCTTCCAAATCTGCATCTCTAAAGGCTTGAATAATGGGATTGTTACCCTTGGGATACCACAAGCCATATTATGTTGTTCACTTTTGATATCGAAGAATTCTTTTGACGACAATAATATGTGATTCTTTTGGTGTTGCTCGGAATCTTGCTACTTGTCCAACTTCTTGCATAACATCTGGCCGAGAGGTTGTTACATATAGAAGAATATAAATCATAGATCTGTACAACCTCTTATCCATATCCTTAGATGAGTCATCCATGCTCAATTTGCAACCTATTACCATCCGAGTAAGGATGGGTTTACAGTATTCCATTTTGAATTTATTGAGCATTTCCTTGATGTACTTGGCTTGACATATAAATATTCCTCTCTCTTGCTAAGATATTTGAAGCCCTAAGAAGTATGTCAGTTCACCAAGTAAAGACATCTCGAACTCACTTTGCATATTTGTAGAAAATTTCTTATTTAGTTGATCATCATTGCTACCAACATTTTTCCAACACTGAGCAGATTGTGATTCATGTTTTCAACCAATATAAAATTCTTGGCTAGAGGATATTTTTTTCCGAGAGTGATGGTACCTGATCCTATAACATCAGAAGATCCATCATTTCAAAATGACACAGTTCCATCCTTCTTCTCTTTCAGAGATACAAATTTCTTCCTATCTCCAGTCATATGCATTGAGCAACCACTATCAACATACCACAAATATTTTTTGTTTTGAGCCTTGAGAGTGAGAGCACAATTCTCAGTCTTCTTCTTCTTCCATGTTCATTCATTCTATGGCTTCAAAGATTTTTCTAGAGATTTTTCAAGTCTTTAGTCTCTGGCTATGTGTCCAAAGTTTCGACATTTGTAACATTCAATATTATTTATTAAACTTTCAAATCTATTGATGTTTCACTGAACCCTGGGAGTTTCATATTTGACAGATCTCCTAGAATCGTATTGGTTCCTAGGGTACGTGCGACATTCTACAGCTTTATGACCAAATTTGCCACATGAATAACAATAGCCATAAAAAATATGTTGGTACCTGGATGCAAATCTTTGTCGAGGAATTGTCTTCCAAGGTTGTTCCTGCAAATCTTGTCCAATGAAGTCTACATGGATGTCAGATCCCATAGGTTCATTGTGTTTTGTTGTAGAAGGCTATGCTTCTTCTTCTTTGTAACTAAGGCCAATTCTATCATTTTAATATCGTTGATTGTTGATGAGTTCTTCCAATGCCCATGACCTATTGGCATAGTTTTGGACATTTTTTCCCTTCTTCACTTCCTTACATAGTGAGACTACTTCAGATTCTAATGCTTCCCTTTATTGGTTTATTTCTTCCAACTTCTTTTGAAGTGAGTCTTCAATACATTTGTGTTCTTCAACTTCAATTTTGAGACCTTGAACTTGTTCTTCAAGATTATTGGAATGGATATTCTCAACCTTGAGCTCTTTTATAAGCTTGATTTCCTCCTTAGAAAACTCTTCTATGGTCAACCCTTCTTCTTTGTTGTTTGATACCTCTTGTTTAATGTGCTTGGCCATAAACAATACTCTCTCAATGGCTTCTTCTTAATTTTCATTTTCTTCATGATTTTATGAGCTATCTTCTTTAGAGAGAAAGTTACTTTTGAATGCTTTATTTTTTCTTTGCTTGTTGAATTTCTTAAAGCCTTTCTTTTCTTTTGACTTGACATCACTTTTGTTCGAAAATTTTGCTGCTAAATTCCCAACCTCACCATAGCCAAAACATATAAATGGAATTTTACCCTTGAATTTTCCCTTACCAAATTTTAGTTTTCTCGTAAAGTAAGCATATTCTCCATCTGGAAGACCTTATTTATCATCTTTCTTTTCTTCACACTTGAAGGTGCAGGTCTCTGCCTTTGAAGGTTGTTTCTCCATATTGGTTTTCTTAGATGCATCGAACACAGTTTCTAGATGCAAGGTACCCTCTTCTTCATCAAGCCTCATTTCAGATGCTATGATAAATCCATATACTTTCTCTTTTCTTAGTTTCTCCAGATTGACACTATATTGTAAGACCGATACCTTTGGGTTGAATCTTCCTGGTAACATTCTAAAAATATTTCGTATAATAGTCTTCTCGTCAATAGGCTCTACCAATCCTTCTAGAGTGTTGGTTACTTCATCAATGTGTTGGAAGTATGCAACAATGTTGTTATCTTCTTTCATTCTATGTTGCTCAATTTTTTCTCTGTAGATTTGAAGTTTTCTTCTTTGACATTTGACTCACCTGCATATATATTCTCAAGCTTGTCCCATACATTTTTTATGGTTTTACAACCCAACACCTTATGATAAGGAGATTCAATAAGTCCACTGATAATAATATTCTTTTCTTTCACATCATTTACCAAATTCTTCTTACCTTGTTCATCTGCAGTTGATGTAAATCCATTTTTAATAGTGTCCCATACTTTGTAATCTTGCACCAAGAGATAGACCTCCATTCTACCTTTCCAGAGTGTATAATTATTTTCATTAAACAGAGGTACACAATTGTTGGTATGCTCCATGACCTCCTTCAAGATGTTAAACTTCTATTGAAGGAACCAAGATGTGAAACCAAGTGTTGGAAATACTGAGAAGGGGGGGGGGGGGGTGAATGAATATTCCTTTAAATTAGTATTATTATTAATATTTCAGAGAATTAGTTAGTATTCAATTTTTATCAGTGTTTGTACAATGATAGCAGTAAACAAAAGGAACACAAATGCACATAGTTTTTAAGGTGGAAACCCTCTCCGGGGAAAAAACACCTAAATGATTTTCTAATAATTCTTTAATATTCAACTCTAATTGAAAATAAAGCTCCAACTTCCTATAATCTAGAAAAGCATTCCTCTCTAGTTTCCACTAGATGGACACTCCAAATCCCGAGATTATTCTATAGTCAACTGAACATATGCCCCAACACCCAATGAGATATAAATCACCCTAGAACTACCCTACCACCCTGACGTTTTCACAGGATTGAACCTGTTGGTGACTTCATGCACCAACCTAGCACCACCTTAGCACCCTATAGGATAATAAAACAAGAATGGACTCTCGTACTAGGGAAAATGGTCCACTTTACAATGATATAGAATGATGTAGAATAATTAGACACACTAGACCATAACCCCAACTATGACACAACCACCCAATGATGATCCTAAACATCTTAACACTGCCTCTTCAACTCTTGGCAGATAGACACTTGTACAATTTTTATAATTTTACAATGACTTAGTACATAAATACCTTTACAATGACTATATGTAATGCTTCCCACTTGAAAACTTCATGTGGTGAACTTATTTATGCTATTATGCACCTCATTTTTGTGCTTCTCATGCTACCCTCTATTGCACCTTGATTTTCTTTGCTGCCCTAGAAATTCTGGTCCTTTGTAGCCCTTGACAACACATGATCTAGATTTTTCTTGCCTTCAAGGAGCTCGATATTGAATCTGGTTTATCTCTGTTATTTCCGATCCCCAATATGTGATTTTATCTATTTTATTAGTTATCTGCGTATTCTTTCCAATGCCATAGGTCTGACCCAATTTTGATTCTTCAAGAGAGATTTATTCCCAATCTCTCAGAATTCCCTAATTGTGGACTAGTCCAGTAGAGGAAACTTGTATGGTGTGCCACGTATCAATGTTTCTTCATTCAGCTCCGAAATTGATACAACAACAATTATAGTCTATGCAGTATCCACTACGTTTTATATAATTCCAATCCGATACTCAGAGAGAGAGTTATGATGATTTTCCCAAGATTCGTTCTTTGAGATGAAGTTTAGGAGCCTGTAAAAACATTGACTTCCACACCATATCTTTGAAAATATTCCGCACCTTGATTTGAAATTTTTATAAGATCTTCCTCAAGATTTCGGCTTCGCCTCATAAATTTTTTAGCTTCTAAAACTTCATAGAAAAATATTTATAGTGCAAATTCCATGATGACCCGTTTCAAGTAGCAAAATCCCTGCATGAGGAGGATACGAGGATCACAATTTATATAAATGCTTAGGTATAGAGGGTCTTCAATAAGTGAACATGGGAGGGATATTAGGAGCTTAAAAATGATTAATTATTGACTTTTAAATGACCCATGCCACAACCCCATGGGGTTTTAGCCCACTAACTGGGGTTACAAACTTCAAACATGAATATCTCTCAAACCGTGAAGAATTAAATTCCATGCCATTTATCAAAGGAAACATCTCGATAACTAGAAGCCATAAAAAATATTTTTTACCCAGAATATAGTAATTTGGTAGGGAAAAATTACCATGCGAGAGCGGGGTAGCCCCTGGTGGTACTTGGGTTGACAAAAATGATAACCAATGATCAAAAATTTATTCATTGTAAGGTAGCCAAGGAATTGAATTGTTTCCTATACTGAGCAGCAAAATTTCAAGTGATGGTTGAAAATGGAGGAACTATAAATTGCTCTGGAAAATGCCATAATATCAAGCTACGCATGGGGGAATATGTATCGAATAGTCCAATGATTTCCATCCCAATGGGAGGTGTTGATGTTCTAATACTAGTATAATGGTTACAATCTTTAGGGACGATAGCTTTTAATCTTCAAGAACTTTTCTTGAATTTTTTTTTGGAGTTAAATGAAATTGAATTACAGGGTTTTGCAGGGAAGCCAGGAAAGATAATAAGCTCTAATGTTATGAAAAATATTTTCATGAAATAACAATGAGGCATAATTTCAAAATTATTCTTGATAGAAGTTCCAACATCAAAATCATCTATTTCTCCATATCTCCAAAAATCCTTGGACAATCATTCCAAGGGGTTTGAAACTACCAAAGGAATCCCACCTATTCATGATCATGATCATGCTGTTCATTTGATTCCAGGAATTATTCCTTCAAACATCAGGCCTTACATATATCCTTATGTCCAAAAGAGAAAAAATGAACATATGATTGCAGAAATGTTAGAGGTTGGTATAATTCAACCTAGTCAAAGTTCTTTCCCTGCTCTAGTAATATTGGTGCACAATATGTATGTATCATGGCACATGTTTCCGGATTATAGGGAGCTCAATAAGCTTACTATTAAAGATAAATTTCCCATTCCTGTGATTGATGAATTATTGGATGAATTACATGGAGAAATTTATTTTACCAAGTTGGATATTCAGTCAGGATATCATCAAATTAGAATGAAGACTGAAGATATTTCAAAAATTACATTTTGAACTCATGAGGGTCATTATGAATTTTTGGTCATGCCTTTTGGCCTTACCAATTCACCTTCTACATTTCAAGGGTTGATGAATTCCATTTTGAAACACTTCCTTAGAAAATTTGTGCTATTATTTTTTGATGATATACTAATCTACAATAGGTCTTGGAAGGATCATGTTCAACATGTTGACAGGGTGCTCAAACTATTGGAGGAGAAACAATTATATGCAAAATTATCCAACTGTTTCTTTGGAGTACAAGAGGTGGAATATTTGGGTCATATTTTATCTCATGAGGGTGTTAAGGTAGACCCTAAAAACATTAAAGCCATTAAGAAATGGAAAATCCCTACAACCATAAAGCAATTGCCGAAATTTCTTAGGTTAATAGGGTATTTTCACAAGTTTGTTAAGAATTATGGGAGAATATTAGCACCTCTAACAACATTATTAAAAAAAGATGCATTTTCATGGACTCCTGAAGCAACTAAGGCCTTTGAACATCTTAAAGAGGCAATATGCATAGCACGAGTCTTAGCTATGCTAGACTTCACAAAACCCTTTATTGTGGAATGTGATACCTCAGGAAATGGAATTGGTGTTGTTTTAATGAAAGAAGGAATACCCATTACTTTTGAAAGTCATCCAATCAAAGGAAAGTATTTACAGAAGACTATTTAGGAGAGGAAAATGTTGGTAATAATACATGCAATAAAGAAATGGTGACCTTACCTAATCAGAAGACACTTCAAGGTAAAAAATGATCATGATACTCTTAAACACTTTTTGGAACAAATACTATCTTCAAAAGAGCAACCAAAATGGGCCACAAAGATGTTGGGTTATGACTTTGAAATCATCTACAAAAAAGGGAAGCTAAATGTTGTTGCAGATGCACTCTCAAGAAAGGATGAAGAGGTGGAAGCATTTATTTGTGACATTTCTATTATCCAACTAGATTGCGTAACCGAAGCAAGGGATGAATGGAAGAAGGACGAAGAAGTGTGGAAACACATTCAAAAGTTGCAACAATATCATAGTGCATATGATACATTTAGTTGGAAAAAATGATTCCTTGTCATACAAATATCACTTATACATTTGCAAGAATTCCCAACTAATACAAAATATTCTTTTGGAATTGCACACTTCTGCTTTAGGAGGACACTCGGGATTTTTAAAAACTTACCACAAGTTGAAGATATAAGTTTTTTGGGATGGCCTTAAATCTGATATTCGAAATTTTGTAGCGGAATGTTTAGTTTTGCAGCAAAATAAAGTTGAGACAATTAAGACCCGAACTCTTCTACAACCTTTATCCATTCCAAGTGAACATTGAGAGGCGATTTCAATGGATTTTATCACAGGTTTACCTAAGTCCAAAGGAAAGATTTTCATCATGGTCGTAGTTGATAGAATTAAGAAGTATGCACACTTGTGTGCATTATATCATCCATTCAAAGCAAGTACAATTTCTATTTCATTTATGGAAACAATTAAAAAACTACATGGAAAACTGAATATTATTGTAAGTGACATAGATCTCATTTTTACAGGAAATTTTGGATGGAATTATTTTCCTATTTGGGTACTCAACTAGCTCATAGCTCATCTTATCGTCTTCAATCCAATGGTCAAACTGAGATAGTGAATAAATGTTTTGGAGGATATCTTTTTTATTTTTTATTTAAGGAGCAAGCACAATGGGCAAAGTGGTTACCTCTCTAAAAAAGGTGGCATAACACTTCCTTCCATACTGCAGAAAAAATTAACCCATTTATGGCACTTTATGGATATCATCCACCGTCTATCACATCTTCTTTAAGTGAAAATTATAGGGTTCGAGAAGTGGAAGATCACATCGAGCATTAACAAGAAGTTCTACAACTCTTAAAGAATAACCTAAATTTGGCACAAAATCGAATGAAACAATAGGCAGATCAACATCACACTGAGAGAAGATTTGATGTAGAAGACTAGGTATTTTTACAGCTACAACCATACAAAAAAATGTCCCTCAAGAAATCTAGGAAGGATAATAAATTATCACCAAAGTACTATGGTCCTTACAAGGTGTTGCAAAAGAGGTACTATGGCATACAAATTGGAGTTTCCCACTTCTTCACACGTGCATCGAGTTTTCCATGTTTCATGCTTAAATAAGGTTATAGGGGACAAAGTTACAGTTCAAAAAAATTTCCAGAACTTGATGAGGAAGGAAAAACCATACTAGAACCTAAAGCAGTCATGGAAACAAGAACTCGACAATTATGAAATCGATCAATTTAAAAGTATGTCATCAAATGGAAGAACTTACCCACTGAATATTCTACATGGGAGGATGAGAATTTTATACAGAAGCACCTGAAGCTACTCAAGCATTGAGGAAAACACTTTTTTGAAGGAGAAGAGCATGTTAGGTCCCTATATTACTAGTATAGTCCGTTATTGTTGTTAGTGTAACCCTCTTAATGTTATTGTTGTACCCCTGTAACCCCCATATTGTTATTATTGTGCCCTTACATTATTATTGTTAGGTCGGCTAAGATTACATTGTGGCCCCATGGAATCCTATATATAGAAAGAAGGTTTTGTCATTTGTAGCATCCAAGAATTGTTCATTTATGTAATGTATTAGAGGTTTCCCCCTTGAAGTGGCTTATTTCGAAGGTGTTTATCTCTCTTCTCTTCTATTTTTGGAGCTATATTCATAACAATTTAATTTTGATGCATTACCATCTCTTACAACATTTTGTTAAAGATCTTACTTTTTGTCGTCAACATTCTTTATTATGACATAATTGTTTTTAGAATTATACTTACAATGATGTTCACCACACAACACATTATTACATTTCTTCAATCTCCTTGAATTCATTCATAATAGTTTCTAATTACTATTACTCTATACCCTTTTTATTATTGTACCTTTATAGCATTTTTCTTAACATTATAACTTTAATAATTAAAATCAAAGTTATATATTAGGATCTTTATCCACATCCTATATTATAATTATTACTCTACGTATCAATTCAAATTATATTACTTAAAATTCCTCATATCTTAGGATTGTAAAAGCTCTCTTACATATCGTAAGTATTAGCTAAGATTCGAATTTTTTTATAATGTAACTCCGAAATTTATATAAGGTATAGACCCTTTTAGGGTTTTGTTACAAATTCCTAGTGAATAAATTAATGTTTACCCACATGGACTTATCACCATAATGGTTTGAGGGTTTTGTGGCTATTTTATAGTGAATGAATTAATCTTTGACCCCATTTCAATCCGTTTACAAGTTTGGATCTTTGATGCATAGCTAAATTGAATTACCATATACGTTTAGCATTCCAAAGTCTTATATGGATATTCAACCATATGTATTGGATTTTGTCTTATCAATTCAATTAAAATTGTGACAACTCTACCTATAAATTTTCTTTGTTAGAGGATATACATGCTTAATTTCTTGTCCTTCATATTAACTGAGTCACATAGGCATATTTTTTTTTAGCCTCCTCTAGAACTCGAATCTCATGCAACGTTGATGGTGGATATGAGCTCGTACTTTCTCCCTCCATCCTCCTCATTTAGGGTTCTATGGAAATTTGTTTCTTCGGATTTCGTTTTCATTTATCCATTTTCATATGAGGGTTTCAACGGTGGTTCGATACTATAACTATTATGGATTTCCGTGGCCATTTTTCTCCTTACAATATTACACACAACTCCAGGTATACCTATTTACTCTCTATGATGTGAATTTAAATGTATTTCTTAACGATTCACTTACAGAGTGAGTTTTTAATTAAGGTCTCACTTATACCATAATTTCATCTACTAATTCACTTTGTATTTTTGCTATTATTTTAGAGAACACTAGAGTTACTTTTGGTCTTTTCAATGAATGATTTGTAATGTTCTGAGCATGAAAAACGCCCAGTGAACCCTTGAGGTAACACCAATTCCAATTACAGAGGTAATTTAAATATGTTCCCAACAGTAGTAATGTTTCCTCATTATGCACACTTTCCACTTTCCCTTATAATTTTGATTTACCTCTACTATGGAAGTGTTAAATGAATCTAATTGTTTTAATGGTGTTTTGTCTCCCGGAGAGTATACAAATGCATTGGGAAACTCGTTTAACGTTTTACATTTCCCTTCATTCTTGTAATTAAATTCGTTCCTATGAGGTTATTTTTGGGTTTAATGGTTTCAATGTAATTTAATCCTCATGAATCTAAAACAATTTGTGGTTTATGATAATGTTTTGCCCCAATTTTAAATTTCTACCCACATAGTTACGAATTCGTTAAATTTTCCAGATATTGGTAATATATTTCTACCTCTTTGTTTATAAATCAAATTTTAATTTAATTTCGTGTCCAATTAGTAAAAGCTTCCCGCGCTTTGTTTTTGATGTTTGAGAAGGTATTCTTACCCCATAGTTGTATTCTATTTCATATGGAGTTCAAAATGGCTTTACGTATTTCATTTCTGCTACTTTGTCATAAAATTCAATCTTATTCCATATGAGTTTCGAGAATATCTCAATGTTTTACATCATCTTCTAGAATCACTATGATTAGGCTTACATAATTTCGCTTCCATGATACATTCAGGTTACTTTTTCATTGTTTGAATTTATGTAGTGTTAGTTGTTTATTCAACACTAATATCATCTTAAGCTCTTAACATTATAATATGCATTTTACCATTACGTCCATCATATTTTTCCCTCAACAATGCAGACTAATTAATTTTTTTTATTCCACATGACCCACAATATATTGAAACGAGTGATAATTATGTGTATTTAATTTGTTCTCTAATTTCTTGTTTTTTGTAATAAAGTTAGAATCTTTTTTTACCACACATTTGAATTTCAATGAATTTGTCTTCGTTTACAAAAGTCTTATTTCTTATATAATTACATTCATGGAATATCTATATATTTTACTTCATTCTCAATCTTCTAGAAATCATTGCTTATTTTTATAAATATTGAGTGTAATGATAATGATTTGCAAAATATATCTAAATTATTCTATTATGAAGTATTTATCATTTTATTAATTTCCCTCAATTAATAAAATGTTTTTTTTATAAAAGCACTCTTCTTCCTGCTTCGATGTCATTCATGGTTCTTTTACTAATTACCGAGTATGACATAATTTAGGTTATTTATTTTGAGACTTTCAATACCGTTACAATTTTATATTATCTTTCTCTCTCCTCGCTACTATAATAAATAATTAATTTTCTTTTTTATACACTCGAAGGATTCCACTACTTCCAATTGACTAATAAGGTAATTTTCTATTTTTAACTCAAATTGTCAAATTAGAGGATTCTATGGATTTATTTTTTATTATCATATCAATTAAGATGCTAACCCCTCTATATATGGGTTTGTTGTACAGGTATTTCACCGCTAGCAATTTACAACTCCACTACTTATATCTTCTTTCTCACAAGAATTGGAAATGTCTTTGGTTCCGTCTATTTACAGGTTGGTCAATATCATTCAAGGAATTCAGTCCCTTGAATTCAAGGATTTTTATTCATGCATAAAACATTTAATTAATAACGAGAACATTTGACTTTAGCTAATGTAATTATGACGGTGTATGATGACATATTCTATAATTTTTAATATATATTTATGTTCTTATTAAAGTGATTAGAGTTCATCCTTATAATAAGTTCATACATGTTTTTTTCCCAATTGTTTGTAGTATTTCAAATACAAACTTATATTAGGCATAATTTCTAATTAATTTTATATGTACAATTGTACTATCATCTAGTACTTCAATATATAACTGATATTTGATTTCTTATTTGAGCACAAGAATAAATGTATATATGTCGACTTCTATATTGTATATACATTAGAATTTTTTATGCTTAATTTGTACAATCATGTTTTCTTCTTCATTATTGTTTACAGAATATTTATGTTTAATTATTTTAATAACATCTTTAGAATACTTTCGACTCCTAATGATGAATTTTCTGATTGTAATATATTAATTATTACAACCTAACAGTGGATTTAAACCCTCCTACTCGGGTTTAGACATTCTGTCTATTGCTTAACTATGTTAACTAGTCTATGTAACTATACAGAGTTAAACTATACATGTTATAATTATGATCTGTTAAATACATCAGACACTTCACTGCTAATAATAACATAATTTATTATACAAATTAATAACTCATGAGAGATAATTTTCCACTTATCTTTCTACATAAAACACAAGTACTCTTATACTATAACCTTGATCATAATAAAAAAATCATAACAAAAAATTTAATTAACTATGCATACCAACTCTAGTAAAGACTATTTTCCACCCAACCTTAATCTTTCCTCCACAACTCCCTCGAGCATAGACCAATTCCTCCAAAGTGTAGACAACCTTTTTTCTACCCTGGAATGGATTATTTAAGCCTTATTTACCTTCAACAGGTTTCCATAACTATGCCCAGTTAAATTAGGATGTTATTTTCCTTTAGCCTAGTCTTTACTTTTTTTTTTTTCCATAAAAGCTCTTTAAAACTAGATTTTTCCTCTTTCTAGTTTTATTTCAACTCTTTTGAGTAGCTTTCCACTTTACTGAGGTATATTTTAGATTTTTATCTCCAATCTAATATTTTTATTTATTTTATTTTCTCCAAGGATTGTTGGAGATTTTGGGAAATTCTTTGGATTTAATTCCATCCCCATGAACTTGAAATCCTGGTGTCCAATTTACTCTAGTCTTTGCACAACAATTTAAATTTCACATTTATTAATTTATAAATATAATATCTCTACACATATATTTTTCCTTCAGGTCCACTTAAACTTTAGGATTTTCCATTGTCTAAATAAAAGTAGGGATATTACAAAATCTATAACAACCTTTGAATCCCCTGTCACTTTTATATTTTGATTGAATAAGTCAGGCAATAAAATGACTAACATAAATGACTAATTTATATTGTAGTACTTTCTAGGTAGTGTTATAGCATCATTTTTCACCCTCAGGTGATTCATGATTTTCTTTATGGCTTTGGGCACCCATTCCTACAGACTTGAACAAATTCATTAAAAAACAGTGTTAAAATTCCCATACGCGGGTATGCCCAGACTTTTCCGCGTGTATACGCGAGTCCACCTATACTTTTCCATGTATGCCATTAAAACCATTAAAAAATATATAAAATTCCCTATTTTCAGGTTGGGTTGATGGTTACTCCAGTAGTTCAACCACCCCATTACATGGCCAACTGTTTCCAACTGACTGAAACTACTTTGAAGGAGTATAAAAGTCCCTCATGTGCATGGCCTAAGGGAGGGAAAAATATTATAGATATTATACTCTGTTAGAATCCCTAATTCAAGTCTGATTCCCCGTGCCTCCTGCACTTTCCCAAATTTTTACACGAAACCCTTGTTTCATGGAGATTTTCATCCGTTTATATGCCATCTCGAGTGCACAAGTCTTGAAAGTTTCTTAGCGAGGCAAGGGCGGGACGAATCCGGACGATGGTCTGCTCGAAGATCGTGGAAGGATTCAGGTGATCTCTCCACTCTTTATTTCTGTACATGCTGTTCGTAATAATGAAGAACCATCTTGTTCCTGAACTTCTGTGTTAGTATCTATTTGTATATGTGAAAATATTGATCATTAAGAAGTTATTATCATTTATATCATATTTCACATGGATTACACTAATGTTTAGGAGAAATATATGTTGTACAACTAGGTTTCCGTGCACGTTCTTTCTTGTTTTCTAGGTTGAAGGAGGAAGAAAGGTTGCTGGGGGTTTGGACCCTGCAGGATCTACATCGAGCATAGGACTACTGGTGAGTTCTGCTATCGTTGTTATCTAGTTTTTAGCATTCAAGTATGGTTGTGTGTGAGTCCTTATGAATAGCATGCCCTGTTTTCCGGGAGGTTTTTAATCTAACAAACCTCTAGGTGATTTTCCTCGCGATCGTAATTGGTTTACCCAATTGGAATCGCATTTTGTGATTCCCCGTTGGGTGTTTTCAGCCGTTTTGATAGGCTTCAAATGCTCCTAACTTTTATTTCAAAATTTCCATTTAACTTTTCTCTCGCTAGATCAAGCCCTGTTCCTTATCCAGATCGATATTTTTATTTTTTATTATTTAACTTTTCATACGCAAGGGTTTGTCTATACACGTATGCGTATGTCATCACGCTTTTGTTAAAGGGAGTCGCGTGATACGTGGGTTTCCTTTAGCATCTACTGCGTATGCACGCTTGTTTCCAAACTGTCAAGTAGTGTATACCTGGGTGAATTTTGAAATTTTGGATTTCTTGGCTTTTTTGTCCCGTCTGCCTGTGGAGACCTGTTCTTACAGTGTCTTTGTATCCTCTGGATTGTGTAGAAAGTGGTCTTTGGTCCTTTCTCTCTCTTGTTTGGTTGAAAACTAGCTTATCTGGCAAATCTTGTTTCTTTTGCTTGCATTTCTCGGTCGAGTACAAATATCTCTTCCTAGGGATTCTTGGCTGTTCTGCTTTATCATAACAAAGAGCCTCTGCTCATTTACTCTTTCCTACCATTGTGTCTTGCTTTGCACTTTCATTTTTGCCCATTTCTTGGTTGGTTTTCTTGAGTTTAGTTGACTAGGTCTTGTTGCAATTTTTGAAGAGTCTTTCTTGGTTCTTTGAAGTTTTTGTTTGCTGCAAGGTTGTACTATTCTTCTAGGCTGAGTGATTGAGTTTCTTGTCTTCTTTTGCTCATATAAATATTGCTACTAGCTAGCCCTATAATATTTGGAGCATTTTTGAAGTTTTTGCTTGAAATTCAGAGTTATTTGGCTTGGTATTTGATAGTCTTCTTGGTCTCTTCGAGCTCTTCCTTTTTATAAAATTCAAAAGTTCAAAAAACATTTTGTTTTGGCATTTGCTTTTGTTTCACATTTTTCTTTTCGTTTCGTTATATCTTTTGAAGCTTTGTTGGGATTTCTTGCCTTTGGTTTTTGACTTGATTTCGGAAAGGAATTGTCATTGGTTTCTTCCTCTTGTTTCAAGCAATTTTGGTGTCTTTATACTAAGAGTTTCTAACTTTGGGAACTAGCTTTGTGGACAACCAAAAAGAGATAAAACTGAAGGATCTTTGGGAAATTTCTCTCTACTTTAGTAGATTTTGCATCTTAAGAATTTGCATGCTCTTTGTGATTTACATCAAGTGCACTTAAGCATTTAGTCATTTTCATAGTTTTTGTGAGTGTGAAGTTTGTTATCTGAAAAGAAAAATAAAATTTTTTAGTCTCGTAGAACCTGTGTAGAAGTTGCTTTTCATCGAAAGAAAATTACTGCATTTACATGTAGTTTGGTTTTTATTAATTTCTTTTCTTCGTCAAAACACCACAAGTTTCATTTCCGTATCCCTTTGACTTAACATAACAGCCAATTAAAATAAGCGATATAATTTAAAAGCAACTAACAAGTTTTTTAAGTGTCATACACCAACTAGCTAGGTTGTAGGGCCTTAGATTAGGTGAGTGGAGAGTTAACTCTCCAAGGCCGCTCAAAAAAAACATAGAAGTTGATTAATTGAGCAAAATCCAACTCTGTTAGGTGGACCAGGAAAGCTCTCCTCCAGAGAGTCAAGCGCGAGGGGAAGTGAAGGCTGAGAAGAGAGATAACCCCTCTCTGATTTGCTGAATCTAAACTCAAGACCGTTCCACCCGGCTTATGACATGGATTGGTGCCCATAGTTGCTACTCCTAGGTTCCACATAGGTGACTGCAGGGGGGAATACCTGTGGTACCTGAGGCAGACGTCGTATCACTTTCAGCAGTACTTCTGGGGGGTGCCCTTGCGAAGCTTGGGTACTTGTGCCAGCAAAGGCTGTTGTTAGGAGGTTGGCGTAACTGTTTCTGTTACCTTCGCTAGTAGGCCTGGGCCGTAATTATCCCAGACTACTTTCGGGAGGTCCTATATTTAGCTTTCTTGTATTTTGGTGTCCGGTCCTAATCACCCGGAGTGGAAATACCTGAAGGTTGTTTGCTTGATTGTATCTCAGGGATTATTTTTTGTAGTGAGTGCTCTTTGCTCCTAGCTTGCTTAGCTTTATACTTTTTTTGAGTCTAATTAAAATTTGTTAAAGTGGCTGATCAAGCGCCTCGTCGATCGAGGAGAATCCGGGGGTTATCTCCCGCGAGTTCAGAGCCTTCTTCAAGAAGGCGTAGGAGTGATTTAGCAAGTGGGTACCACCCTGTGGCATATGACACAGTGGAGAGAGATCCTCCACAAGGGTCTGAAGGTTTCGTAGCTGATTCTAGTTTTGGTTCCGAGAGGAGCGCTCCGCTCACCTCGCGAGTATTATTTCCGCAGGAAGAAGAAGTACATGTAGAGAAAGTGTCTGAACCCTCTGAGTCACTTCCATCTCCTCTTCCTCCCGGGACACATCCGTTTGATGTTGAACATCGACCCAAGTCGCAGAGAGACTAGAAGATCCTCCTTATTATACATACCTTTCGATGGCCACGTACCTGGAACGCGGCTTCGCCGCAGTGCCGTGTACACTACTCCCTCGCTTCTGTGGAAGGAGGAGGCACTATTGCTATATCTTCGATTGCTTCTAGTGTTGCTGTGTTTGGCTCTGGTTTCACCCAAGCACATGCTTCCCAATCCGGTCCCTTCTGTTTTGGAATGCCCACTAGTGGGATTCCTTCTTTTTCCTTTTTCGCTGCTGCAGCTGGATCTACACCCATGTCTTCCATAGCTAGTGGATCAGCTTCTTTTCAAGGGTTCCCCTTCGGAACTTGGCATATTCCTGCCCGAATCCTTCTTTAGGGTCCTTTCCGTTTACTTCTCAGACTCAGAGTTTCAACCCTTGGTCTGGAGGTCAGAATTCGACTACTTTTACAGGTTGGAACTCTGTATTCACTACAACGGGGGCAGGGAATCAGTTTTATGCTGGTCACCAAGGGAATTCTTCTTTCCCTTCGTCGAGTGCTTATCAGACCTTCTCCCCTCTTTCTAATGCCTGGAACCCCTATCAGGGGCTTTCCTCTTCATTTCATACTTCAGTGGGGGGAACTGGTCCGGTCTTTGGTAACTCTGCGTTGGGAGGAGGTTCTTCTCCTTTTTCTACGAGTTCTTTCTGGCAACCTGGTGCCTCATCAAATCCAGGGTATTCTTTTCAGAATGTTGGGAATTCATCCTATCAAGGATGGAATCCTCAGGCTCCGCCTCATTTACCTTTTCTGGCAACGTTAAACTTGCCAGATCTGTCGAAATTGACGAATGATCTGATTCGGTACAGTCAGGGGTGGCCTCCGGTCCCGACCAAACTACCTTCAGACATTCCAAAGTTTGAAGGGAAGAATGGAGAGGATCCGGCTGACCACATCACCACTTTCCATTTATGGTGTTCTTCTAACTCCCTGATCGATGATTCGATTAGGTTGAGATTGTTTCAACGCACCCTAACTAGAAACACCGCCAAATGGTATATTGAGCTAACTGGGGGCAGTTTTGCTACATTTGGAGAACTAGCTATTACATTTCTAAACCATTTCCAGTTTCCTGTCCGATATGATGCCGGGACTGAACTCCTAGCTAATTTTAAGCAAGACGATGCAAACCAAATTTCTGATCACATTCAGGAATGGAGGAGAAGGAAGAGGCTTATTAAAGCTCATATTCCAGGAGAATTCCTTTTGGAATGGTTTCTGAAATCTCTGCAGTCAGACATTTCTAAAGATGTATCCCTGTCTGGGGTATTTTCTGAGGAGCAGGCCATTTTTAGGGCCCAGCAGCTGGAACTGATCTATTCTCAGTCTGGGGTCCTCCATAAATATTTTCCCAATGCTCCTCGCTCCAAATTATATTTATCCAAAACTAAGCCTAGTCCTCATGGTGATGGACTTATCGGGTCGATCAATAGTGGTGCAGCTAACCTGCTTACTCAGTTACAGCAGTTGTCTATACAATCTGCTCCTTCTGGTCAGGCTGTGCCTGCTGAGTCATCGCCTTCCCAATATTTGTCGATAAATGTTGTCCAAGCTTCTGATCCCAAAGGAAATCAACAATCCGAAGGGAAGAAGAAGGGACGGAATAATAAGAAAAAGGGCAAGAATGGGAAGGGTAATGCGAATAAAACCAATGAGCATGTTGGTGAGGGTCCAAAGGACAAAAAGAAAGTGAAGTTTCCATGCAATTTATGTACTGGAGACCACCTTACACACCTTTGCCCTAAAATTCAGGATGCGCAACGCTTGTTAGCTCAGCAGGGTTCTTCTAGTTCCCAGGCTGTGTTGACAAACCATTTTCCCCAAGGGCAACAACTAGTTGTTGGCGCGAATCAAAATCCTGGGGCTTCCTCTGGGGGCACCCAGAAAGGGGAAATTCCATCGAACATATTCATGATGAGTGCTCACGTGGATGTCGCTACGAGATCCCGTGATTATGGCGGAGAAGAGTCTTCGAAAGCTAAGGATACTCCTGATGCTACTGAGCCGCTTCACATTACAAGGCCTACTGTTGAGTCTATGCCTCGGATGCCCAAAGCATCTACTAAGCGTTCGACGATTAATCCAAATGCTAGGGCTGCCCAGAACTACTCTATTGTGGAAGATCTGGCGCAGAGTCCTTGTGCTATGTCGGCTTTAGAGGTACTCCAGTCTTGTCCGGCTTAGCGCAGTGCTTTGCTCACTGCCATTGGGGCTATTGATCCAAAAAATTCTCTTCTGATTACTTTTGATATGTCTAATTTTAAGAAGAGACTCCCCCATCATATGGCTTTTCATATTAAATCATCATACCGGAAGTGCAACATCTTTCGGACGGTTGTTGATGAGGGTGCTTCCACATGCGTGATGTCTCTCACATGTTGGAAGATGATTGGATCTCCCAAAGCTGTTCCATCTACCACTCTTCTGACTGCGTTTGATGGTCATTCTCACAGACCGCATGGTATTGTCCCAGCTTTGCCTATCTGTGTTGGGGGAAAAACTGTGAATATAGAGGTTGAGGTAGTTGACGCAAGCTTGGACTACAACCTTCTGTTGGGGAGAAACTGGATTTATGAGATGGATGCCATTGCATCCTCATTATTTCGGATTATATGTTTCCCCCACGAAGGGAGGATTGTTACAGTGGATCAACTGGACTGTCCTCCTGTAGACCCAAATGCGTCTACTGACTCATCTATTCCAAAGTTGGATAATACTAAGGCGCCTGTTGAGAATTTAGGAGTTGGAATGTATTCTTCCTTGATGGGTACTTTCGATATTCCTCCTCCTACGGTTCATATAAATGAAATTTCATCCTCCAAGGCTCCTCTTCGAAGAGAGTTCTTCAGAACTCATTATTTTTCGGACCCTTGGACCTTACCTTCCCCTACCGCCACATTAGCGGAAGGTCAAGTGGGTGGAATGGCATTTCCAATGTCTGCAGCTGAGATTGCTTATCAGTCTATTGTTGACTCTGCAGAATCCATTCCAGCTCCTCTTTCACCGGAAGATTTGGATGGAGATGTGGCTTCGGCTTGGGCACTTAGTTCTTCTTTTGCCCAGGATTGCCTTGATACCACTCTTCCATCTGAAGAGGCCATCCTAGAAGCTATGGCTAGTATAGATAGACCGTGGGATGATTTGCATCATCGGTCTTACTTTTTACCTGATTTGAGCGAAGTTGAAACGAGTTTTCCAAGTCCTCTGTCTCCTGGTCCTGTTCGCCGAGTCCTGAACCCTTTAGCACCAACACAGGTTTATGCTGAAGGGAACATGGCTGTGATTTCTCCTACTATCCCGTGAACATTTCCAGGGATCCCAATATCATTGAGAATGTCTTCATCGGAGCTGAATGTTCCCGTGAAGAGATTCAGATTTACACCGAGCTCTTTAAAGAGTATAGGGATGTATTCGCTTGGTCTTATGAGGAAATGCCTGGTATAGATCCATCTATTGTCTAGCATGAGATCAAGACTTACGAAAACGCTAAGCCTGTGAGGCAAAAACTTCGTCCGGTCAATCCTAGGAAGGCAGCAGCTATCAAAGCTGAGGTGGAGAAGCTGCTTAAGGCGGGATTCATTTTCCCTGTTCCTTTGACTGAATGGGTTTCAAACCCTATTCCCGTAGATAAAAAACAAGGAACAATTCGAGTTTGCATTGATTTCAGAGACCTAAATAAAGCATGTCCTAAAGATAATTACCCCACACCATTTATCGATCAGATCATTGACGAGTGTGCCGGTAATGAGATTTTCTCCTTCATGGACGATTTCTCCGGATATAATCAGATTACTATCCGTCCTGAAGATCAGCATAAGACTGCCTTTATTTGTCCCTGGGGTACATTTGCATACAAGAAGATGCCTTTTGGTCTTAAAAATGCTGGGGCTACCTTTCAGCGGGCCATGTCATATGCCTTCCACGACATCAAAAATATTATTGAGGTGTATTTGGATGATTTAGCTGCTCATTCTCGAAAGAGGATGGATCATCCTGCTCACCTCCGTCAAATATTTGAACGATGTCATTTCTATAAGATTAGGTTGAATCTGAACAAGTGCGTTTTCGCGGTTACATCCGGTCGGTTATTGGGATTCATTGTGTCTAGGGAAGGGATTAGAATAGATCCCTTCAAGGTTGAGGCAATACTTCGGTTGCCTCCCCTGTCCTCTATTTGTCAACTTCAAAGTCTACAAGGAAAGTCTAATTTTCTTCGGAGATTTATCGTAAATTATGCTGAAGTTACCAAGGGATTTATGAGATTGTTGAAGAAGGGAGTTCCATTTCTTTAGGATGACTTCACTCAACGCTCATTCGATGCTTTGAAAAAAGCATTGACCTCTGCTCCTTTATTAATTCCACCTGATTATAGCAGGGATTTCCTTTTGTATCTGGCAGCAACAGAATCTACTATTGGTATGGTTCTGGTTCAGGAAGATGATGCTCTTGCAAAGCATGTTATATACTATCTTAGTCGAGGATTGGTAGGACCTGAACTCCGGTACACTCCGATAGAAAAGTTAGCTTTAGCAGCTGTTCATGCTGTACAGCGACTCCGGCATTACATTATTCTACGAAAAACTTATGTTTTGGCAGCAGCCAATCCATTTCAGTTTGTCCTCAGTAGGCGAGTGATTGGGGGCAAATACAATAGATGGATTGTGATTTTGTAGGAATTTGATCTTGATTTTATGTCTGCCAAGTCCAAGAAATCATTGGTTTTCGCGGAATTGATCTCCGAGTTGCCCTGTGGGGAAGAGATAGTCTATGATGAATCCTTCCCGGATGAACATTTGTTTCTTATCTCTCCACAAGATCCTTGGTATGGAGATATAATTGTGTATCTTCAGACTGCGAAGTTTCCCTCTACTTTTTCGAAAGATGAGCGCCGTAAGTTGCGTCACTTGGCTAAGAATTACTTGATTATTGGTGATGCTTTATACCGTCGAGGGGTTGATTCAATCCTAAGACGTTGCTTAACTCTCGAAGAAGCTGAGGCTGTGCTGAATGATTGCCATAGTGGAGCTTGTGGTGGTCATTTATCTGGGCTTGCTACAGCCCAAAAGATCTTGCGTGCTGGGTACTTTTGGCCTTCGATTTTCAAGGATTGTATGGAGTCGGTCAAAAAGTGTCATCCGTGTCAAGTTTATACTCGAAAAATGCACGCTCATCCAGCTCCGCTTTTTCCAGTCATTACTGTCGGTCCCTTTACAAAGTGGGGTATTGATTATACTACTTGTAACCCACCTTCGGCTAAAGGTCACAAGTACATTATTGTAGCAGTAGACTACTTTACGAAGTGGGTCGAGGCTATGCCTACGTTTGGGAATGATGGTGAGACTACAGCTATTTTTCTTTTCAACCAGGTTATTGCTCATTTTGGTATTCCTAGAGAGATTGTCACTGATCATGGCAGTCATTTTCAGAATAGCATGATGGCCGAGTTGGCTCTCAAATTAGGTTTCCGGCAGGAGTATTCATCTCCGTATTATCCTCAAGCCAATGGGCAAGTGGAAGCCGTGAATAAATCCTTGAAGACAATTCTTCAAAGGAAAATTGATAAAGCTAGATCCAACTGGCATATTATGCTATATCCTGCACTTTGGGCATACAGGACGTCAGTGAAAACTGCAACTGGTTTTACTCCGTTTCAGCTAGTGCACGGGGTGGAATCCGTATTTCCTATTGAATGCGAGATTACTTATCTTAAGTTAGCTGTTGAACTTCTTCCTGACACTTCTAGTCTGGCAGAACGGCTTCTTCATCTGGAACATCTCGATGAGCAGCGTCGAGATGCCGCCACGATGAATGAAGCGCATAAAAACCGAGTAAAAGTTCAGTACGATAAGGCGGTCAAACCCAGGGTTTTTTCGGAAGGTGACCTTGTTTTGGTCTATGCCCAAGAAAAAGATGCCCTGGGGGCAGGAAAGTTTAAGTCTATGTGGTATGGCCCCTTTATCATTAAAAAAGTCCTTAAGAAAGGAGCATATACCTTGGTTGATTTCGAAGGGAACGAGTTGCCGGAGCCCCGAAATGGGCTCTATTTGAAGAAGTATTATGCCTAGGCTTCGGCCTGGCATGTTTCTTTTGTATATAGTAGTTTTTGCTTTGTACATATCTGGTTGATTTTCGATCTTTGATGAGTTGGTGATGTTTTTGATCTGCTTTGGCAGGTTGTGTTGGATGTCATGAGTCATTTTGGTTTCGCCGATGGTGTTAGTAGACACACCCGGAACTTAGCTTCCGCGGCTTGGGTGCTTCATTATCCTTCCGGTCAGCTGTTGGTATCAAGAGGGGTCTGCATTGGTCCTGCTTCCAATAACGTAGCAGAATACACTGCAGTCATTCATCTACTCTCGGAGGCAATATCTTTTGGTGTTGATTCGTTGGTAGTTTTCTTGGACTCCCAGCTGGTGGTGTCGCAGTTGAACAACACTTATCGGGTACGAGATCCATTTTTATTACGATTGTTCTTGAGGGTACGTTTGTTACAAAGGTCATTTCAATTTTTAACTTTCATTCATATTCCTCAAGCTGACAATTGGTTTGCTGACTCATTAGCTAATCAAGCATTAGATTGGCATATTAATCATTCCATACAATAAATTTTTAATCATCAAAAACATCATACATTTTGATACATTTATCACATCACATCAAATATCGTTGTATATATATCATTAGAGTGTTCAAAAACTTTACAAAATTTGGATCCATAAGGTCATACAAAATTTGGGCTTATGCCCGATCATGTTCAGTCTCAAAAAATATACAGTCATCTGATACATAATATCTATCTACTCCTGAGGTCCCTACCCAGAAGTCGTGTTCCTATAGAACATGATCGCGGTGGCAACTCGGCGGAATAACCGTACCCAGTCTCAGGGCACTCCTACCACCCGTCTCTGGATGGCTTCCGGCAGATCTTCCACTGCAGCCATAGGTACTTGGCGGGTTAATCCCTCCAAGTTCCTCTGTACAGCCTGGAGGGTCCTGTCTGAATCCACTGTATCCGCTTCGCCTCGGCGATGCTTGTGTCGCAGGAAACCCTCATGTCGAACTAGTCCAATATCTGTATCATGATCATTTTTAATTGTAAGTCATTATGAATCCAATAAAAAACATGCTTGTTTTCCATTTTTTCATACATATTTGAAAAAATCCAAAAAATTATATAAGTCAAAAAATTGCAAACTTACCGACTGTTCCCCATGTCGCGCCTGGTGGAAGGACAAGATCTGGATCGCCACGAAAGTCCATCCCAGCATAGGGATAGTCGTCCACAGCGATGATTTGTTCTCCCCACCAAAGGAAGAACTCATCATCCCAAGTGGTCCGGGGAACTTCACTTCCCCCCAATCTCTTCATCATGTCTGCCCAGCGGGCAATTCTTGGGTCTCTCGGGCTGCTGATGGTAGAGATCACTTTGGGTCTCAGCGCTGGAATCTTCTCGAAGAAGAATGTCATCAAAATTGTACCATATCCAAAATGTTTTGTCTTTGCCTTTCGGATTGAAGTCAATTGTTGCTTCATGTTCATCAGAAGAGTTGTGCACCAATCATATAAATGAGTTAAGCATTCCACTGCTATACTCATTTGCGTCTTGGATGCCTGGTGTAGAGAAGTTGATCCTGCTACTCTCCCAATGGTAAAAAGGAGGATTTTTATGTGCAAGTCTCTTAAATCTTTGATTGCAATTTGAGTTCCCACTTTCTTGGAACCCTCTACGCAGTAAACGTGGACGTAATCTTCCACGGTTAGCCCTCCCAAAGGCTTCCCGTGCAAGTCTACTGGCTCCCCCCTCCGGGAGAGTCCAGTAATAAAATATATATCTTCCACTTCGATGCATATGGGCATCTGATCTATGATGAAGCAGTCTTCTTCCGGTTCCCAATAGTTCACAAGCATTTCGAGCAACCGGACATTACTCTTCATATTTGGCATTTTGAAAAACTTGAGCAATCCGCAATTCCGGAGAATATTTAGTGATGCTCGATCCCGCATGACTTCTTGATCAATAGCACTGTGTTCACGCTCTCTCCATGATATGGTCATCCTGCAAAATTTCAATAATTCGCTCATTAGCTACGCATTTTTTATTTTTGGGTTGCGCATACGCGACTTTATTTGTGCACAGTCGCGTGTATACGCGACTTGGTCATTACCAACCCGCGTATGCGCAAACCCGTGATTTTTAGCAAGAGATTCTACGGTGAAAATTCCTAAATTTTAATTTATGAATGGACAAAATGAATAGCAAGGATGGTTGATGAGCTTACCTGACAAATTCAGTGAAGATTGACGGTCGGTTGCTCCTGTTCTGATGAAAGAGGCTTTTTCTCCAGAGCACTTTTTCCCAAATCAACAATGTAACAATGAACCAAATATGAGGTAATTTGTCTATTTATGCCCAAAAAGTTGAAAATTTTCGCAAAAAATTGTTATGCTTATTTTTTCAATCTATCTTAAGCTGCATAACTCGGATGCTTGGAAGTGCCCAGATTGGTATATTTTCAGGTACATTTTGACGAATTTGAGATTTTTCCGGTTTTTGATCCATGACTGCTGACCCGTCATGGTAGGTATATGATCTTCACTGGCATATAGGTTAGGGAATCCACTCTCTGTTGCATTTTGCATACTATCTTCCATTCTGATCACTTACCATAGGGTCGATCCCATCACGTCATGAGTATTACACCCATTTCACTCGCTGATTATTTAATCATGACTTCGTGGTAGAGCCTTCCTTTACATGGGCTTCTTAGTTAGTTCCTCGCTATCACTTGTTTCCCATGCTGCGTTTTATGTAGGCTCGGGAGTCCTCTTTAGTCCCGCCATGACTTATGTGTTGAAGCTTCATTCTTCTTCTTCCTCACTATCATTTTTTCTGGCTATTACCCTAGAGGCTCCCTAGTGTTGTTGAGTTGTATTACTGCATTGCATATTGGCTACTTGTTTATCCTGGCCTTTAGCCGGCTTCATTTGGACTCGATGTTTAAGCCAACTTTTGACCTTGAATTTCTGTACAAGTTAACCATTGCATGCACTTAGCTATCATGACTTGACACCTTTATACCCATGGATGGAACGTTCCTCTGAGTATCACTGACCAGTTTTCGCCACCTTGCATTGAGCATAGGATTGTTCCAATCCCAGGAACTAGTGCATCTGCTTTCTTGATACTCGTTCTATCCATTGTACCATAGCATTATTTTATTCTTTTTCAAGCTTATTATATGAAAAAGACAAAAAAATCAAATATAACAAAAAGAGCGGGAACGGGATGTATCTTCGTTATTTTGATGGCAGTACAGAGTCAGTTTGTCGCCCTTGAACAAAGCACATACACTTATATATATTTCCTTCATTTGGGATGGTTCTAGTTTGACCTAGGTTCAGCCTTTACCATGTTTCACTTGTCAGTTCTCCCCCGGTTGGTTATCTCTTCCAATCATATGGAGAGTTTATTTTGCCTCCTGCAAGACAGACTTATACAGTGTCACTTTTTACTGCCATGGTCATCACAGAGTCGTGCTTTTGTTCAAGGGAAGTCTAGCCTGAGTCGGCCATTCTGCGGTGTCTCTTGACTCATTATTCAATCGGCCTTCCCGGTCTTGTCAGTATCATGTTCTATCACATCAGATGTTTTGGTCTTCTGCTCGTGCTGGTTTGAGAAGGTCCCCATTGACTTCTTGCCGGCGGGTTTGTCTCTTATCGACTACGACACATTGCTCCGAGAGCAAACCTAGAGCCGCACCTTGGGCCTATTTCCATCATTGATAGGTGACCTCGTGCTCAGCATTTGATCATCATCATGGGTCTTTGACTGAGTGGTTTCCCCTGTGTTCGACGTCAGCACACATTATCACACTTGGGATTTGTGCAATACCTTGATTTCCATTTGACCCTATTGGTGGATTTCTCGCCTCTGTGTCAACTTTCATTATTGGTTGGTTCAGAGGGTTTCTTCCGTGCGCTAGCTTCATCTTGTGCATGTCGGAAACGTACTTCGGTTTTGGTTCCGTCACTCTACTTCGTTCGATTCCTTCCAAATCTTGGCCTGCGGGTTACACTCGCGCTGGACTGATGTGGGATGCCTTAATGCCTTCCTTCCAGCAGATCTTTTCCCATCGACTCCGACTCATTGCTCTGGGAACAAGATCTAGAGTCTTTTTGTCATTACCTTAGGGTTTGCAGTCATCAGTGGCAGACTCTTCGCTATCGACAGTGGGGATTCATCATTGCCTCCTGATTGGTAGATTCTTTCAAGTGTTCGACTTCAAATCATTTATTCGCACTTGTTAGATTGTACTGGGGCACCTTGACACTCATTTTCATTATTGGTGGGTTGTCTCGTGTTGGTTAATAGTATACATCATTGACCGATAATCCAATGATTTCTCACATGGTCGACTTCAGCTCATTTATTCCCATTGTGTAGAATTGTGCCATAGTGATCGGTGAAGACCTCGGGTTGCATCAGCATTTCTCGGTTCACTTTTGACAGTCCATTCAGTTTCTGCCAGTGATTCCGTTCACCCTTATATGTTGCAGTGTCAGTACAACAACATCCTATATGTTGGCTCCTGAGTTGCGTGATTGTAACGTTTATTCCACCTCTTATGATTTGGTACTTGGAGATTCAGTTACTTATATGATCAGACATCCAGTTTCAGCATCATTGATTAGCTTTCTATATGTGATACTTGGACATTGATTCAGACTTATACTTCTAGGCCATGCTCAGATGATTCATTGTGTACTTTAAGTTCAGCTATACTTGTATACATTTTGGATCTATTCTGTACTTTCCATATGATGTATTTTTGACTGAGCATGGGTATGCCCGCCTCACCATGATTTGACTCTCTGTTTTCTTTCATTGGTTTTTGGCAGGCTGAAATCTGGTGAAGTCCTCTCTTGTCCTTGCAAAGTTATTTCTATGTGCATAATACATTTCGGCCATCATGTACCCCTTCTGACCTCATATATTAAGGGCCATCTGTTATAGCATCATTTTTCACCCTCAGGTGATTCATGATTGTCTTTATGGCTTTGGGCACCCATTCCTACAGACTTGAACAAATTCATTAAAAAACAGTGTTAAAATTCCCATACGCGGGTATGCCTAGACTTTTCCACGTGTATACGCCAGTCCACATGTACTTTTCCGTGTATGCCATTAAAACCATTAAAAATATATATAAAATTCCCTATTTTTGGGCTGGGTTGATGGTTACTCCAGTAGTTCAACCACCCCAGTACGTGGCCAACTGTTTCCAACTGACTGAAACTACTTTGAAGGAGTATAAAAGCCCCTCATGTGCATGGCCTAAGGGAGGGAGAAATCTTATAGATATTATACTCTGTTGGAATCCCTAATTCAAGTCTAATTCCCCGTGCCTCCTGCACTTTCCTAGATTTTTACAGGAAACCCTTGTTTCCTAGAGATGTTCATCCATTTATATGCCATCTAGAGTGCACAAGTCTTGAAAGTTTCTTAGCGAGGCAATGGCGGGACGAATCCAGATGACGGTCTGCTCGAAGATCGTGGAAGGATTCAGGTGATCTCTCCACTCTTTATTTATGTACATGCTGTTCGTAATAATGAAGAACCATCTTGTTCCTGAACTTCTATGTTAGTATCTATTTGTATATGTGAAAAGATTGATCATTAAGAATTTATTATCATTTATATCATATTTCACATGGATTACACTAATGTTTAGGAGAAATATATTTTTTACAACTAGGTTTCCGTGCACGTTCTTTCTTGTTTTCCAGGTTGAAGGAGGAAGAAAGGTTGTTGGGGGTTTGGATCCCGCGGGATCTACATCGAACATAGGAATACGGGTGAGTTCTGCTATCGTTGTTATCTACTTTTTAGCATTCAAGTATGGTTGTGTGTGAGTCCTTCTGAATAACATGCCCTGCTCTGTGGAGGTTTTGACCCAAAAAACCTCTAGGGTGATTTTCCCCGAAACAGGTAGTCATATTTTTGTTCATATACTAAAATAGAAATTCTTGTTAGTCATTTTTAGTTGTACTGCTTATTAGCTAGTCATATATTTTAACCCAAGATAAAATTAGCCATTTATGTTAGTCGTTTTTACTTGGTGAGTTAAGATTGTTCAATTTTGGTACTATTTCACTTGGAAAAACTACATGACCAATGTCTTTATTCACATAGTCAATAATTTCGTAATTTTCTACTATTGTAGTTCAATATAAATAGAATATCATTTAATTTTTTAAATGAAACATATAACAAAAAAATTATTAATTAATGGAGAAAAAGAACTTATATATTTAAAATGGGAAATTGATTTTTCTATTTTTAAATCAAAACTTCTTTAATATTTTTCAACTAAAAGTATCATTAAGAATTTGAGGAATTTGAGATGTCGTGTGTGGCATGTTGATCAATCCATTTTTTAGGTTGGAGGAGATGAAGAATATGTTAATCCCCTTGTACATGATGAAAATGTTGATCGAGACTTGGTATACTGGCAAGTTTTTTCCCAGATAGCTCCTCCAAGCAATGGAAGAATTTCAAACCTTCACACTATTGGTAGAAGGGAATTTGATATTCATTAAAATTGATAGGAATCTATGGTCCCAAATCAATTTTTGGACAAAGGGATCCATTTTATAAAAAAATTCTCAGACTACGGCTCTTATCAATGGGATCTTGCTTAGGGAGACATTTTAGAAAGCTTCGTCTCTATCAGAAAAACACCTCACTACTTTGTAGATTCTTTTTGGACACTTTTTTAATGATGGAAATGATGGTGGTTTGAAAATAATTATTAAATGTACTTTTGGAACCAAGAAGACTTCACTCATTCACTATATTTCTCATGTTATTCCTTCTTCAACAACGTTCGATAAAATTCCATAATTATTGCTTACTCCAACTGGTATAACTGCTTTTAATATTCATGGAAAAACAATACATTGTGCTTTGAAAATTCTTATAAAATATATGAAATTGTTGTCTGACCATGCTTTAGCAACCTTTTAAGAAGAAATGGAAAATATTATCTATACATTTATTGATGGGACAAGTTTTATAGGTCCAAGGCTATTCATGTTAGGTTATTTTTTTCTATTTTCCTTTCCTCGAAAAAAAATTCTCCTTTTGGTGGTAGGTCTGTCATTCTTGTGGGTGAACTTGGCTAGTTTCCTCCTATCAAGGTTAAGCCCTTGTATGAAAGTAGAATAGATTGGAAATTTTTGTGGGAAAGCTTCAACATTGTTGTGACTTTGGAAAAATTTTATAGGCATGAGCGAAAATATATGAGATATGTGTCTTTTGACAATCTTTTAACCAATATTGGAAATGTGGAGCCTTTTCTTGTTGACTAGGTTCTTCTTATGATGCATGTCAATAGTTGCTTGGATCAACAAGAAACAGTTTTATTTTATTATTATATTGACATGTTTGCATCAAATAATATTATAAATTTTCACAATTGAAAGATGCTTAAATCATTAAATTTCCATATTGCAAGATGTGTTGCACAATGTAGTAGAATAATACAATTTGGTGACAATGAAGATGATGTCATGGATCATAACGTGTTGTTATGTCATGGACAACGTGTCATGTTAACATGAAATTTTTGGGTTGATGTTGGTTTGGTTAATGGTGCACTTAGATATATTGAAGATATATGCTATTCACTTGGTTTGAAGCCGCCACAACTTCCACAGTTGTAGACAAATATTTTTGAAAAGTATTGTGGTGTTCTGTTTGATAGAAACTACACAAATGTTGTCTCGATTTCATTTTTTGTTAAGGGTAATATTATATACATGCCACTACAAATGGAATGAGTGTTGAAAATTTGCAAATAGCATGGGATGACTCTGCAATGAGCCATTGTAGATATTTGAGATAGCAAGAGGCAAGGTTTGACATTTACAACTATATCAAGAGTGAAGTCGATAGATGATTTGCAGATTTCATCCCCTTTTTCTTTTCACCATTATGCTAAAATGCAAGACAATGTGTATGTTACAAGTACAAACAAAGAGGAGGAATGATTGAATTTTATATCGTCTACATGGAATTTTTATTTACTAAAGCTTAGTGTTGTGGCATGTCTTTCACAAAAATATGATTAGTTCTCCATAACTATTATTGTTTCTTGAAATTATTTTTATGCACATTGATAAGTTATTTATTCTTCCTATCATCGTTTGAATAGATTTTTGATTGATAAAGTAAGTATATTGATTATTTGAAAGAAATTTCATGGGTAAATAATTTTTTTTTGTGTGGTTAGGTTGTTGCTTGATTAATTAGGTTGCACTCGTTTCTAGTTTTTTTTTAAACTTTGTGTTGAATCCATTTTGATTTATGTATAATAATTTTTTTTAGATATCAAAAAAAAGAACAAAAACATATATGAACATTTTTTTCTATGTATATCTATTTTTTCTGAATTTTCTAATTTCAATCATATTTTTTTGTCAATGAAATGTAGATATGGAGAACAATGATGGTATGTATTGCATTTCAGTGATCAAAGCTATTGCAAAAACAATAATTTGTGTCACCTATATTCGCACAAGGCTTGATAGAAGACATGACTTCCATCCTAATTTTGTTTATAAGCATATTCATGTCTTGTATGAAATGAAATGAATTGTTGAAACATTGTGTCATTTGCACCAAAGAGAATGACAAAGGAAAACAAGAAGGAACTCGCTGGAAAGTGTGAAGTATCATGATCATTATCTTGTTGATTTGAATTAGTGTTGCAAGATATTGAAATAAAATAATTGTGTTTTGGTGGAGTTTTTAAATTTGTATTTTTTGTGGAATTTGTTGTTATTGTGAGAACTAAATATATCTCAATAATTTTTTTATTTTTCTTAATGTCATCAAATTCCATATTATTTTCATTGGTGTTGTAATATTTAAATTGTTTTTTGTCAATCTTCTTTGATGCATTACCACAAAGATTGTCCAAATATAAAAAAATGGACCTCTGTAAACAACTATTGTTAGCGATTGTAAACGATGGTCGGTTATACAAAAATTTATGTTTTTTTCATTACCTTTTGTTTTTATTAAAATATAATTTTCATATAATTATAATAAAATTAAAATTTCTATATTTATATTATTTTTTTATTTATGTATCTTACGATTGATATTAAAATACTTATTAAGTACTGAAATATATTATTAATATTTTTATACATTTATATTAATAATAATAAAAATAGTATTGTTATTGATAATATTATTTATTATTAATATTAATAATTATTAGTTTACATTGTTAATTATTAATTATCAATATTTGATAATGTTTATTTTTAAATTTTTAATATATTATTATTATTATTATTTAATTATTACAATTATATTAATAATTAACATTCATATTAATAATGATAATAACAATTATTGTTATTATTATTAATTTATTATTGTTATTATTATTAATTTATAATTATTAATATTATTAATTTAAATTAATTAATTATATTAAAGAAGATTTTTTTTAAAATTATTATTATAAGTTAATTATTATATAACATTATTGGAAGACTTGGAAGAAGTGTCTTCTTACAAGTACCTAGGAGTTGATATTCATCACAAAATCAAATGTAACTATAGCATTGAGAAAAAGATTACTCGACGGTGGAAAGCTTATTTTGGTGTTGAAAATAACTGTAATGTAGCAAACCTTGTGATCTGGGATAAAAAAAAGCTCCTTTTTGAAAATTTAGTCACTCCTGTTATCTTGTATGGATGTGAGGTTAGGGGTTGCAACATCTCTAGAGAATCCTAGATAAATATTGAGCAAATCAAGAATCATTTTATAACGTACAACCTCAAAATTAAAAGAAATACACCCTATCTTATTCTCCTTATCAAAGTGGGTATTTCCCCTATCGAGAGCCTAGCTATGACTAGGTTCCTATTGTACAAGCACAAAATCAATAACGTGGGTAACCATAGACTTCCTAAGCTAGCTGTAAATTCCGGCCAAAACCAACTAAGGCTCAAACAAGGTTGGTATAAATATACCAGTGCTTGGTTAAACCATTGCTAGATCGACGACAATGTTGCATTATGAAATATTAATAACATTAAAAATATTTTACTTCTAAGTCTAAAGGAAAATGTGGTGTGAGAAAGATTTAGAGGCTAAAATAAAATTGAGATATTATAAGGAGGTCATCAACCCTACTCTAGAAGATCAAAAATATCTCTATATCTTAACTAGATTAAATAAAAAACTAATATAGCCAAGATAAGAACGAAGTCTCATAAGCTCCATAGTGAAAATTGTCGTTTGACAGTTCCTAAAACACCATGGGTCGATAGAATCTCTGTAACATGCACAACAATTCAACAATAAAAAAAAAAAAATTACACTTGATTCATATAAATATATATAGATATAAGTCTATATATATAATTCCCACAATTATTTTATGGCTGTCGTGATTATGCACATCCCCTCAGTTTGATATTAACTATTTAATATTTTTCCATATAGAAATTCCATTCAGAATACCATACCTTTAATCATACCAACATATATGTGTATTTACCTATTCGTTGAACTCTATTCGACATTTATTCTTGTAACAATGTAACGATTGACTTTTAAATATAAATCTAGGTTGACTATAAATATATTTGTACCCATGACATGAATATTTAAAACCCAAAGGGACAGATTAAGATTAGCGGATATCTAAATTTGATGATGATTATCATATGGGTTAATGATATACGATGTGGATTCAACATTAAAGGTAGGATAAGATATGTTGTATCATTGCATGGGAATTAGGATGAAGTGGATGACACCTACCCAGCTAGTCGCCATTCGATCTGAGATTAGATATCTACAATTGTGATCTCCGGGTACCGACTTAGGGTAATGAACCCCTCCCAACCCTAATTTATTTTTTCATTTTCGTCAGGCTCTATGGAATTTACTCTCTAAAACCTCGCTGCAACCTTAACTTTCTCACTCCATCCTTTGAACTTTTCGCTCAGCGCTAGAAACCATGGCACTTATAAATGTATCAGAATATGCACCTACAACCCTGCAATATTTATTTTTGTTTTACTTTTACGGCATAGCCAATATCCTACTCTTAATATTATGTAGTTTCTTCATTTCACTGTTTTTGCAAGTGGTTTAGAAAATTAGTAAGGCTCTGCTCCACAGCTAGGGAAGCCTACCTTCGGGTTATGGCTGATGTTTCAAGTTTATGCCTATGTCTTCCAGTTACAGTTACCCAATTGCCTCAGATGGTAAGATATCAAAGACACAATTCTTGATACTTGTTCTTCACTCAATTACGTTTTCTGCTAATAGATTTATCTTTAAGACTCCCTCTGTCCATTTCCCCATGCAGGGTTGCACTCATAGGCTGCGGGGAAAATTCTACCCACGTAATGTATTCTTTGATTATTTTCCCTTAATTTTTACTATTCGTTCAGAAGTTAGAAGGGTGCAAATTCTAATCCTCCTGTTTTGGTTGGCAGCAGGTAACTTCTGCACTTCATTAGACAGGGTTTTCTAGAGCGTTTGTCATTCTAATAGAGTGCTTCGTTTTCATTCATGATACTGTGGCTTTCCTTTACATGTACAAGATTCTTCGTTAAATATTAGGTTCTCGGTGTAATTCCCTCCAGTCTTAGCTCCATGGTGCTTCGCGACATTATGAATTTAAAGGATTATTATATAGGGCATTAATTGACATTCGTTTTGTTTTTATTTGTGTTCGAGGGCCCCCCTGTGTAGAAAGGTTGCATGAAATATTTTAAAATCTTGTTGTAATTTTTAATGTCTACTCCTGCCTATCAGTCAAGCACACAGGGCAGCCTATCAGGAGAGTTCCTCTATGCGGATTTTTTTTTTAAGTGTTATATAAATCTCTGTTGTGGAAATTTTTTTGACAACGGAATCCTTTAGTGATACATATTTTGGTCTTTATTTAATTTTTGCTTCTTCCTATGAATAGAAATCGCCACATTTATTGTTTCTGTTGATATATATGCAAATGTACTGCCTTATTTCATTACTTATTGGACGCTCACATTAGTCTTAATGGTTCTTTGAAGGGATCGTTATCATTCTCGTCTGTAATATAGTTAGTACTTTGTTCCTATATTAGTTTATACGGAAAGAAGGTTTTCTAAGTGGAATATATTTTTCACTAACTACTGTATTTCTAGATCTCCAGTTCGAACGTTCTTTATAGAGCTTATATATATATTATGTGAATATAGACTTTTATTCCATCCTTCAAGGACATACACTATAATATTCATTTAATCTTCTTCATTGTTTCAGTTTTCAGTTATATGGAGATCTCTGAACCACCTGAGTTTTGAGTTGTTTTTCTGTAAATCTATTCTCTATGTATACCATAGACTACAAATTAATGACTAGTTCTGGGTTATGGGGTTTCGACCATTGACCCTGAACTTACAATTCTTCTGGTTCATACTTCTAGTAGATATTTATGTCTTTGTTTAACTTGGTAATATAATTACTATTCACACTACGTTTTCTTGAAAAAAAGGAAAGAACTTCAATATATGTATTTCTTACATAACCCACATATTAATAAAAATTCTACTATAAATTCTTGAATATATATAGTAAATATATATCTACGACATTCACTGTGTAAAAATATTAATTCCATAATTTTAACAAAATTTTTTGTATTGAAATAATTCTGTCTAAATAGAAAATTCCATTTCTTATTCTTTCTATAGTCTGTATACTTATCTCACTTTAGAACCTACTGATGATGTCCTCCCAACCAAGAGAGAGGTGATTACGTCCTGATCTCCCCCCGTGATTCATACCTGAGATGGGTAGGTTGACGGATATTCGAGAAGAGACCTCAGGACCTGTAGTCTAGTACTCTTCTTTTCGAGGATTCAAGAACGCTGTGTTTTCCACTACTCACCAACAACTCAGTAATTTTCACTCTCTTCCTATCTCCCCTTAGTAAACAAAACTAACCCCTTTTCCTCATTGGGATGTACTTTTATCCCCAAAGAAAAAGTAATTGTTTTTAACTATTTTCTATTCACCCACTCTTAGTTCTTGGAATTCTTTTATCATCAGTTTTCTTTTAATTTTATGAAACCACAATTCCATAATTAAATTTTATTTCCAGAAAAAACACAATTAATTTATGTTCATAATTCGTAATCCTTTTCTCACAAAAATGAATGTTTAGTATTTTTTAAAATAAATAACATAACAACTAGTTTGCACTTAAGCTAGCTCTCTCAACTTCCCCCTCTGGAAGTAAAAATCATCCTCGATGTTTCATTCCAGTTCAAAAAATAATTATGGGTAAGCCTCACGCACAAATCCTTCATCTTCCCAGGTATCCTCGTCTGAGCTGAAGTGCTTCCACTCCACTTTAACTTGGTTGATGGCTCACCTTCGGAGCATGATTTATCTTCGATCGAGTATACGTTGAGGTTCAATTAGAAATTTTCCATCCGGTTTGACCTGAATGCTTTGCCAATTGATTACATGCTTTGGGTCATGCACGTATCGTTTTAGTAAAGACGCATGAAACACATTGTGCACTTGGATATGGCTAGTTAAAGCCAATCGATAAGCCACAGGTTCCACTCTTTCTAATATCTGGAAAGGTCCATAGAACCTGGGAGCCAACTTGGCACAAGAGGTCCACCTTAGTGTGCTTTTCTTAGGTTTGATCCTTACATACACATGTTCGCCCACTTCAAAGTCCAAGTAAGTTCTCTTTTTATCTACATATACCTTCTGCCGATCTTGAGCCACTTTTAGATTTTGTCTGGTCTTTCTCACTTCTGATTCCATCTCAACCATCATCTCCGGTCCAAGCATCAACTTGGTTTCAGGGCTGCTCCAATTGATCAGAATACGATAATGTTGCTCATACAAAGCTTGAAAGGGGCTCATCTTAAGAGACTCTTGGTAACCATTATTGTATGAAAATTCTACCAAATGTAGATATTATTCCCATTTTGTTGGTTGTTGCATACGTACATGGGCAGTATATCTTCCAGGATTTGATTTCACCTGCTTAGTTTTTCCATCCGTCTGGGGATGGTAAGCGATGCTAAAATTTATTTGAGTTCCCAAACTCGTAAATAGGGCCTTTCATAATTTTGACGTAAAATTCACATCCCTCTCTAATATAATAGCCTTTGGAGTGCCATGTAGTCTGAAAAACTCTCTAATTATGATATCTTCTATTTGCATGGTTTTGTAAGTAGATTGTACGGGTATGAAGTGTGCTACCTTACTCAATCTATCAACCACCACCATAATAGAGTCATTGTGTATTTTTTATTTTGGTAAACTAGTAATAAAATCTAGGGATATAATTTCCCACTTCCATTCATGTATTGGTATAGGATGAAACAATCACATTGGGTGTTGATGCTCCACCTTAACCTGTTGACATTCTAGACATTTTTTTAAGTACTCTGCAATATTTCTTCGCATACCATGCCAGAAATAAACTTTTATAATTGTTGTTAACATTTTCTAGTATCCTTGGTGTCGTGAATAATTACTGCAGTGGTACTCATTCATGATCAGCTCTTTTAAATTAATTCGATTCAGAATGTAAAACTTTCCTTTGAAGATTAACAATTGGTCTTTGTTAATTACATAATCAAAAGGTTTTTCTTGTCTTCTCGCTTCCTCCGCCTGTTTCCATAAAAATCGATATTGAGGATCCTTCTTGGCTTCCTATTTTATTTGATCTAAAAATTTTCATTCGATTTGATAATAACAAAGTTCATATATACAATGAAGTTTCATACTTAAATCATCTTCCACACAATTTTCTTTTCCTTTCACATGATGTATATCGAAATGAAATTCGCTTAGGAAATAATTCCACCTTGCCTGGTGAGTGTTTAAATCAACTATCTTAAAATGGCAGGTTAGGTTGCTGTGATCAGTCTTTAACACAAATCTCTTCCCTAAAAATTAGTTCCTCCATACTCTACGTGCATGCACTACTACTGTTAATTGTAAGTCATAGGTTGAATATCGTTGTTCATCCTCTTTTAGTTTTCTTGATTCATAGGCAACCACGCCTCCTTCTTGCGATAAAATTTCCCCAACACCTTCCTTACAAGCATCGGTACATACCTCAAACTCTTTGTCGGGGTCATCTACCCTCAACACTGGGGCAGTGGTTAGAAAATTTTTCAACTTCTCAAAACTATTCTCACACTCACTGGTTCATTTAAATATTTTTATTTTTCTCTTTTAGATGTGAATATTTTAATGAACCGTCAATAGTATCTAGATAACCCAATAAAGGAATGGATATCCACCACGTTTTGGGCTACTCTCCATTCCATAATACTTTTAATTTTATGTGGATCAACCGCTATTCCCTTCGCAAAAATGACATTGCCTAGATACTGTATCTTCTCTTTGAAAAAGTCACATTTGCTTAACTTGGCATATATTTGATGTCTTATAAGCATCTCCAATACTATCCTTAAGTGCTTCTTGTGTTCTTCCATTCTTTTTGAATAAGTCAATAATTCATCAATGAATATTAGCACAAATATGTCCAAAAACGGGTGAAATATTCCATACATCAACCTCATAAATGTTGTTGGTGTATTAGTTAAACCAAATGGTAATACCACAAACTCGTAATGCCCATATTGGGTACGAAAATAAGTCTTGGATATATCCTCGTCTTTAATTTGTATCAAGTGGTATCCAGATATTAAGTCTATTTTCGAGAGTACAATTGCCCCCTTCACCTGATCAAAAAGATCATCTATCCATGGTAATGGATACTTATTTTTGACTGTCAACTTATTTAGTTGTCTATAGTCCATGCACATTCTCATGGCTCCATCATTTTTCTTTACAAACAACACCAGTGCTCCCAAGGAGACACACTCAGTCCAATATACCCTTTGTCAAACAACTCTTGCAGTTGCATTTTCAGTTCAATCAGCTCCAATACACTCATTCGATATGGTGCTCTTAAAATTGGTGATGCTCTTGACATCAATTCGATACTGAAATCGATGTCCCTTCTTCGATGTAAACGTATTACATCTTCGCAAAACATGTCCATGAAATCTTGTACTACTGGTATTCTCTCTACCATGGGGGTCTTCTCCTTAGAATTAGTAAAACCTATCTAAATGGCATATATCTAACATCCTTTTTCTAATACACTTACTCATTTGGGGTGCTGTGAAAGGATGCAACTGTAAGGGTCTCTTTATTCGATGTATTTCTTGACGAGTTGCATCTTGCATTCTGTAATATATACTCTTACATTTACAATATACCAGAGACCAGTGTCTCTCCGACCAATCCATCCCTAGTAGTACATCGTAGGATCGCAAAGGCAGTACATTCAGTTCCATATTTAATTGTTGGTTTCCAATCTCTAGTGTATAGTTTGGATTTTTCGCACAAAATTCTCTCTTTGCCCCAGTGGCTAGTTTTCCCAGCCAAGGTTTTTGAATTTCTGACCATCTAATTTAGAAATTTTTACTATTCTTGAGTTTACATAAATTAAATGGAACCTAGGTTAACCGAAATAGAAACAGTTTGTGAAAGTAACTTACCTTCCTGTTCTATCATCACTGGCTAATAATCTGCCTACTGATCCCCCAAAGCTAGATTAATCCCGGGTTTATTCTGGGCAATGTCCCGTAATGTAGAGGCTTCTTGCAGGTTAGATATTATTTCATTTGCTCCGCGCTATGGAAATTTTTTATAATAGTGAGCCTCGCCTCACCCCCAACACTATAGAGTTGGTTTTTGGTTTTGTCCATGTTCTGGTTTGATAGAAGCCTCTGTACGCTTTTCTTCTATAGGCCACCAGGTTATTTGATGGTTTCTTCTGAACTCTTTGCTCACTAAATTCCTTGTATAATTCTTAAAGTTATTGGTCCTGTCATTTTTGTAATTTGAACTACTTTTCTGCCCTTTTCTTGGCTTCCAATTTCTTCCAATTTCTCCTCTTGCCTTGGTCTACTGGTAACACATTCTCACTTTTCGAAATTATTTTTATATGGTACTTGGATTTACGAACTCAATTCTTTCTTTCATGTGGGTTAGCAAACTACCCAAGAACCGTTGAACCTTAGCCTTTTCGTCTCTCAAAAAAGGAATGTATCTTAATAAAGAAGTGAAATTGTTTATGTATTCATCCATTATCATTTGAATCAATCTCAAATCATGGAATTCTCTATATTTTTGTCACAGAAACATTCTGTTAGGTATTTGGCCTTAAAGTATGGCTGAAATTCATTCCATGTCATGTCCTACTCTTCAATAATATGGACATTCTTCACTTCCTCCGTAGCCTATTCTCTCAATTTATATATGGAAAATATGGCTTTAAGGTTGCTGATGTACTCGTAAAATTGAAAGTACTTACTCATATTAATCAGCCAAGCTTCTACCACCTCCTCTTCTTCTCCATCACATGTAGGTGGTGTAATATTTTGGAACTCACCTTGTAACTCCACTTTTTGTTTCTCAATTCTTGTTGTTCTGACACGTTTCCAGACTCAACTACATTTTAGTTTTTATTCTTGTTACTTCATTGTGAATGGCCTCTTTCCAGTCTGTCATTATTGGTCCTTAGCTTGTCGTTCATTTTCTTCCTGCGTATCTCTTTCAGGATTGTGTTGTAACACTCCTTGATTTTGGTTATCAGAAAGTATTTTGAGTATCCTTTCCTACCTTGCATCAGGAACTCATTATCACTCCTAACCTGGACCATTTCTTCCTGTAACTTTTTCACAGTGCTTAGAAGTATACTGGTTTGATGTTGTTGTTCTTCTAATAGTCTACTGGTCTGCTAGTGCTAATCTACACTCAGCTGAATCCACATTTTAGGATTCATTTTCGGATGGGATTGGTGTGTAGGTACCCCTTCATTCCGGGGTGTTTTTTGTGTCGATCCCTTTCTCATATTGTCTTCTACTATGTTATTTATTTTTTGTGGACCATTACACACAACAATTTATCATCTTAGGTGACCCTTGGGGTCACAGCATGTGAACGCTGCTTTGATACCACTTGTAACATTTGCAATATTTCAACAATAATAAAAAAATACATTTTCTTTATATAAATATATATATAAGTCTATATATCTAATTCCAATAATTATTTTATGACCGTGGTAATTATGCACATCCCCTCGGTTTGATATTAACTACTTAATATTTCACCATACAGAAATTCCATTCGGAATACCATAAATTTAATCATACCAATGTATATGTGTATTTACCTATCGTTTTAACTCTATTTGGTATTTATACTTCTAATAATGTAACAATTTAATTTTACATATAAATCTGGGTTGACTATAAATATATTTGTACCTAGGACACGAATACTTAAAACTTGAAGGGAAAGATGAAGGTTGGCGGATCTCTAAATTTTGTTATGGTTATCATATGGGTGAATTATATATGTTGTAGATTAAATATTAAAGGTAGGATAAGTCAAGGTATACCATTCCACGACAATTAGGATTAAGTGCATGACACCTGCTGAACTGGCCAGCGTTGGATCTGAGATTAGAGACCTATGACTGTGATCTCTAGGTACTGGCTTATGGTAATGACCCATATAAACCCTAACTGAATTTTTCATTTGCGTTGGGCTCCATAGCATTACCTCTCCGCAACCTCGCCGCATCCCTATCTTATTCAGTCCAAGCATTCGATCTCTCCGCTCAGTGCTAGCGACCATGGTGCTTCTACAAGTAAGAGAATATGCATGTACATCCCTACAATAGTTAATTTTAGTTTAATTTTACGGCATAGCCAATCTCGCGTTCTTAAATATTATGTATTTTCTTCGTTCACAGTTGTTGTAGGTGGTATAGAAAATTGATAAGGATTTACTACACGACTGGGGAAGCCTACCTTCTGGTTATGGATGATGTTTTAGGTTTATGGCTTTGTCTTCCAGTTATAGTTACTCACTTGCCTCGGACAGTAAGCTATCAAAGAATCAATTATTTATACATGTTCTTCGATTGATTACATTTTATGTCAATATTTTAATCTTTAAGGCTCCCTTTGTCCATTTCCCCATGAAGGGCTGTAGTCATAGCGTGTGGAGAAAATTTTACCCATGTAATGTATTCTCTAATTCTTTTCCATTAATTTTTACCATTTGTTGAATAGTTAGAAGGTTACATCTTCTAATCCTCTTGTCTTGGTTGGTACTAGGTAACTTCTGCAGTTCATTGGCATATGTTTCCTAGATTGTTTGATGTTCTAATGGAGTGCTTCATTTTCATTCATGATACTGTCGTTTTATTTAACAGGTACAAAATTCTTCGTTATGTCTTAGGTTCTCTGCGTAATTCCCTTAAGTCTTAGCTCCATGGTGCTTTGTGGTGTTATGAATTTCGAGTATTATTTTATAGGGCATTGATTGCTATTCCTTTTTTCTTTTTTGTGTTCGAGGGCTCCACCCTACGTTGAACAGTTGCATGCAATATTTGAAAATATAGTTGTAAATTTGAATGGCTACTCTTGGCTGTCATTCAAGAACACAACCCAACCTACCAGGAGAGTTCCTCTATGCAACAATGTTTTATGTGTTATATAAATCCTTGTTATGGACGTTGATTCGACCCCTGAATTCTTCAGTGATAAATCTTTTGGTCTTTATTAAATTTTTTCTTCTTCCTATGAATATAAATTTCCACATTTATCGTTTCTATTGATATAGATGTGAATGTAATGATTTCTTTCATTACTTACTGGACTCTCGCATTAGTATTAACGGTTTTTTGAAGGGTTCATTATCATTCTTCTGTGTAATAGAGTTAGCACTTTGTTCCCATATTAGTTTCTATAGAAAGAAGGTTTTCTATGTGGAATATATTTTTCATTGGATACTGTATTTCTGGGTTTCCTCTTCACATGCTCTTTCTAGAGTTTACATATATATATTTTGTAAATATAGAGACTTGTATTCCATCCTTCAAGGACATACACTATAATATTCCTTTTATATTCTTTACAGTTTTTGATTAAATAGAGATGTCGAGACCATTTGAGTTTTGAGTTGTTTTCTTACAACTCTGTTGTCCGTGTATATCATAGGCTACAGATTAACGACTAGTTTTGGGGTTCGGTGTTTTGACTATGGACCCTGAACTAATGGTTCTTCTGGTTCATACTTCTATTAGATATTTTTGTCTTTGTTTAACGTGGTAATATAATCACTATTCACACTACGCTTTCTTGAAAAACAGGCAAGAACTTCAATATATGTATTTTTTATAGATCCCACATATTAATAATGATTCTACTGTAAATTATTGAATATCTATAGTAAATATATATCTAAAACATTCACTATGTAAATATCTTCATTCCATAATTTTAAGAAATATTTTATGTATTAAAAGAATTATGTCTAAACAACAAATTCTAGTTCTTATTCATTCTATAGTCGGTATACTTATCTAGCTTCAGAAACTGCTGGTGATGTCCTCCCTACCATGACAGAGGTGATTACGTCCTCATCTCCCCCTGTGATCCACACTTGAGATGAGTAGGTTGACAGATATTCCATAAGAGACCTCAGGACCCCGAATTCAGTACTCTTCTTTTCCACGATTCAGGAACGTTGAGTGATTTCCACTGGTCACCACTGGCTTGGGAATTTTCACTCTCTTCCTATCTCCCCTTGGTCACAAAACAAAACCCCTTTTCCTCACTGGGATGTACTTTTATCCCCAAAGGAAATGTAACTGTTTTTAATTGTTTTCTATTCAACCACTCTTAGTTCTTGGAATACCTTTATCATCAGTATTCTTTTAATTTCATGGAACCACAATTCCATAGTTAAATTATATTTCAAAAAAAAAAAAAAATATTTTATGTTCATCATTAGTAATTCTTTTTTCATAAAAATGAATGTTTAGTCTTTTTAAAATAAATAACATAAAAATTAGTTTTCACTTAGGGTAGTTGTAACAATCTGCCATCTATGTGTGAATACAAACATTGAGGATGAAAATCACTTCCTCTTAAAATGTCCTGTGTACAGCAACATTAGATCTCAGTTTCATAATGTTTGTTGCAATACTGACCTTCCTAGAATTTTAACATGCCAAAATTATAGTAAGCTCAGGACACTTCTGTCCAAGCTCTTTAAGCATAGAAATACAGTTTTAAAACAAACTAAATAATTATCTTTAAGTCTGATAGACCACAGTTGGGTTGCAGCGGACGTTAACCATCATCATCATCATCTTCATCATTATTATTATTAATTATTATTAGTTATTATTATTATTATTATTAAATTTTATGAATATTTTTAATTATATTTAATATAATTCATTTTAAATGATTTTATATACTCATTATATATGATTATTGTTATTCAAATATAATTAATATACAAAATTTATTTAATTGTTATTAATATACATATATTAATAATAATAATTATTATTTATATAACTATTTTTATTTATTTATTATTAAACATTATAATTAATGTTGTCATTCAATAATACTAATTATTAAATAAACATTATGATTATTTAAATATTCCTATTATTTATTAATATAGTTTTGTTTAATATACTTCAACCACATTTATATTAATGAGGTTGTGCTAGTTACATAACCAACAATAATATTACATTTTTTAACCTTTATCAATATTGTAAGCTATAAATTTTTTCAATACCATTTTAGTTTTTAGATTGAGAGTTCATAGATTTGGAGTTGCTAGATTAGAAGTTCATAGATTTACTTTATTTTATTTTTGTATTTTAGAGAGAGCAACAATAAAAGTGACACATAAATACATAAATACTAGTAAATTTTTATGACACGTAACTATTAGTAAACCTACAATTTTGTTTTCAGTTATATATAAAAATTTCAATAAAACAATACCATCCCTTATTAAAATTTCACTTGAAATTTCAGACCCAAACAAAAAAAAATTGTAAAATTTAACACTTGAAATGTATATTAATATTATTTAAGAAAAAACTATTTAATATATAAGATAAATTGTTTTCATCCGATTAAAATAAAAGCATTATTTAGCAGTTTTGCATTAACATGTGTACACCAATACCTCATAATCTATATCCATGATCTCCGTGGGTTTTTATTCTTAGATATAGTCGAATAACGAATTCGTCGAGAATAATAATGAATGTACACAACAACAAATAGTTAAATAATATGTTTGATATGAGTCTAATTTAGAATTATCGCAATATACCTCAAAATGTATTATCCCTGAGCTCTGTGGGGTTTTATACTTAGATATAGTTGAATAACAAATTCGTCAATAATAATGATGGATCTACACACCACCAAATAGTTAAATAATATGTTTTCTATAAGTCTTATTTTGATTTATGGAAATAGAATGTTTAAGAATAAATTCTATGATGTATTTATTTATATTTTTTTATGTCTATGAGAATAATACTTTATAAGAAATAATGGATACTAATCATAGAAATTCTTTTAGTTCATAATTTTATTTAAAAATAATATTGACTTATAATTTAATTTTTTATGTGATTATTAATTATTTTGTTTATTAAGAATAGAGTTTTTATAATTTTAATTTAATTATTTATAATTAATAAATAGTAGAGGTTTAATATTTGGATAGTATGCATGAAGTATTTTAGTAATAATTAAAATATATTTCAAAAATTGTTATATACTTTTTCCTTTTCAATTTAATTTAAAAAAAAAAGTTAATTTAGGTTAATTTTTATTTATTACATTAAATTCTAATTCATTAAAGTATATGTTTAAATTATATATTTATTTTTATAATTAATAATAATATATGCTCGATAGTCAATTATGATCGATGACTGCTGGGGAGAATTTGAATCTCCTTCTGCATAATGCCATTATATTATCCCAAGCCGCCCCCTCAACATTATAATAGTCATGGATTTGTATTTTTCCACGATTACTAATTCGTCATATCTTCATTAACATAGAAAAAACCTCTTTTTGTTTCAGACGTGGAAATTGTATAAAATAAAATACCGACTTGTGAAATTGGATTACAAACTAGCTTGACCGTTGAGGGATGGTCAATAGAGTACAGCCTTCGACAATGATTCCTTTTGAAACACTCGAGCGTTGAAGGGCTGGTGAATAAAATGTAATCTCATATTACGGGAACGTTGAAGCACAGTTATATGGTTCTGTCAGACTCGTCCTCGCGCAAAGGAAGGTCTTGGATGCGAACTCCAGCGCTTTTGACAGCCATGGGATTAATAATCGGCTTATACGGTCATTGTACTTTTTTCTTTCATTTCTGAAAGTGATACTCATTTTCTTTATTTAATATAAGAAAGTGATATGTGTACGCTGTGTTTTTTTATTACGGAGCATGGTGGCTATGTTGGTATTTCATTTCCTTATTTAATTTAGGTAAAGATAAGATTGCTGTCGTTTATTATTAGTTTAGGATTAGAACTAATTTTATTATTATTCTATGTATAAAAATATTAATATAATGTTGTAGTCATATCAAATAGTAAATGTAAATGTAGATAGGTATAAAAAAATAGTTACCTATATTAATATAGTCATATAAATTAAATGATGTGTTTTTTTTACAATATCATAGGTCAATATTATGGCTTATCAATACCACATGTCCAATATGAAACATGTTAACATGAAATTTTGTTTAATTAATTAATCTTAGATAAATTTATTAAAACATGATAATTAATTTGGAGATAAATATTGACCCTCGATCTGTGAATATTACTATGAATATTCTGGCATAGTTAAATTAAAATTCTAAAAGCCCTATTCTAAAACAGACATGCCTATTGGCATAATTATATTACACTACAAGGAAAAGACCAGCGGATGTTTTTGAGGAACTCCCCAAAAAAATACCCGATACATCCATTTCTAGCGGAGGTTACAAGATAAGGTTTGCTGGTGGAGGGTTTTGCGGATGTTTTCTGTTCGGTGCGCTTATCATTAAATGTCGCTTGGTGCTCTGCAATATCGAAAGCACCGATGCGCACAAAAACATTGGCACATTGGACACCATGCACCCCATACACACCCACCCCATGCATCGTATTATTCTATAGCATCGGTGCATCACAACTCTTCCACGCCGGTGCATTATAAAACATCACGCCAAAACTGAAACCACCAGGTGCGGTGGAAAGGAACGGCACATGTGCATCATAAAACAATGCGGCACAACACAAACTGACCGGTGCATTTGTAAGAAACAGAAATGACGCGCCTATAAACCACACGCACCAGTAAAGGGTTAAATTAAAAAAATTTACGGCAAAAGACCCATATTTTTCATTTTTCCAGTGCTCTTGAGCTCTCAATTACTGGTGCGTTGTACCATAGAACGCACCGGTGTCCACAAAACATGGCACACTCGACAACGTGCAAAACGTACACACCTGTGTAAGGCGTCCTATTACGGTAACACACTGGTGCCTCGCTACTCTTCCGCGCTGGTGCATCATAAAACACTGCCCCAAAACAGAAATGTGTTGGTGCATTCTTATCCAAGAGCCTCAATGCACCTATAAAACTCAAGCACCGCAATAACATTAAATAAAAAAAATTAAGGCCAAAAAACCGGTGCTTTACGACTATTCCACACTCGTGCTTTACGAATATTCCGCCCCAGTCCATCATCAAAACATCACGCCAAAACTGAAACATCCTGGTGTGGTGTTAGAGAACCATCCCGGTGCATTATAAACAACGTGCCAAATTTGACACGGCCTGGTGTAGTTGTAAGTAAGTGTACCGGTGGGCCTATAAAAGCCCACGCACCATAACACGGTTAGATAATAAAAAAAGTACAACCAAAAAACTGCATTTTTCACTTTCCTCACTGCTCTAGAGTTCTCAAGCACCGGTGCCATTTCGCCTTCTCTGAGCTACCTTGACATCGACGCTCTCATTGCACCCATTGCATGCATTGCTGCTCTACATTAGCCACAAATCTCGATCTTGCATTTTGAAAAACGGTGGATAAATTTTCTTTTGCATATTTTACAGCCTATATGCCTCCTTGACGGCGAAATGTACAGGTATTTTTCTATTTTTTCCATAATTAAGCCTTTAAGCGGATTAGAATTTTAAATAACCATAAAAATAACCATTAAAAATGAAAAAAAAAAAAATTGTCACACGGTGTGCCTGAGCCATTCAGCTCGCACAGGAAAGTGGTGCTACCTGTGAAATTTACAGGCCGCACAGCCACCAGTGCTAATGGTATCCGCACCGTTTCCGGGGCGGTACCTAAAGGCGCCCCACATAATTTTAAATTAAAAAAAAAAAATGTGGTGCGCTCATTTAGCCAAGCACACCATTGACCATGGTATTACCAGTGTGGTGCGTTGATGGAATTATCTACCCTGGTCTATGTCAACACGCCGTATTCTTCATTCAAAGAGGGTCAACGGTGCAGCCGAGTAGAAGACCACACCGTCGGCTATGTAATTGTCATAAAGTCGGTGCGCTGACATGAATATATGCTCCGGGGCGCATATTTTAGTCAGCGTACTGCTATTTTGAACTTATATATAGTCAACGGTGCTTGAAAAATATACAACTGCACTAAGGCTGGCATGTTGTATTTCATTAGGGGCACCGCCACCGATGCGCTACAAACTTAGGCTGCACTGCCACCGGTGCATGACTCTTTTTGTGGCGCACCGACTGGTGTGTCTTTTTTTTCAAATATATATATATATATGTATATTCCTAAATACATGTATGTTTTAATAAAAAAAAAATATTTAATATGTCAATGATTCAAAGAGAAGAGGAGGAACAACAACAACAGGAGGAACAAGATGACATGATTCACCAATGGGAGGCCCGAGAGAGGGGGAGAGATGCATACCCTTGCCCTATTACATTAGATACCCAGGGGATCTTTAGGCAGGTAGGCCTCCTCAAGTTCTATGAGGAGGCTATTTTCATAAAGGCCCATAGTGTGTTTTTGAGATATCTTATCCACAAGTGGAATGCCCACCGACAGGTTTTCCAGGTTAGTCCTGACCAGTTGTACACACCCACTAAGGAGGATATTTATTTTATTACAGGACTATCGAGGAAAGGGGTGGATTTTCCCTCATTTTGGGACGTGCCAGCTGGTTGTGTAGTAGGGAGTCAATTAGTTTACTCCCAGAGATACATTGGAGCACATGTACTGTCTCCTTCAGAGTTTTAGGTACCTCGAGGTCAGTTACATATAGGAGCATTTGGTAGATAGGATGTGTAGTGCCACTCACTTATCATTTTGACCATTTATCACAACACCAATAACAACAATGCATTAATTTCTCTCTTTTATATTATGTTGATTCTTTAGTACAACAGCCACAAATTTTCAGGTGGTATACTAGTTTTTTGTGGCAATTTTATATGGCCTTAGATAGATGTCATGCTCATGCATAAGGGAGGGTCAACTTCCCTTTTTCTTCAAAGCTGTTTTGTTTATTTTTTGAGAGGTTTCCAGAGATAAGACCTAGTTTTTTTCGACAGTATCGTAGGTCGATGTTTGAGGCCCAGCTGCACATGTGGGGGCAGATGATGCCCAAGAGGGGAGACACTATGTTTCCAGCCAGGATATCACATGATGCACTGGACTTACTAGCCAGTGTTGACAGGATGCATCCCTTCATTATGGTCCCATGTCCTTATGCTGGATTAGATTGGCGAGGGTGTCCCAACATCGTCTTCATAGATGATGAGTCACCAGATGAAAGAGGTAATATTACTATGTTATTTATATTTATTCTAACATGTTCTTTAACTTGTTTTTATTAAATTGTGTAATAAATTTTTTTGATTATTGTTGTGTACTTGTATATATTCTGCAGACATTGGCTATTTTGACGGCGAGGAGATGTTGGATCCACCACATAATCCAGGTGTGGATCCTGATGATGATAAGGACATGGCCGATGCCGAGGATGATCATGATCAGGATGAGGTCGGTGAAGCAAAGAGAGATTCTCTTGATCACGGTGCACCTGTACCGCCTTTTGCTAGGTGTGGTCGACTGGAGACTAGATATAAGATGGAGTTGGGCAACAAACTCTATGCATTGATTGTTGATGCAGGCATAGGCCCGCTCATTAAAGAGACATACAAGCCGATGATAGGCGGTTACGGATGTGGAGTGATATGTTGCGTGACATGTACATTCTGATGCGGGATGTCGTATGAGCTACGACATCTGTTACACGACTAAGGAGGACTGTACGTAGCTATAGCCATATTCGAGCCATGGCATGTGATAGATAGTCCGCGAGCAACGAATCAGATGCATCTTATGATCGTTCACCTTGTGTCGCGCCTGATGAGCATGAGGCTTCAATAGCAGCATCTAGTAGTCATCATGGAGATGAGGCTGGACAATCGACCAAGTCCAGTCAGTAGCCTACAGCATCCATCAGTACTAGTGTTGATCATGAGCAGGCTGCACCATCGACCGTCGAGGCTGGACTACTGACTGAGCAACCCTCCACTACTACTGCTTATATTGATGTTGTACTACCACCAGCTAATGCATCCATTAGTACTAGTGATCAGGATCATGAGAAGGCTCGACCATCGACCATCGAGGTTGCCCCCTTTACTGACCAGGCCTTCACTTGTACTGCTATTGATGTTGTTATACTACCACCAGATGATGCATGACATTTATATTACAGTTGTATATTTTTAACATTATATATATATATATATATATATATATATATATATATATATATATGCTCCATGTATTTTATGTTCATGTTGAAGTTGTACTTAATTTACATGTTGGTGATCATCATTATGTGGCGCATATTATTAGGTCATGTTAGATATGTTCATTTAATGTTTAGTTCACAGATAGATGTGTATATGTGATAGCATGAGTTATTTGACATGCGATGTATATTTGATGTTTGTGTTGTGATGATGTTAATATATAATGTTAATTTGATCTTTGAATGTGTTTCTTATCGAATATGATGTTTGTACGATGGTTATCATGATCGAGATGATGTTTATTAATTTATTCAATATTAAATGACCATGATATTTATTAAATATTATGTCGTGATTGTAATTGAAATTGAAATTTTAATTGTATGTAAAATTGTAAAATTATATTTGTATTTGTATTAATTGTAATTTTAACTATAATTGTATGTAAAATATTTATTAATGTAAAATTTTAATTGCAATTGTCATATTTAATTTATTGTGAAATGATTGTAATTGTATATATGAAAATTTGTAAAATTGTAATTGTAATTCTAATTGTATTGAAAATTCTAAAATTGTGATTGTATTTGTAATTTTCATTTTAATTGAATTGTATGTAAAATATTTGTAAAATTGTAATTGTAATTGTAAATGTAATTCTATGTAAAATTGTAAATGTAATTGTATTTGTAATTGTAATTTTAATTGAATTGTATGTAAGATATTTGTAAAATTGTAATTTTAATTGTAAATGTAATTTTATGTAAAATTGTAAATGTAATTGTATGTAAAATTAAAATTGTAATTGTAGTTCTAATCGTAATTCATGTGTGTGAAATTAATGTAAAATTGTAATTGTAATTAAAATATTTGTAAAATTCTAATTCTATTAATGTGAAAATTTTAATTGTATTAATGAGAAATGATTTTATTAAAATATTTAAATTTGTAAATTTGCAAATAATTATAAAATAACAAATCTATAATAATATGATTGTTTGTAACATAATAAAGTTTAGAAAAGAATGAAAAAAAATTCATGTACTTTATAATTATCATTATTTTATTATGACCTTAAATACAAAAAAAAAAAACTTTATACATTCTGGTCTGTTTATCATCATAACACGCACCGGTGCATCGTATTACGAAGACGCACTGGTGCTTCACAACTCTTCCGCACCGATAACAAATAAACGCAAATAAAAAAAGTGCAACTCTATTTTATTTAAGTGAAAAAAAAATGGCAATTTGAAAAAAGGGCGGAAAAATATTTTTGAAAATCTAATTTCATAAAATAATTCTTTAAATACTAAACACTTTATTATTTCACTATTTTTGCTAAAATTTTCAGCCAGATATTTGCAAGAGACAGACCTAGAGCAAGAGAGCATTAAGACACTGTGGAGTAGCGAAATACGCTTGAAAAAAAGTATTCAGACAATCAGAAACCAAAGATTTGGTGATTTAAACCCTATATCATAGAATTTAAAACCATCTCGTGATTAAATTTGATTATTTTTTTAATTTTTTTCTGTAGTTTTTTTACTTTTCTGCAGTTTAATCCATTTTTACCCTCAACCCTTCATTTTTTTGTTTTTTCCCTTTCTTCTCCCTGTTTTTGTGATTTCAGAATTAGGGTTTTTCATTTTAGATTGACGCCCAACCCATGGGACAACTTGCATAGTCGGATCCCAATCCTTTCTGCCATTGCATGAATTTTTGGAAGAAATGGATTTTTTTTAATCGGTGCGCTCATCGTACGTTACTGCATTGGTGCATTGTATTATACAACACACCGTGCAAGTAATGTGTAGTAAAAAAATTGAAAACATTTTTTCTAAATCAATGCGCCATATTTGAAATAGGGCACCGATGCTCCATTTTAATGAGGATAGCACCGTACGGTGTATTACACCATTTTTGCGGTGTGTTTATAATACCCCACGCACTGTATGGTCTATTACACTATTTTTGTGGTGCGTTTATAATACCCAACGCACCGTACAATCTACTATACTATTTTGCAGTTTGTTTTTAATATCCCCATGCACCGGTTGGTGTGCATACATCATGAAAGGCATACCTGTGTCTTGATATTTATTTTCTACCTCAAAAGTTGAGAGTTTATTTATAAATATATTAATGAATGAAAGGGTACAAGTTTCTAATTGATAAATAAATGACTGACAAGAGATCAAGTAACAAAAATATTGTTAACACATCAAGAAAAACAAAAAAGGCAAGTTCTTAGTAAATTATTTATAAAAAATATTATTTTTTAACTATATGTAAGTTTAACTATTATATATTGTTTACTGTGTATCATGCAAAGCCACAAAATGAGGAAGCTCGATATGATTATTTCTGATCTAGGACTAGAAGAGCGTAAAATTTAAATGGAAAAATTGCAAAAGGATGAATGAAATGAATGAAGAAATACTATCGATCCAGTATGATTTTTTTTTCTGATTATCATTAATAACATACTTAAAATTATTAGATGACATGTGTCAAACAATCTAATAATTCACATCTGTTTAATGTTCTACAGCGACCAACAACTCAAAAAAGGAATGTTTTTCTATGAAAAGAAAAAAAATAGAACATGCAAATGAAAATGAATTGCTCCTTAGCTCATTTGGAATGGTGCTGGAATTTAACGAAAGGGGGACAAAATTTTATAAAATTTTGAGGGATCTAATGGAATCGATGTATAAATGTTCTTTCCACTTACAATACAAAAATCAATCCAATGATTCCAAGAACTAAATTTTATCTAAACTACAGGAAGAGTTTCCAGAGAATTGGTAAACGGGACATGAGAGACTTTTAATAGCAAAAACGTACAAAAAAAAAAAAAAGGAATGAAAAAGTAATATTCCTTTAAATGTTTATCTAGAAATATTTATAAATATCCCTTTCATTATATTTACTTTTCATATATTAATATAAAAATTAAATATTTTATTGTCATGTTATATTTTCAGGAATATTATGAAAATCTCAAGAGATGAACGAGCTGATATCAGAAATATGCTAGTAGGAATCTCCAAAAAGGTGTACAAGGAGATGGTCAAATAAATGGACAAAATTGCATCGCAGGAGGAGCCATCTCAACAACAACATGCTTCAAATGTAATATGTAATCATTGAATTTTTTGATCATTAGTTACAATAGATAAAAAATTTAGCATTAAATATTAATTCTCAAGAATTTTCTTGCTGAAAAGAAAAGAAAATGGAACCCATTCAGCACATAAAACAGCACGACAAGGAAGAAAAGGGTCGATCTCTAAGTTTGTGAGTAATTGTTACTTCCTTATAACAACTTAACTAGATTTCACTTTTGTATTTTTTTAAGTTTTTTTACAATAATAACCATTTAATGTCTTCAAATAGGTGCTAACATATATATAAGAACCATCAGATGAATTGATTGAAATTTGGTTAAATATGGGTTGTGAGTATATGTTGGCATATCAGAATTTAATTGTGGAATTTGTAAGCATCTATGGATCTTGTTTTACTTAGCTCCGTTTATAAGAACAAAAACATCTCTTACATTAAATATATGATTTTCTATGGGGTATAAAACTTGCAGGAAACAAAGTATGGAACTGCACCAAAAAATGAAATTTTGAAAGATGGCATGGTACATGGTTTTGAAAGAATGTGTATAGTTTATGAGTCAATTTTTTAGGTTTTACGTCATATTTCTTTTCGATTTACATTGATTTATATTATTTGATATTGCAATTTTAATTATTCTCACCAATTTATATACACACATTTGAGTTTATTTTTATGTTTGTAGATGGAAGGTGAAGAAGAAGAAAATAATCAATGTCGTGAACAAAACATTCCTGAAAATAACCCAAGTCATGGAAGTAGCTCTAGCAGTGACAACAATTGAAGCGAAGAATGATGATCAGTATGTTTGGATATCAAAGCAAGGCGTTTTATTTTTTGAAATATGTCTGTCAAATCAAACATTTTGTTTAATGTAATGGACATAGTGTCCTAATTGAAAGACAAAGGGATACAAATAACTATCCCATTTTGTCTGATAAAGACTGTCTTATTCATATATATATATAGATATATATAATCATAAAATATGTTTTAATTTATTCTATTTCATTCTCCATTGTCGTTCTCAAATGCACTAATAAAATTTTAATTCATATGAATATTGTTATAAGATATATATGTGTCGACTTTTGATGAATAAGGAATTTTAAAAAGCCACAATAATTCTGATATGATATAACAAATTAATCCAAATAGCACATTCAAATGCATTAATAAAAATGTAATTAATATGAATATTGTTATAAGACATGTCTACTTTAGATGAATAATAAATTTAAAACAATCACAATAATTGGACTGTCACAGGTCAATGTTTCTAAAACAAAGAAAATGAAAATCGATGCATGTTAGTAACTATTGACCGGTGTATTTATGTGTCTATATGCACCGGTGTTGTTGTACGATCTATGGGCACTGCACAAACACCAATACCAGTTATAAATATCACTGTGTTTGTGTGATACTACATACCGGGGCGTTTATGTATCTATAAGCACTAGTACATTTGTACGATCCATGGGCACTACACGAATACCGACACCAATTATAAATCCCGATGCCTTTCTGTGATACAGTGAACTGGTGCATCATAAATGTATACACATTGTTGCATTGATACAACCTATGGGCACTGCACAAATCCCAAGACAAATTAGAATGGACCGGTGTGTTACATGACCAACACTATGCCTAGTGCAGTTTTACACCTAAACGTCCCAGTGCATTCGTTTGACTGAGGCAGACCCAGGGCACCATCTTTATGTACACATCGGTGCATTAATTCAGAGTAGCTCACCGACGAAAAAACATCCGTAATAACATCCGGCCGCCCATTTTTTTTTTTAGTTGTGTTTAATTTCCATTAAAATCTCCGCAAAACCTCCGTAACCATAAACAGATTTTGTAGAAAATGTTTTTTTTGACAATTTTGGCCAATTTTATAACACTAAAAATCTCCTTTATGACCTTCGCTACAGGGTATTTTCCTTTTAGTGTTATGAATAAAAAAATTGTAACCATGTTATCGGCCAGTAATTATTTCAATAGAAATCAGAGTTAATAATATTTTAATGTGTACAATCTAGATGACCATTTTATATAGCCTATTTGTAGAAAATATTGGGAAAAAAATTTGGTCCCATATAAATAGTATAATGGAAAAGGTAATGATAAATAGACCATGACTTCAATCTAGGGGTATTGGAGCTCTTCCACTAGTTTCACTTCGTCAAATCCCATGCTCCTATTTTCCCATCACTATTCTCAAGCTCAACATTTTTCTTCCCCCTTCTGAATAATGGGATTGGAGGGGGCCATTTACCTTCTCCTCTTAAGGCTAGGTAACTACAATGAATTCTTTACACATTATCTCAAAATTTCCCTAAAAAATCTAGATAGTATGAAATATGCCTTCATGGGTTTCTTTAGTGCTCTCAAAATCCTAAGCCATTACGATCATTGGGATCTAGTAAGCTTAAACAACTTTAGAGAAACTTGTATCCCTAGAGCATGAATGGACTAGGTCAAATACTCAACCTCAAACCTTTCCAAGGATTTTTTCCTTTATGAGGTTCTTCCTCCTCTCCTCCATCCCCTTCTCTAGCTCCTCCTTCACTTTCTTTACCTCCACATTCTTTACCCCCTATGAGAATCTATTCCGGTAATTGTATTTTATTTCAAGAATCTCTTACAACATGTAAGGTCCCACCTTACCCACCATAAAAATTATATAGAAGTATAGGTCACATTAATTACTAATACTCATTTGCACAAAATCCTAAAGAATTAGTCACTGTAAAATTGTTTCCAACAACAATCCATTTAGATAATACAAGAAATAAATGTCTTATTCTCTATTCATACTTTAACAAATAATTAAATTCATTCTCACTTTCATACCAAAAACTTGCAGACATAGGAAGTTACACCCATTGGATAGTTTATTTATAATTTATAGTAACATCAAAACAACAGTCACTAAGAATTTTACACTAACAATTTATATGGACAAAAGCTACAGCCATTCAATTCTTTTGACAAACACTTTGGAGACATGCCCTCTACACTCATTGAGCCCTTATGAAAAACACTTTTCAAGCATGCAATTAAAATTCATTGAGGCATTTTGTCAAACACTTGGAAAAAATGAATTTAAGATTATTCTTCAACATATTTATCTCATAAAATTTAGAAATTGAAACATTAAATGTTGGCATCCTAAAACAGGGAGTAAATAATCTTAGTCTTTAATCAATGACTCAAAAAAATATGCACATAACTCACATTAGCAATCTGCAAAATCACCCATATTTTTTATCTGGGTTTTGAAATCTATTTTTTTAGAATGAAATCAGGGGTTACATGTTCTTAAGGCATGAATAACCCATGATGTTTGGCTGGATCGAATTAAAAATTCCCACGAATGTGATTGTTTAAAACAACAAAAATGTATAGCCTAAATGTTTCATTTATGACTTTTGTCAAACATATGGAATGAAAACCTACAACTACAGCTCTACATGACGAAAAACAACCCAGAGTTATGCTACTAAGATATGCTCATTGAATTCACACATTTCTAAATCCACCATATGAGTTCTTCAAACATTTTACCACCCACAAGCTAATTCATTTGACATGATTTGACAAGATTTTTGCACCAATTTCTACAATTTGACAAACACATGGCAGCCCTGAATGCTACAACCATTAAGGCTTTCTGTCAAAATTCTGATAGTACTATTACAAAAACTTGAATAATAAAACATTCAATTATTGATAAGAATATGAAACATAAGCCATAACTGAAATTTATCTTGAACTTACCTCAAGCATTTGACCTTCCAAGCCATATTTTAGTTGCCATTATTTTTGCATTTTATTTTAAGAGTTGATTATGTAATTCCTCCAAGTATATTTTGGGTACATGCCCATTTTTTTTCTTCTGATGTAAGCTGCAAGTTAGCACTTATTCATGCATAAACAAAATTATAACATTACTCATTCACGAATTTTTTCAAACAATTTGCAAACTATCCTAAAACCATTTGTAAAACATGCATCTAATTACTTGAAACAAAACCATAAATCATGAAATACATACCAAAGTCCTTTGGAATTTATTTATTGCAATTAACTTCAACAATATTTGGCTTTCCTTTCTCAAATGCTACAATACCAAGATTAGTACCATAAACTAGACCAATAATAACTCCAATATTGAGATCTGAACATCCTTACATATAGACTGATCTAGTCTTCATTTTTTACTAATCAATAATATTCTAGATAACATAAGCCTAAACCAAAATTAGATGCTTACAACAATTTAAATGTATACCTTTTATTTTATGCTATAATTTTAGGACAATGGAAACTATACCTGAAGAGATATTGAGCTCCAATTGTTAATAATATGATCCACCTTTGATCCCTTAACAAACTCATTTGAACCATTTTATTTTCCACCCAACCATATCCAGGGAGAACTCCTCCCCCTAGAATTCCTGAGCTGTAAAAGCTCACAAAAAATAACAAAGTATAGTAGTAGAGAGAAATCCAAGGCAAGTTGAGGAAGATAAGTTTCAGTTCCTCCTAATACCACTCATGGTTAGCTACACCATGTATAAATACATAGTAATTTAGTTTTAAAAATAAATTGGCTACTCTCCAAGTCCCTTCTTCTCATAAATTTTTTTTTTCAAATCTCTCCAACTCTTGGTATCACCATGCACCCCCCAAGTGAGAATACAAGAGACACATTTATAGGAGGAGAAACAAATTCTTGTAAAAAAGGAGGAGTAATATGCATGCCTTGTATTCCATTAGATGAGTGTAACTCATGCCATTAAGGAGAGGTATGCATGCCTTAATTAAGGATAGTGTAACATATCCCTTAATGAGAGTGTAAGAGGAATCATTTATGACATGTATTTAATGAGTGTAAGAGGAATATGCCATTCTTTGATGATTGAATAGAAGAGAGTGTAATGTATGCTTAAAAGATAGATAAAGAGAGTTACATAGATCCATGAGAATCATCAAGGACAGAAGTGTGAAGTGATTGAGGAGATATAATTATGTTTTAATAATAATATCATAGTCTCATAAAATATAATAATAATATTAATAATATTAATAATACTAAGGATTAAGACAAGATTGAACTATTATGATTGATTAATCATGATTTAAGTGATTTTCCTTCAAGTATAGTTGTTTACCCATTAATTGGAGGTAATTTACTATTTTTGGAAAGTCATACTTAAAATGGTAGACAAGACTTTCTATTTTTAGAAAGGCACTCCAAAATTGTTAGGAATGAGATTTTATTAAGGAAATTCACTGTGAGATGCCCATGAGTGGTATTTTTCTTCCAAATAATAGGGATTCCGCACCCCTATTGTATGCATCTCTGTGCCTTAGTAGACTGAGGACTCCACGCCCTGATTACTCTAAAGATCCAAGATTCCACACCTTGATCTTTTTAAATATCCAGGAGTCTGCACCCCAAGAATTTCATTATAGATTCAATAATCCATTTCCTTATATTTCATGGATTTAGGAATCCATGTCCTAATCCTTTTATTATATATCCAAGACTCCACGTCTTTATATTTCATGGATTTACAACTCCGCACCCTAATTTTCATGGCTTCTCATCTACTCTGATTTGAAACTCCTCGTTTCGCCTTAAAGTGCTAATTGTGAGCTCATACCCATTTGATGGTTCATTGGTAAGGTATTCTTCGAAGACCTGCACATGTCACAATATCATTAATCAAATAAATCAAATGAATTTCATAATTAACTTATTCAAATTTTACTAAATATTGTGCATGTCTTCTATAGTCATTTTGGTTTTGGAGGAATGACTTCTGCATTCATTTATAACTTGAGCTTCCCTATTGGCAATGAAAAAGTCCCCTGTCACATCATGCTTAGTACTATATTACCCACATATAATCATACAAATCATGTATCATCCATAAATCATAATTAGCCATATGTTCGACATAACCATGATCATCCATGGATTTGTGTCTCAATTCTGAATCACCATTCATGTCATACACCTATTTCCAAAATAGGCTACCAAAAGAGAAAACATCGCTAATATTCTCTTAAGTAAAATAAATTCTTGTGCACGCAACCACAGATATTATCATAAGCACACAACAACCAAGTGATCCAAACCAGGTCATAGCATATAAGCATATACATAATTCTGTCATAGATAATATTATATCATTATATCAAAATCACCTTCTCTAAGTGTCATCAAAGCTATCTCGCGAGGAACGAACACTACATACTCTCCCCCTCTTGGGCTAGACTTGGCCCGAAGTTTTTCCTACGATGATAAGATACTTAGTTCTTTTAGATTATCCTATAAATAAGTTGTTAACCTTATGTATATGTATTTGATATATTTTTTCTTCATGCCAATCCATAGTTTAATGTTTTCTAAATTGGAATAAACTCCATGAAAACTAAACATACAATTCTTAATCAAGTAGAAAATATATCCATGCCATATTAGACATGTTTTGATATAAAATACCAAGGATTTATATATCAAAACTAGCGATAAAATTTATAGTACCATATAAAAATACTATTTTATGTAATTGATATGATATCTACTTAATTTATCTATAATATTTTGATATTCTACATGTTTTTCTTTCTCATAGTCTATATGAATGCTACATGTGTCATCTTCTTGGTTCTGTAGTATGTTAAGCTTGCCAAAATATAAATAGAACACACATTGGTTGTATACACAACAATGATGGTCCATCCCATATCACAATCAAATTGGCATACAATAAGCATAAAATAATCCGCATACAATTGTTAGTGAAATTACGCAACAAACATGATGTTATATATAAAACCCACTCTTACGCAACAAAACATGATGTTATATATAAAACACACTCTTACATCCCACTTGATTTATGTATTCTCAATCCAATTTTCCTCTTTTCATTCCATAAGACATCCTTGCAATAGAAATATTTAGGATCTATCTTTGGTTTTCACTAAACGTTTCCTATTTAGGAAAAAATACAATTTGAGGTTGAAGGCAGCATTTTTTATTTTTTTTTAACTAATAAACTAAGGTTAAATATAGTCTCATTGACCCACTTATGTATTATAGATCATTTCTTTAGTTTGCATAATCTTCATTATTATTCACTTCTCTAACTTGAGAATCACTTATGAATGACTTTGTTGGAAGATATTCATTCTGAAAGTAGATTAATGATATATTTTTGAAAGTGGCTTGTAATGAAGAACAACTCTCACAATGATGAAAATATGGTAACCTTGATAACTTTAAGTCAATTTTTTTTGTAGCTATGAAATCAATCATGATTTATATTCAGTAATTAATCAATTAATTTGATTTCATGTCTTATTCCTTACTATTAATACATACACAACAACAAGCTATGAAAACTAAATTTAAATAATATTTAGACTATCATAAGAGAATTTCTAGTCTAAAGTTAAACCATATTTTTTTTTCAGGAGAATTACCATCCTCTCAATTATTAAAATTTTTTGTAGTTCTAATAAATACTCATACAAATATACATCCCAACAAAAAAATTCCTAATTCCAACAATCTCTTCCATTCCACATACAACACACTCATCTTAGGCTTCTAAGTCATGCAAGAATTCCAATTCATCAAAATGTGATCTCACGTTCCTTCAATTTCTCCTTTAAAAAATATCACAAGCACATATTCTCGTAAAACAAGAACTCAAATAAGCTTTTCATTAATCACATGCTTTTTTCTTTAATATCAAATAAAACAAGTTTTCACCACATAAAACATTTACCTTCAAAACGTGTTATTCTCTTCACAATCTATAAACAATTTGAATTTTTATGCGATCGCCTAACTAATAATAGTTTAGAGAAATACATGAGTTCAATCCTCATAATTTCTCTAATTAATTTGGTTAAATAGAATGAAACCAATCTTCAACTGATAAAAACATTAGAGAGACTATTATGTCTTTCCTAGACCTAATTTTTCCTAATTTCATCAACTTATCACAGTAATGTTTTTCTACATTTCAAGAATTTGAAAGTCATTTAAATTATAGCTAAATTCAACACATACAAAAGGATTGCAATACTAGAGGATAGATATCTAGTTCACACTTGACTCCATATATCAAAATAAATTATTATAAACATTATAAACCACCTAATGGTGTTGAGTATACCAATCTTAGTATCTTCATTTGTAATAAAAATAAAATAATGGATTTAAAGCTCAAGAAAATTTGTGTTGCAAATCTCGATCCATTTAACTTTAATTACACATAATCACTCCTTAGTCATGAATATCATATTCCATCAAAATATTCTAACCTGAATAATCACTTAGCTCATAGATATATTTTAGTATGGATTCCACACCCATACCCTACCTCATTACTTATCTCATATATATATATATATATATATATACTAGTATGGATTCCACACACATACATTTTCTCATAGATAAATGCTAGTATGGTTTCCACACCCATACATTAGATCATAGATATATGTTAGTATGGATTCCACGCCCATAAATTTTCTCATAGATATATTCTTGTATGGTTTCCACACCCATATATTAGATCATATATATATGTTAGTATGGATTCCACACCCATACATTTTCTCATGGATATATGCTAGCATGGATTCCACACCCATACATTAGGTTAAGGAAAACATAACCTTCAAGTGTTCCTTAAAATTACTTCCACAAACCTTCATGCATCAGTCATTTAAGCCTATTGTTTTTTAGGAAGTTCATACCTCAACCTAGTATTTGAGTAATGTAAAGTTATTTGATGCCTAATGTTAGCCCAAAATACACAAAATATTGTCAAAGAAATAAAATAAATTTCATTCTTACTCATTAAAAATGTATTCCCAAATCATATCTTAACACATCTAATTAATACACATACATTACTCTTGGATCTACATTCATAGTTAAAAGTGACATCCTTCAAGGTAGCTATTAGTTAAGTTTCCTTTAGTGTAGGTACGAAAATATTCAAAATTTTCATGATGAACTCAATCATCATGTCAATGGAATCTCAACCTTACACTTATTACTCATTCCCAAAGCATACACCACAAGGTCATCATACTACAGTCCAGATTAATTCAATATTCTTCTTGGTAGTTGTTGGTGTCCGGATATGGACAGAATTCAACCCTTTTTCCACATAAATTATCAACCCGAGGGTGTTAGTTATTTCAAGACTAACGACGAAGTATATGGAGATACAAGAACATGGTTCGCTGTAGATCACAAGTTTATTCTATAACACAAATATGATTGTAACAACAATGAAATGAATTGCAGAAATAAAAGGCATCCACAACAATGAACACAATTGTAACAACAATAAAGAATCACACCAAACTCAACATTGCAATGAAAAGAAAGAAGAACGCAACACCTGATCATAAGAGTGGGCCCAACTCTTGGATCAAGGTTGCATAAACACAAATACTATAGGAGAAACAGTGCATTGCTGTATATTCAATTAATGATAACAATATTAATTACAAATTTTGTGTATCCAAAAAGGTCCCTCGATTCACAGCCCGTAATCCTCTTGATATAATAGTCTTGAAACCCCCAATTCCTCTCAGTGACTCCATTGTTACAAAAATACATATTGTTACAATGGCAACCGGATTTCCCAGCAAGAAATAGTAAGAAAGCCTAAGATAGTGTTGATGCACCCATGGTTGTCACACTGTAGTAGAAAATAAGGAAGACTCTGGAAATGATGGGTTGTGCCTTGACTTGCGTCCACAACACTCCTGTTGTAGCCAAATCTAAAGAAATATCAGAGTTAATATGTGGAAAGGTAAAACCTCCATGAAAAATACATTATTAATCAAATATCCCACAAAATATAGGAATAAGGGTTTTTACCTCATGTGCTTTTAAGATAAATAATGGCACAAAGAGATAGAGAGATAGGTTAAAAATGGGAGAGGAAAGTATACAAATCTAGTGCCCAACATCTCCTCTCAACTAGTCTATCTACATGTCCTCATGCAGCTCGATGTCTCCTCAGATTCGGATTCGACTAACTGTGATCGGCATGAAGTTGTGTGAGGTCATATTCTGCAGCCATTTATGTTCCTGGTGGCTGATATCCTTCTATCGAAACAACATCTTTCCACCAGTCGGGTTCAACGTTATAAGCAGGAGTATAATGCATAACTGTGAGCCATAAAAGGGGAAATTGAAATCTTAATCCCATAAATATAACCCCATAGGTATGAATACATGCCACATAACACAGCATTATCTCTAAGGCACGTGCAAATTTAGGTGTCCCAAATGGTTCTCTTTCCTTGACGGCTGAAGAAGACAACATCCATATTTTCTCACAACTGTCTAGGGCTTCCTTGGAAATGTCTTAAACTGGCTGACACACAGGTTAGCACACCACTTCTGATTTGCTGAGATGTGTTATTTACGGCCCTCAATCTGTAGAAAGGTATAATTCTTGTTATAAATGTTCAAGGACTGACCATGCTCTCTTCTCACCATTAATGGATTTCCGGCTTGATTTTCCTTGAATGTATCCCATGCCTTTCTTCATTTAATCTGGTTGATGGCATAGGAGGTGAAAGCCCTTAAGTGAATGTCCCCCATGAATGGAATGGGGTTAAAGGACCGATCAGGCTTTAAATAATACCCATGCATGTAGATCTTGCACATCAAGTGTTGTCCCATAACATCATGAATTTTTAAAATATGGAGAAATTGAATGGGGTCCTCAATTTCGTACCAAATCTCTTTATATATACTTTCAAGACAAAAGAAAAGAAATTTTTCATGAAGGAATAAGGAATATCTGTGTGCAGGAGGTCTGCAGGCCATTCTTGCTATGCTAGGGAGAACATCTTCTTCTTATCTTTCTTTAGTAGCTAAACTTGTTCTGCCAACTCTTTTATCCTGGCCTTCTGTTTGGACTACTTCAGCCGTGCATTGTATAACTGATATATGTACACTGTGATGACTTGAACATCCTATTCTCGAACCCTAGTTGTTTCTTTCTTGTGGTTGCTCGCCGCAGACTGCCACTTTAGAAGTTTAGCGGCCAATACAAATTCTCGACCTTCAAACAACTATTTGATTGTGCCAGTCTGGGTAGCTGCAGTGGAGACTTAAATCTTTGAATTTATTGCCCTCCATTTGTAGGTTCTTACCTTCCATTTTAACCATTAAACTTTCTTCTTCAAATCCATAACCTCCCTTTTCGGTCTCATGGTTTCACTGAACTGCAGCTGGTGCCTCTTTTTGAGAGGTAACCTTCTTTTGTCACACTTTTCGACCCATTCCTATTTAACAGTTAATTCAAGTTTTGGAACTATGATAGGCTCAGAAGGTGGTAGAATGCTACCAGCATCCTCTATATATTCTTTTGAGCCTTTCTAGCCAGGCCCCCTATCCACAGGGCCTTCTTCCTCTACATGTCTTTTGGAAACTCCTGCTATTTGGTCGACAATCTCATTGATCCCTCTGTCTTCCGATGTTTCTATAGGAACTCTGTTTTCCTGGTGAACCTCCAATTGTTCCAGTTCAGTAGTGTCTGGGCCAATCTTGGCTTTTTCAACCAATTTTAGTACCAGGGGAACAACCACTTCTTCCATTAACCGTTTGGGCGAGCAAAATCCCTTTGCTACTCTGGGCATCAGGGACTGGAACGAAGAATAGGGAACAGACCCATCATCATCATTTTACGGTTTGGACCGGGACATCATGCATTACTACCTCAACCAGATTCGATGCTAATTCTTGTGGAGCAACATCGATTCTATGGCTCAATTCTGTTCTTTCCTCTTGCCCTTTTATTACCACTTCTTCTTCATGGGTCGATACTAGTTCTTATGGAACAGTATCGACCACATAACTTATTCCTTCTTAGCCTCCTTTTCCTTGGGTATCACCTTTGTTTTCATAGTTGGTACCGATTCTTGAGGTCTAGCATCAATTTCGTGGGTTGAATCCTCATGTTCTAGTCGAATTGGGGGTGGTAATTGTGTAACACCCCCACCTGTATCAACCTCCATATCTGTCTGGGCAGGTGATGCTGTTTCTTGTGAAATAGCATCACTTTCCATTCCTCTGTCCACATTTCCAATCCTTTTTTCTTCATTGAATAAGGTTAACGACTGTATAACAATATCAATTTCCTCCACAATTTCCATAATTCCTTCCTCTGTGGGTTCCTCAAGTGAGGCTGGTTCTTGTCTGGCAGACTTGTCTGTCTCACCAAATAAGTCCTCCATATTCATCTCTTATTCCTCTGGTTCTTCCTGATCAAATTCCGTTTCCATTTCCTTGGGTTCCTCTTGGTTAATTTATGTTTCCATTTCCTCGGGTTCCTCTTGATCAATTTCCTCTGAATATTCTTCTTCCACCTCACTAGCTGGAGAGGCTAGTTCTTCTTCTCTAGTAGCAATCATAGCTGCTACCGCTCCTTCTGAGGATACGGAGAGTTCCACCTAGGAAACCCAAAACTCGCCTATTGCATGCAGGAAAAATAATTCAACCAATCCATGGTTAGAAAGTACCGCCATCATCCAGCGAGAGCGCCGAGTAGACTGTGACATATGTTGCAATTGTTTCAATAGGAAAAATGGCATATTTAGTGCATGCACTCGATTTTGTGGAAATCATAGGTGTGTTAGAATTTTAAAGTGATACTTGAATAGATTTGAGGCCCAAACCTCGTAGGTAATGTGTTTTATTACGAAACCTAAAACTTCGTTCCAAGGATATGGCACAGTTCTGTGCTCGTATCCTCTACCGAATTGAATAACACTTTCTCCTGCCTGCAGGAACAATTCAGGAAATTTTGGGAGAGACATTTTCCAAGCAAACCATTGCTGCACTTGCTGTCCCAGCCCACTAACCTCTACAATTAATTCCTCTATGACAGGAACTTCGAGATCTCTAACCTGCCAATGATTCTCCTCTAAATTGAGTTCGAATTCCATTGTGATACCTCCATTAAATCCCTGCAACCTGTCAAAGTAGATATCGGATCCTGCGTCGGCAAAAAATTGCCAAACCTTTGGATTTCTGTGAACTGAAATTATGTTTTCAGGCTCATGCCACATAGCCATTCCTCCCATACTATGGAGACTTGTAGTAGCGCTTCCTGTAGCAGAATATCATTGGGCAAGGTGGTGGATACCAAATTCGGAGGAGCAACATAGTGAAAATGGAAAGGTGTAACGGTAAATATGGTTGGTAACTATCAAAAATGAGAAAAATCATTATAGAATATAGGAAGTATGGTAAAATAAAAATAATAATTGTTTGTACAGGGTGGGCGAGACATCTTACGAATCCCAATATTATTTAATGATGATACCAGATATTGATGGGAATCGTGTGAGTGGAATGTCACACTTAACTTATGAAGAAATTATTACACCATCCTTGGCATGATGACACCCCCCCAACTTAATTTTTTTTGTCTGCGGCATTAAAATATTCACATGGGATATTCAATTAAATCATTAAAAGTCACATTGAGGCATACCTGATGGCCTACCTGGATGATGTGATGGTTGGTAGGATGACAACGCATCAATGATGTGGATGGTGTAACAACATCGGTGTAACAAAATCAGTGTAACAACATTGATATAACAACATCGGTCTAATAGCATCTGGTGTAACAACAGCTGAGTAATAGAATTAGAGTAACAACATCCGTTGTAACAACATCGGCGTAACAACATCGGTGTAACAACATGGGTGTAACAACATCCATGTAACAACATCGAAGTAACAACATCCAGTGTAACAGCATCAGTGTAACAGTAGCGGAATAAAATCATCAGAGTAACAACATCGGTGTAACAACATCATGAGTAGTAGCACCATGAGTAGCAGAAACAAGAAAATTCCTTGATTTCCACTTCTTAGTCGTAGCTCCTGCAAAAAGACAAGAAAATAGAACATAATTCTTTATATATATATATATATATATATATATATATAGAGAGAGAGAGAGAGAGAGAGAGAGAGAGATATTTTACAACTAGGGTGTGTAGAGGAAGGATTCTCTGCATTGATAACCTTCAAACCAGATTTCTTAGAGAGTTGTTTAATAAGATCATCCTTAGAGGCCAGTTTGCGGTATAGTCTCAGGCAATGTCCATTGAATATAAAGGTAGTACGTATATTATAAATTGTGACTAGCCTGACTATTCCATTATCAAATACAATGTCCACCTTATAAGGTCCCATCCAATGAGTGCAAATCTTTCCCTTGAAATCCTTAAAAAGAGAGTAAAAAAGTAGTGCCCAATCTCCATTTTGAAACACCTTATTTTTAATAAACTTTTCGTGCCATTTTGTTCTCTATGATGGATAGGAGTAGTTTGTTGGACAACCATTGAATGTATTTCATCAAGTTCATTAAGCTGAGCCAATCAGTGTTTCCGGGCATATGATATATCCAATCAGTGTTTCCGGGCATATGATAGATCTAAACCAAATTCCAGAGCTGTTCTGAGTGTGCTTATTTCAAATTCTATTGGAAACAACGGGGATTTCCCATAAACCAATTCGAATGGTGAAAACCCGGTTGTATTCCTCTATGTTGTTCTGTATGCCCATAGAACCTCTAGAATTTTCTGAGCCCAATCCTGACGATGGTATGCCACAGTTTTTGTCAAAATATTTTCTAACGTCTTATTTGAGATTTCCACTTGTCCATTCGCCTGGGGATGGTATGGAGGTGTCACTTTGTGCTTCACCCCATATTTTTGCATGAGCATTGCTATCTTGTGTGATGTGAATTGTTCTCCTCCATCTGAAACAACCTCGCTTGGAGTACCGTATTGAGCAAAAATTTCTTCAAATAGAAAATATGAGACTACTGGTTCCGTTGCTTTCGCAACATCTTTGGCTTCCACCAACTTATTCATGTAATTAGTATAGACCAAGATGTGGACTTTCTGTAGGGAGGGTGGGTTAAAGGGTGCAACGAATTCAATATCTCATTTCTCAAAAGGCTTGAGGACTACCTGTGCCTACAAAGGAATTTCATCAGCTCTATTGGGCTACCCCATATGTTGGCAACTATCACACCTCCTGACATAATTCTTAGCATCACGAAAAATGGAAGGCCAATAATATCCCATTTGTAGCAGCTTATGCCATGTTCTTTCTTCCACAAAATGCCCTCCACAAGGGACATCATGGACAACTTTCAATACTCCATAAATATCATCTTTAGATATAGCACTAGATCTGCTTATTTGCTCTTATATGAAAAAGGCACCCTGCCATCCAAGAATATCGGGCACTATGATGAATAATCTTTCGCTGTTCCCTATATGATAAATGAGGAGGCACTTTCCCTATAGAAATATAGTTAGAAATATCTGCATACCACAAAGGTTTAGTAGAAATAGCAAAAAGATGTTCATCAGGAAAACTGTCTTCTATTGTTGTGCATTCATCATTGTTATATATTCTAGATAGGAAATCAGCTACTACATTATATTTTCCTGGCTTATCTACTATTGTAATATCAAATTCTTGAAGCAATAATAACCATATCATAATACGGCTAGGATTAATAGGTTTATTCATCAAATACCTGATTGTTGTATAATCAATATGGACAATAGTAGAGTACCCGGTGATGTAGTGCTGAAAATTATTGATAGCGTAAATTACATCTAAGAATTACTTTTATGTCACTGTATAGTTTAGTTCAGCAAGAATTAAATTATTTTTGATGTAATAAATTGCATACGGTGTTTTATCTACCTTCTATCCTAAAACAACCCCTACTGTTGTCTAAGAAGCATCAGTATGTATGTGAAACGGTAATGCCCAATCAGGTCCTCGGAGGATTGGAGATGTGCATACCAACCCCTTAATTTTTGTTAAGGTTGTCTCACAATCTTCAGTCCACAAAAATTCTACATCTTTTGTTAGCAATTGAAATAGTGGATGTGTTATTTTAGCAAAATTTTATATAAAGCGCCTATAATAACCAACACAACCAATAAATCTACGTACTTGTGTGGGTGTTTTGGGTACTCGAAAATGTAATATTACCTCTGCTTTAGCTGGATCAACTTGAATTCCAACGACTGAGAGCAAATGTCCCAATACTACTCCTTCTTCCCTCATCATATGAAATTTGACTGTACTCAATGATACATGGGTCTGTTTACATCTTTTGATTACCTTCTCCAAATTTTCCAATCCTTCCTCAAATGAGTTCCCATATCGAGTAAAATAATCCATATATATTTTGACACTATCATCGACCAAATCAGAAAAAATCCCCAAGATCTCCCCCTGGAAGGTAGAAAGAGCATTGCGCAGGTCGAATGGAAGGACCATATATGCAAAGGCTCCCCACGGGCATGTGAAAGTTGTCTCTTCCTAGTATTCTTGGGTTATCTAAATCTAGTTATATCCGCTGAATCCATCTAGGAAGGAAAAAAACTTCTTTCCAGCCAAGGTGTCCAGAACTTGGTCAATGAATGGCAAAGGAAAATGGTCTTTTTGTGTCACCTTATTTAGTTACCTGTAATCTACATAGATCTGCCATTTACCATTATTTTTTGGAATGATAACTAGCGGGGATACCCTTTGGCTATCTGTGATGGGATAAATGAATCCTACATCCAACAATTTTTGTAATTATTCTCTAATAATGTTTTTGAGAGCAGTATTCATCTTCTGTTGAGGATGTCTTACGGGGCAACAATCTTCCTTAATGTAATTATGATGAGTGCATAGGTTGGCAGGGATACCCCTCATGTCGGTATAATCCTAGGAAAAATATTCCTGATGATTTTGAAGGACTTTAAAAATTTTCTTAGTCTGAGATTCATATAGGTTCAGGTTGATATTAAGTGTTTTCTCTGGTTCAATCTCGATTGGAGTACTATCCTAAAATGGGGTTAGAGGAATGTCCTCAATATCATCTTCTGGTTCAATGTTTTCCTATGTCTTACAACTCATAGAAGATTCTAGAATATGTCGAGTTCGATCAGGAATAGAATTGGAATCATTAATGAAGGCATTAATGACATCATCTTCAGTTTCTGTCTTAAATTGAAGGGCCTAGCCAATAGTGAAAAATAGTCTAAAATATTGATTTTCATGTTTAGGCTCTTCTGCAGGTAAAGGTTTCTGACTGGGTAATGATTTTTTAGATGGGCTTCGTTTGGCAGGAGAATAGAGCTTGAGATTATTCATAACTGTCCCATTTGATATGATCATGTGTCCAGACCAGCATCCTATGTAGGCATTTGCAATTTCCAACCAGGGTCTTCCTAGGATGAATGGGTCGCCACCTACTGAAAATTGAGTCTGTAATATAAGGAGGTCCACGGGGTAATGCCATGAGTCTACTGAAATGATGACATCCTCTAATTTCCCTACTCGTTTACTTGCGGATCTGTCTGAAACTTCCAGGATAGTAGGGGTTGGTTTAATGTTTCCAAGTCCTAATGTGTTCATTGTTTCAACAGTGAAAATGTTAATGGATGTTCCCAAATTCACCAGTACATTTGGAATTTCAATCCCATTAATTCTTACTATTAAAATCAGGTTCCCGGGGTCTCCGTATTTTACAGGCATGACCTTTCCTAACATGATATCGGATAGTCTTCCCATTACATAAATAGTTAATGGATCCTTAGGTTTCCTCCCTCGTTTATTTGAGAAATATTCCTTCAAAGTTTTTGCATACATAGGTACATCCCTCATAGCTTGTAAAAGGGGTATTTTAACAAAAATATTCCGCAGTTCCCTTAGGAAGTCAAATTCTGCTTGAGGGTTTTCTTTGCTCAAGGTCAATCTTTCGGGGTATGGGAGAGATATCAAATGACCTTGATTGGGAAAAAATTGGGGAGATGTTTGATTTATTACATTTTGATTTGAATTCTCCCTCACTATTCTTTTTTTTGGTTCTATATCTTCACCATCAAATTCTTCTGTAATAATGGGTGAAGTAGGCGCATTTAATACCCAGCGAGACCATATATTTATCTCATTTAGTCCTGCGGGAGAAATGTTGTAGGATGGAAGGTTCAGAGTGTCTATTTGTTGAAACCCTTTATTATTCAGATTTGGCTGGGTTGGATAGGAAGCTGGGGTCTAATGGTTGGGTTTCCTGGGGACACATTGGAAGGAAACTGAAGTTGTTTCTGAGGCATAGGCTAAGGAAACTGTCTAGTGGGAGGGGATCCACGCTAAGTTTGATTCCATGAAGGATTCAGAATAGCTTGAGGAACCCATTTTTGTTAAGGCGGATACTGGTATTGAGGCCACATGGCTGAAAATTGTGCAGATTGGGGACCCATACTAAAATTATGAAAGTACTGGGATGGGTCCTGAAACATACCTAGATTCGTCGATGATGGTTGAGGTTACCATGGCTTCTTTCCCCATAAAGTATAGCTGGTCCACTGTGCTTTCCTCGCTTGCTCATTGGAAAAACACCTTCAGCCCAAGGAAGCAAGGACATGCGCTGGTCGCGTGAGTTTGTTTGCAGATTGCATAGGCTTCCATTGTGTTCAGCAGGCATTCCTTCAAAGGGTGTTTCTTTCTTCACTGAGGGTAGAATATGGCCATGGTTTTTTCCAACTCCATCTGAATTTTTTTTTCCTGTAGAGTGTCCATTTAGGCTGATAGTGTGCTCAAGATATTGGTCCTCAGATTATCTAGTAGATTCTCAATCTCTGCTTTTTTGACCCCTCCACCGGAGGTCTTTGATGACCGAATACCCTGTCCACTTTTTGTAGCCCACTGCGAACATTTGATACAGTAGTCATAAATAGTTTCGAAGTTTTTTTTCGAAATATCCCCTTTTCCCACTATTTTTAGGAGTTGCAGAGAGTCTTCCCTAAGTGCTCTAAGAAGAATTATCTTTAGAATGTCCTTATCCAAGTCACTATGTCTAGACCTATGCAATATGTATTTAAATCATTCTACACATTCCTCCATATTTTCATCTTCCTTCTATGAAAATTTAAATATTCCCTCCTTAATGTCACGGGACTTACACTAATCTTGGTATTTTTCCAAGAATTTTTTTTTCATTTCTTCCCATGAAGTAATCGTGCTTCCCCCTAAACCCATGAACCATCTCAGGGTTGTCCCTTTTAAGGTAGCAGGGAATATTTTCAATTTCTGATAATCAGTAATATAGTCATATCCTCGACAAGCAATATCAAATTAGAAGAGGAACGTATCAGGGTCTTTAGAAGAGAGCCCATGAAACCTAGGCAAGGTTGTTAAAGGGATGGGTCTCATTGGTGCATCACATGTAAAATTTCCAATGGGAAAATCAATAGATGAACTTATAGGTGCCATAAATATCCTCTAATACTCACTCAGAATTTTAATAGGGTGAGAAGCCGGTATCTGGAGTGATTCAACTGAATATGGTCGCATCGCGCTCCGTCGGTCCCTTGGTGAATCAAAGTCCTTCAAAAGTTCCTTTACCAGATCAAAATCACTGAACTCAGCAACGGAAATTTTGACAGCGTTGCCCTGGTCTCTTGGGGACCAAAACCCTTTTTGAGGTTCTTTTTCCTAGTTAGAGTTGCTCAGTTCTTTTGATCCTTTATTTTCCACTTACTCAACCTCTGATGTAGAAAAAACACCTTCTGATACTATGGATGGCACTGGTTGTCCCACAGACTCCCCTTCAGATATCATCTGAACCCTAACCCTAATAGCAGTATGGGATGATCCCTCAGATCTAGATTTTTCAATAATTTCTAGAATATATGTCATCCTTACCATATCCTTCCCTTTCTTTGGGGGTATTATTTTCCCCTCTTGTTTAGATATTTGTTCATACAAGTTGTGGAGAGGGTTCATCAAAGAAAATCAATCAATCACTCAAGACCCGAAGTAGGATAGGTAACTTCCTCCCCAGGACGAGAGAAAAAAAATTCACAGAAAACGAAACAACAGGAAAAGGAAAAATCAAAGTTCAGGACCTGGATTAAAGTAATAATGTACCCTCCCCAGGATGAGAAATTGGCCCCTAAAATAAAATAATAGGAAATAAATACAGGAAAGAAAAATTAGACTACGCCTAGGACTTATGTCAAGGTTTTAGAAAACACCTTCCCTAAGACGAGGATTTAATTCTACAGAAAACAAAATAATAAAAGAAACAGGAAAGAAAGAATGTAAAAAGAAAACACAAGGCACTTACGCTTAGGACTTGAAGCTGTGAAATAGATTCCCACCACAAGATGAGAGATCTACTTTGAGATCTATTGCAGATCCTGTTCTTGCACCTTCTAGCCTTCCACGCCAGTGGCACCAAAATGTTGGTGTCTGGATATGAACATAATTCAACCCTTTTTCCACATAAATTATCAACCCGAGGAAATTAATTATTTCAAGACTAACGAAAAAGTATATGTAGATACAAGCACATGGTCTGCTGTAGATCACAAGTTTAGAGTATAACACAAATATCACTGTAACAACAATGAAATGAACTGCAGAAATAAAAGGCATCCACAGCAATGAACACAACTATAACAACAAATAAATAATCACACCAAAATCAACACTGCAACGAAAATAAATAAAAACGCAACACCTGATCACAAGAGTGGGCCCAACTCTTGGATCAAGGCTACGGAAACTTAAAGATTACAGGAGAAACAACGAGCTACTGTATATTCAATTAATGATAACAAGATTAATTACAAAGTCTGTGTATCCGAAAAGGTACCTTGATTCATAGCATGTAGGCCTCTTTATACAATATTCCTAAAACCCCCAATTCCTCTCAATGACTCCATTGTTACAAAAATACATATTTTTACAATGGAAACCAGATTTCCCAGCAAGAAATTGTAAGAAAACCTAATATAGTGTTGATGCACCCATGGTTGTGACGTTGTAGTGGTAAATAAGGAAGACGCTGGAAATGATGTGTTGTGCCTTGAATTGTGGCCGCAATGCTCCTATTGTAGCCAAATATGAAGAAATATTGGAGTTAATACGTGGAAAGGTAAAACCTCCATGAGAAATACATCATTAATCAAATATCCCACAAAATATATCAAGAAGGGTTTTTACCTCATGCTTTTAAGATAAATAATGGCACAAACAGATATAAAAATAGCGTACAAATGGGAGAGTAAATTATAAAAATACGATGCCCAACAGTAGCTACCATTTCAGCTAGTAAAGATGGCTACTAAGCCCATATCACATTGAAAATGGTGCATTAAAAATATATGAAACCATACATGCACTCCACCTATCTCACTCATCGATTGAAATGAAGTCATTCACATACTTTGTTTTAACCCCAACTTTCTCAAGAACATCCTTTCCTACCATGTGTTTAAGCATTTTAACATATTGTTGATAATATGTCTTAAAAAAAATATAAAGGAATATAAGAAATATACATTCTTTTTTTTTTATGAGTTTCTAAATGACATAATGATAATAATATCCTCTATGCAACCAATATGCTTCCAACTTAAGATATACAACAAATCAACATGCATGCAAAATCAAAATTCATACATCATCAACCTACAGGTAAGCGTGTTGGACCATTAGGCCCCAGTATTGTAACTCACCCTGATACCATATGCAAGGTCCCAGCTTACCCAACATCAAAAATATATAGTAGAGGTCACACTAATCACTATTACTCATTTGCACAAAATTATAAAGAATTAGTCACTGTAAAATTGTTTCCAACCACAATCCATTTAGATAATAGGAGAAAAAAATGTCTTATTCTCTATTCATACTTTGATAAATTATTAAATTCATTTTCACATTCATACCAAAAACTTGCAGACATAGGAAGCTACACCCACTAGATAGTTTATTTATAATTTATAGTAACATAAAACAACCGTAACAAATACCTTTACACTAACAATTTGTATTCATAAAATCTACAGCCATTCAAGACTTTTGACAAACACTTTGCAGACATGCACTCTACACTTATTGAGCCCTTACGACAAACACTTTGCAAGCATGCAATTAAAATTCATTGGGGCATTTTGTCAAACACATAGAAACAATGAGTTTAAGATTATTCTTCAACATATCTATGTCATACAATTCATAAATTGAAACTTTAAATGTTGGCATCCTAAAAAAGGGAGTAAATAATCTTAGTATTTAATAAAAGACTCAAAAATAGATGCACATAACTCACAACAGCAATCTGAAAAATCACCCAGATTTCCGAACTGGGTTTTGAAAAGTATTTTTTTGGAACTAAATCAGGGGTTAGATGTGAAATAGGCACAAATACCCCTGATGTTTGGCTGAATCGAATTAAAAATTACTAGGAATGTGATTCTTGAAAACAACAAAACTTTATAGCCTAAATGTTTCATTTATGACTTTTTTCAAACATATCGAATGAAAACCTACAACTACAACTCTACATGAGGAAAAGCAACCCAAAGTTATGCTACTAAGATATGCTCACTGAATTCACACATTTCTAAATGCACCAGATGATTTATTGAAACATTTTACCACCCACATGCTAATTCATTTGACATGATTTGACAATCTTTTTGCACAAATTGCCACAATCTGACAAACACATGGCATCCCTAAATGCTATAGCCATTAAGGCTTTCTGTCAAAATTCTGATAGTACAATTACAAAAACTTGAATAACAAAAAATTCAATTACTGATAAGAATATGAAACATAAGCCATAACTGAAATTTATCTCCAACTTACCTCAAGCATTTGATCTTCCAAACCATATATTAGTTGCCATTATTTTTCCATTTTCATTTAAGGGTTGATTCTGTAATTCATTCAGGTATATTTTGGGTGCATGTCCATTTTCTTTCTTCTAATATAAGCTACAAGTTAGCACTTATTCATGCATAAATAAAATGGTCACATTACTCATTCATGGATTTTTTCAAACAATTTGCAAACTATCCTAAAACCATTTCTAAAACATGCCTCTAATTACTTGAAGCAAAACCATAAATCGGGAAATACTTACCCAAATCCTTTGGATTTTATTTATTGCAATTACCTTCAACAATATTTGGCTTTCCTTTATCAAATGCTACAATACCAATATTAGTACCATAAACTACACCAATCATAACTCCAATATTGAGATCTAAACATCAATACATATAGATTGATCTAGTCTTCATTTTTAACTAATCAATAATATTATATATAACATAAGCCTAAACCAAAATTAGATGCTTTCAACAATTTAAATCTCTACTTTTTATTTTATGCTAAAGCTATACTATAATTTTAGTATAATGGAAATTATACCTGAAGAGATATTCAGCTCCAATCGTTGAGAATATGATCCACCTTTGATTAGTTAACCAACTCATTTGAACCATCTGGTTTTCCACCCAACCATATCTAGGGAGAACTCCTCCCCCTAGAACCCTCGAGCTGTAAAAGCTCACAAATAGTACCAAAGTATAGCAGTAGAGAGAAAGCCAAGGAAATTTGAGGAAGATAAGTTTCAATTCCTCCAAATACCACTCATGGTCAGCTACACCATGTATAACTACTTAGTAATTTATTTTAGGGATTTCAAATTCATTTCAAAATAAATTGGCTACTCTCCAATTCCCTCCTCATAATTTTTTTTTTTCAAATCTCTCCAACTCTTGGTATCACCATGCACCCCCCCCAAGTGAGAATACATGAGACACATTTATAGGAGGAGCAACAAATTCTTGTCGAACAAGAGGAGTAATATGCATGCCTTGTATTCCATTTAGATGAGTGTAACTCATGCCATTAAGGAGAGGTATGCGTGCCTTAATTAAGGAGAGTGTAACATATGCATTAAACAGAGTGTAAGAGGAATATTTTATGACATTTATTTAATGAGTGTAAGAGGAATATGCCATTCTTTGATGATTGCATAAAAGAGAGTGTAATGTATTATTAAAAGAGAGAGAGAGAGTTGCATAGAGCCATGAGAATCATCAAGGAGAGAGGTGTGAAGTGATTCAGGAGATATAATTCCCTTTTAATAATAATATCATAGTCTCATAAAATATAGTAATAATATTAATAATATTAATAATATTGAGGATTATGTCAAGATTGATCTATTACGATTGATTAATCATGAGTTAAATGATTTTCCTTCAAGTATACTTGTTTACCCATTGATTGGAGGTGATTTACTATTTTCGAAAAGTCATACTTGAAATGGAAGACATGACTTTATATTTTTAGAAAGTCACTCCAAAATTGTTAGCAATGCTATTTTATTAAGGAAATTCATCTGTGAGCTACCCATGAGTGGTATTTTTCTTCCGGATAATAGGGATTCCGCACCCCTATTGTATGCATCTATGTGCCTTAGTATATTGAAGACTCTGTTAGCCATCCATAATTTTGGCATATGAAAAGAGGGCTAAAACAGGTCTTTAGTCTTCAAGAAACAAATTTCATGCAAAATTTGTGACTTATTGAAGCCTCTACTATGTTCCTTATCCTTCAAAAATCCACCTATTTTATATCTTCACTCAAAACCCTCAAAGAAGCTTGCTCAGATACAAGGACTGTTTCAAAAAACCTCTTCTCCATCATTTCCCTCCTAAAATCCCCTTTTTCCCTCATTTGTCCCTCATTTCCTCAAAAATCCCTTTAAACCATGCAAAATCCCTTTATTATGGTTTAAAACCCTTTCCCCCCCAATCGAAAACTCCAAAAATCCTCAAAAACCTTCATTTTCAGCTTAAAAATCCTCATTTGAACCTTTAGGCCTTAAAGCACCTTTCTCTTAAGCCCCAAGCCCCTTTTTTGCCTAAGACTAGCTCCGCGGCTGAGCGCTAAAGCCCATCAGCGGTTATACTTCGGCGATTCCAAGTTCCTGCTTCCATTTTCTATTTTCGCTAATGGCCAATCTTCCGATGAGATTGCGATTGTCCATTTCCCAAGATTTGAAGGCCATCGCACTCCGCACTCCATCACATCGGCACAGTTCCCCGTTTCCTCTTTCCCGTTGCATTTTTTTCCGCCGATGGATGATGCCCCGCTTTAATCTCCACCGTTGATCTAATTTATATCACACGGTCCATGCCTCATCACATTGGCGTATCGCCCTTTCCTCGCCCGCACTTCTATCCCTCCCAATAGAATCTTAGTCGTTCATCTCTCCCTGATGAAACAGCTCTCGCTCCGATGCACTATCGCAATTGTTCTCCTCCATTGGCCATTAACCATCGGAGTTTATTGATTCCTCTTTCCCGGACACTCTTCTCCGCTGATTGTCAATCTGCCGATGAAATCTCCACAGTCCAAGAATTATCTCGATCCAACGTCTCAGGATCATTACGGGGGCACTCGGCCATAGTGGCCCGTATTCCTCAGTTCCCCCGCAGTTGACTCATTTGACCAGAGTAGATCTTGATCAAATGGTCGAGATTCACTGTGGAGGCACCCCACCTGCATATTCGTTTGTACCTCATAGTGCCCCTGCTATACATTTTTTCTTTCAATTTCCCTTATAACCCCGCTGGTCCCACTTGACCAAGATGGGGCCTTCCATTGTGTTTTCTTTAGATCTCCATCGTTGATATGCCCCCCCCAGATCCAACAGACAACATTCATCTTCATGCCCATATCCACCAAACCTACCCGTCGAGCACTTTCAACGCGAAATAGGCAATTTTCACTTGGATACGTGTCAGCCATTAACACGTATCACATTCCCCCCACCCCAAACCGCTTACCGCCTTCACCTCATGCGAAAACCACTGCCTATTTTCCAATAACGCTTTCCAATTTCTAGCGGCAATGCAAATTTTAAAACCTCTGCATGCATTTCTCCTCCTCTACGTCGCTCCTCCACCTCCATTGAGCCCTCTGTTAGCAGTTAAACCCAAAAAATTAGGTTTTATTTAATTTTTTAATGTGTTTTACAAGCTTAATGGCGGTCCTAAGATAAAGAACAATCCCACAAAAATTTAGTTGCAGAGGCTGAGTATGATGATCCTCTGTGGCTGAAATTCAGTGCAGAAAAGGGACATAACGGTCGAATTTCCAAGTTTTAAATCAATGCATCGTGGGCATTGGTTACACAACAAACCCTCCGGCGTAGCCATCTGTACACAAAGGAAAAGCAGTGAAAGTTAGAGGTTAAATCATAAATCAGGAAATCAAAAGCTTGACCCACATGTTAAAGACAAAGACACAGTTAAAGAAAAGGATGATTAAAAAGGGCATTAAAGCAGCATCAGACGGCCTGATCAGAGCTTAAAGCCTCAAAAAACTAATCAGCAGAAAAGCCTTGGAATGTTAGATCATCAGGGAAATTAAAACTCTAGAGGTCAAGAAAAGGACACCCATAGTCTACCTCACCTTTCAAAGACACTGTGACAGCCATCCTGATCACAGAACCTCATTAAAACTGTCAGAACAGTTATTGCACACTCATGGGAGGCCTCAGAACCGAAATATGGTAGTTACTTGTTTCATAATTCAAATAGAGTACTTCAGCCATAGTTATGTTCAAAGAACACACTTCAGAGTTATTACGAGCCTACCAGATATGCCTCAAAGATAGGAAAAACAGATGAAGTGGTACAAACAGTCAATACTATGATTATTAAGCAGAATGGGCATTTGAATACCTCTCCCACTCTGTCTTAATTAATATTTGTTACCATTTCTGCAACACTCTTCCTCTTGGCACCTATATTTTTTCACAGAAAACTCATTGTAATGGTTGGAAAATTGTTACTTGTTTGAACTGTTATTGAGTAAGAGTTATTGGGTGGTTGTAATATAGTAGGATGGGAAGAGAAGAATTAGACTATAGAAAGCCATTGGAATCAAAGTATGTAACTTGTTTTGCACATCAAATGCAGAAGAAGATTTACTGGATCCTTATCTAAATCATTGGTGATGTTATTCTCACTATAATTGTTATTCTCCTTACTTTTTTCACTCTGTTCATATTCTCCGATAAAGAGCAGCAAATATTGATTAGGATTTACTTCTAAAGTATCGTGATTCTAACTGATAAGCTTTATTTGTATGGTTTCTTCTAAATGTGTGTTTGGGAATGATTTCAATAGAGTATAACCAGTCAAGGAATGTTGGTGAGCCCATGTCTGGCTGAGTAGAACTTGAGATGTTTTCCTTGAATGATATTTTCACTGCATGCTAAGTAGAGTCTTAATCAAGGAAGTGTATGGTTAGCCCTGTACCTTTTTTAGTCTTAAACAGTTGGTTTGAATATTTCTCAAAAAGGTAAGCCGAAAGCAAGATAGGTTAAAATTCATTACTTGATCTTAGGATACTTTTTATGTTCATCTTAAATGTTTTTCCTTTGAGAGTATCTCAAAAGCAGGATAGGTTAAAAATCCTTCCCTGATCTTAGGCTTCCCTTTCTTTCTTACATGTTTGCTTCTTTCACCACACTTCTTAATGTTCCATACCATAAAATCAACTTAAAATATCTTCTGATATAGATGACTTGCCCTTTGAATACCCATGAATAGTTTTTGTGCAAGTAAACCCTTTTATGACTCCACAATCCAATGGTTTAGCTCTGTATTTTGACCTATCTTCCCATGTTGAAACATCCTTGCACTTATTTCCTCCTTCACTTCACATGTCCTTCTTGTTTAATGATTCCCAACCAAAAACAAACAAAAAAGTCCTTGTACTCAATAACTAGCCTAATATCATATCATAAGCCTTAAAGATATATCCTTTGAAAAAACTTATATAGAGAGATCCATCTCTAAATCCAGGAGGGCTAGATCCTAGGATTCCAAAGTGGTTCTGATATTTCCTTTTCATTTAGTATTCCAATCTGCTAAATCACAGGACCCCAACATAATGGCGACTCCACTAGAGAAATTCTGAGTAAATTACATCTTAGACATCCTTAAGAGCTCAGAAAACCCACAACATCCTTAAATTGGTGGTTAATTACTGATGGTGGACAACAATTTATCTTAAAATATTTGAAATCATCCACATGGCAACTTCACAACCCCTAAAACACCAAAATATTCCACTGGTGATCACGAGGCATGCTGATTACCCCTGTTTTCACAAAGATTTCTACTGGGGAAGCCCACACTACCATTAAGACATCGTGCTCACCCGTGATTAGGAAACTTTGAGGATTAAGTTTTATTTGTTAAAGACTAGTTTGCCTCTAAAAATTGGCATATCTAGCTAAATTTCTTCTCTTTGGGTCTGGATCTTTACATACTAGCTTCAAGAAAAATCCATAACAGAGCTTATCCTAACCCAAATCCTCCTGAAATAGTTGATAATCTAGAAATCATTCTTAGGAAGTCTCTTGTATATAGAGATACAACTATTGTCAGACCCATTCATAGAGCTAACTTCATGCCTGAAGACCTTACAGCTCTATCAAATACCCAAGTCGACTTACCCTTTTCAAGAGGAATACCAAGAACCAAGTCACTTAGTGGTATAGATCAGACAGAATTTGAGCGTCCAAGTTCAACTCAGCATAGTGGCCAACATATTAGTAGCAGAGAAACCCCTCCATCCACACCTCCTGATCTTCACTTCATTCATAACTTTGGTTTCTCTCACGCCAAATCTACTCAACAGTCTCTTGTTGGACCAAGCACTTCTTTCATCAATATACCCATTGTTCAAACCACTCCATTCCTCCCATAAAATCCTATCATGTCAGCATGGTATGCTCTCTTGGTGTTACCAAAACCTCTAGTTCCTTTACCCAATGAATATCAGTCCAAAATTCCCCATTTCACCAGAAATGAATCCACTACTGCTCAACAACACATAGATAAAATGAATGATGCCTTTGATTATATGGAAATAGAAGATGAGACCATTTAGATGAGAATCTTTTCCCAAATTTTAGAAGGAGAAGCCAAGAAATGGTTTAAAGGTTTAACTCCTAATAGTATTAATGATATCCCTTCCTTACATCAAACATTCATAAACAAATGGGAAACTAGGAAGAACCTTCTTCAAATACTTTCAGATTGCAATAACATCAAGAGAAACACTAGGGAAAGTGTTAAGCATTATTGCACTAGTTTCAATAGTGTTTATAACGCACTACCCCTAGATTTGAAACCTCCACAAGGCTCAGCTCTGTCCAAATTACCTAAAGGATTTGATCCCGAAATGGCCTATCAACTAAAAGAAAGGGATCCCTTGACTTTAGAAGACATGCAGAAGGGAGCTCTTTGTGTGGAAGCAAATTTGATTGAGAAGAGAGCTAGGATGAGGCCTTAAAATAAAGTAACATATAGGGAAGACATTGTACCTTCCACATCTGACTCAAAATTAGACCATCTAGCCAAGAGCATGGATAGGTTGGAAAGAATGATGGAGAGGTTGGTTGTCCAGGCAAGTGCTCAGAATAGGAACTAGTCTCAAAATCAGAACCAGAACTCTAGGAGAAACCCCCCTCAGATTAGACAAAGAGATGTTGATCAACAAATCAGACCTCCATTCCAAGAAAATTATGTTGATGAAGATGAGGGAATGATAGAAGAGCCAAAGGGAATTGTTATAAACATGCTAGGAGTAAGTAATGAAGACTCCTCTTGTTTCATAGACGATGACCAGTCCACATATACATATGATGATAACGAAGGCTTGGAATCTCAAGACTATAGGCAAGGTTTTGACAATGCCATCATGGAGGTCCATAGACAATATGACCTCAAGAGAAAAAGGAACCAATAAAATCTCCAAACAAAGACCTCTGACACTGTTGCTAAAAACAAATATGAAAAGGTGATTAGAAAGACTGCTGAAAACAACAAAACCACAGCTGAAAGTTCTAGTAAAAACAAGGGGAAAAACACTCAAACCATTGATAAACATAGTGTTGATCCTAGCAGCACTGGCACTTCAACTACTGCCCCTGTAAAAATAGTTGCAACTAATACATAGTAAAAACCAACAAGATGATTTTTCTAATAAGTTAGTGACTAAAAAGTTAGATTTGAGCCTTTCAAAGAGTCAGTTTCCTTTCAATTTGGAAAGTGAAATTGCTAAAATCAAGATCTCTATCCCCCTCAGTGAGTTAGTCACTCAAGATGTGTATAAATGTCAGGTGTTAAAATCTTTGAACATAGAAGAAAACAATGACTCTATCAACCTAAATGATGATCAGCCATCCCTTTTATTTGGTCCTAAAATTGAAGGAAAATTTCAAGAAGGAGTGGTCCCTCCTTTCTATGTCAGTTTCAATATCCATGGTAAGATTTTACACAATGCTATGCATGATTCAGGGGCTTCGCATAACCTCATACCCAAAGTAATCATGGGGAGATTAGGCCTTGAGATAACCAGAGCCTATAAAGCTTTGTATTCGTTTGACTCCAGTACAGTAAAATGCTTAGGCCTGATCGAAGATCTTTGTCTAAACATGACCTAGATCCCAGCCAAATGCATAGTGATTCATGTGCTAGTGGCTGATGTGCCCCTCAAATATGACATGCTTCTTTCAATATCATCAGGTGTTAAGCTTTAAGGTACCATGCAAACGGACATGACATATTCCACCATCCTTGTCTTCAGTCAACTTAGAAGACTGTGTAGGGAATCACACATGAAATTTATGGTGAGTAGTAAAAAAAAAATTAGAAAATTCCCCTCTTTATTCTGTCCATACAAACCTAGACCCATTCATTCTTTTCAATGATGAAAGATTTGGAAAACTAGAGTTGGATAGTGAGCAAGCACCCAACGTAACAGAAAACATGGAAGGAGAAAATAGGGAGGGAGAGGCTCTCAAACAGTTTGCTAAATCTAAAAATTACAGCAAACAAAACAGAAAGTATGAACAACCCACTGTCCATCAGCTTAATGCAAAGCAAAAGAGTCAAGAAGAAAGCCCTCAACTCCATGAAAAATTTAAGGAACAAGACCAACATAAACATGCTGCAGAACCCATAGAACTACATAATGATAGTTAGAACACATAGTACCAAGGGGGTAGTAATGAAAACAAGACTGAAACTAGCCCTCTTTGGAGTATGAGTTTTGATGGGTCGTGTAATAGAACTAGTGCAGGAGCAGGTGTGTGGCTTCAAAACATAGAGAATAATTACTCTGAAAGCCATTTATACAAGTTAAAATCCCAATGCACAAATAATATAGCAGATTATGATGCACTCATCTTAGGACTACAGTTACTGAAGAAATTAGGAGGCAAGAGGACAGTTGTTGATGGAGATTCTGAACTGATCATTAGGCAGATAAATGGAGAGTACACTACCAAACATCCAAGACTAAGAGCCTATAGAAATGATGCCATGGACCTTTTGAAATATTTTGAGGAATATGAACTTGTTTTTGTCCCTATAAGCCAAAACATTCTTTCCAATGGCTTAGCTTGTGCTCCCAGTTCATGCCAAAGACCCTATGAAAAAAACCAATTCACAGTCAAAGTGAAATATAGACCAGTTGTCCCAGAAAATGACAAGTATTGGTAGGTCTTTAAGGGAGATAAATAGATAGAGGACTTCCTATAATCGAGAAATGAGTTTTAATTGCCAAAATCAGACTCAAAGTATGATAAAGATTGTCTTAATGAGGAGCAACCTGTTTAAAAAGAACCTCCTCCCATTATAGAGATAAACCTGATAACTAGAGAGTTCGAAAATAAAACAGAAGAGTACATAAACTCAGGAAAGGAAGACATAGAGGTACTACAGTCTAAGGACAAAGGCTTACCCAAAGGACTAGCACCTCTAGAAGACTTGTTTGATTTTAATGACATTGCCAAGAAACCAACAATAGAACCCACTGACTTTGATATTGAGAAATGAAATATAGGCAGTGAAGACAAGCCTAAAATTATCATGTTATCTAAAACATTTCTAGCTCACATGAAATTGAAATATATTGAGTTGTTTAAAGAGTTTTCTGATGTATTTTCTTAGAGCTATGAGGATTTAAAGGCATATGACACAGAGACCATTCAGCACAAGACACCACTGAAAGAAAACCATAAACCATTTAGGAAAAAGTTACGCAGAATAAACCCTATGAAGTTACCTCTGGTTGAGAAAGAAATTAGGAAAATGTATGATGTTGGAATTATTGTCCCTGTGAGATACTCAGAGTGGGTATATAATTTTGTAGCTGTAAGAAAGAAAAAAGGAGAGATAAGGCTATGTATTGACTTTAGGAACTTGAATAGAGCCTCATTAAAGGACAACTATCCCTTGCCTAAAATGGAGCACATCTTACAAAGGGTAGTTGGTTCTAAGAGGATTTATTTGCTATATGGATTTTCAGGATATAATCAGATATTGGTACTTCTTGAGGATCAACTGAAAACAACCTTCACTACTCCTTGGCGCACTTTCATGTATGTGAAAACACCTTTTGGATTAATGAATGCAAGTGCCACCTTTAAAAGTGCCATGGATATTGCTTTTTCAGAAGACATAGGCCACTTCATTGTGATTTATTTAGATGACATTACAATATATTCCAAAACAAATGAAGAAAACCTAGTACACTTAAGAACGGTTTTTGAGAAATGTGGAAAATTTTGGCTATCTTTAAATCCTAAGAAGACATTGTTTGGTCTCCAAGAGGGTAAACTTAATGGTCACATCATATATGAAAAGGGGATTAAGATAGACCCAAAAATGGTTGAATGTATATTGCAGATCAGTCACCCCAAAAACATCAAAGAACTTCAATCTTTCATTGGAAAGATTAATTTCTTAAGAAGTTTCATACCCAACCTGACAGAACTCCTTAGGAACATGAAAAACATGCTAAAGAAATAGTTAGGAGTTAAATGGACCTTAGAAGCAAACAAATCCTTTGAACTGGTCAAACATGCACTTACCCAAGCACTGGTTCTTATCAATCCTGATTTCACTAAGGACTTCCTCATATTTTCATTTGCATAAGAACATACTGTGGCCATTGTCCTATTACTAAAAAATCCAGAAGGACAAGAGCAACCAATTGCATTTTTTAGCAAGGCATTAAGAGATGCACCTCTAAAATATAATATCATGGAAAAACAGGCCTATGCTTTGGTCAAATCCTTGAAGGATTTTAGAGTCTATATCTTACGTTCTCAAATTATTGAATTTGTGCCTCATGTAGTGGTAAAGAACATTTTGTCACAAGATCCTAATGGAAAAAGAGGAAAGTGGATTGCTATGATATTGGAACATGATTTCGAAATTTAACCCACTAAACTCATCAAGGATCAAGGCCTAGCACAATTAATGGCTGAATCTAACTTGCAAGCACTTGATATAAATATGATAGATGCATTAGATGAACAGGAAGAGTTAGAAATCCTCTTATTGAAGATCATTTCCTCAACTCATCTTGGTATGCTGATATTTTGTATGTGACTACTAATCTCAATGCCCCTCCTGGTATGTCTAAGAAAAAGGCAAGATTCTTGAAGTTAAAGGCTGTTAATTAGCATTTTAGATAAATATTTATATTGGAAGAATGTCAATGGTTTATTGCTTAAAAGTTTGCCTGAGAATGATGCAGATAGGATCAAGCATGAGTTTCATGAAGGAGAATGTGAAGGTCACCTCAATTGAAAAACCACTGCTAATAAAATCCTTAGAGCTGGCTATTACTGGCCCGCCCTCTTTCAATATGTCGACAAAATGATATTTTCCTGCCACAAATTCCAAATCTTTAAAGGCAAGAGAAAACTGCTTCCCTTGCCCTTACAACCAATCACTACTGAAGCTCCTTTTCAACAATGGGGCCTAGACTTCATTGGGGAAATTCATCCTTCCTCATATTCCCAACATAGATGGATACTAATAGCCACTGATTATTTCACCAAATGGATAGAAGCCATCCCTTCTAGGAATGATGCAAACTCAGTTATCATAAAATTCCCTGAAGACCATATCCTATCTAGGATTGGCTATCCTAGGAAAAATCATCACTGACAATGTTGCTATATTTGGTTCTAAAAATATGGTTGATTTCTGTCACAGATATGATATTGTGCTTGGTCATACCACAACTTATTACCCTCAAGGTAATGGGTTAGCAGAATCTTCCAATAAGAGCCTGATAAACATAATAAAGAAGTTGCTGGAAGAAAATGAGAGGTTATGGAACAATAAGTTGGTGCATGATTTATAGGAAGATAGATTGACAACAAAGAAATCAGTTGGAATGTCTCCCTATCAACTGGTTTACGTAGCAGATGCAATTTTTCCTACCAGTTTAGGAGTGCCAGTGATGAATTTTGTATAAGAACTACAATCAAACGAAGATAACATGACGAGAAGGATAAATCAGACCATAAATATTCAACAAACCAGGGAAGAAGTCTACAACAGAGCATAAAAGGTACAAGAAAAAATCAAAAATTTGTTTTATAAGAGGACAAAGGCAAGTGATTTCAAAATTGGTGACAAAGTACTCAAATGGGATTCCAGGAGAGAAGATAAGGGAAAACATGGCAAGTTTGACAATTTATGGAAAGGCCCTTACATCATTCAATATGCCATTGGTCATAATGCATTTTTTCTACAAGAGAAGGATGGTACAAACCTGTTTGGGGGTCCTATCAATGGCAGGATGCTCAAGCATTATTTTTGCTGAACTCTCAGTTTAGAGCTTTCATTCTCCATTATAAATATCATTGCTTTATTTTGTTTTGAAAGATTGAAAAATAAAAAAACAATAGAAAAGTGAAAAAGAAGGCAGATTAAAAGAAGAAAGGTACAACCCCATACCAAAAAATAAAGAAAGTCTGAAAGTGTGCAGGCCGAAATGCCAATACTTGAAAAAGCATTTCTATTTAGTCATATAGCCTAATCATGACTAGATAGATTTCAAATTACTGTTGATAGGCTAGTGAATCGGATTTTCCAAACTGTTTAATCTTGGCTTATTAGTAGATTAGATTAGGATAGAGAGAATGGTTCAAATAAGCTAAAAATCTAAACCAAAGAATCAAAGAAAATAATGGCTCTAATTAGATCAAAACCTGAGCCAAAGATACAAAGAAAATTGTTTCTGACATGCTGAAAACTTGAACCAGGTAAAGAAGAAGAAGACAACTCAAAGAGATAAAAAAAAGAGTTGAGAGAAAGAAGGAAGGACACTCATTGTTTACATATATTAAGCCTTCCAAGTTTTGTTTTACTTTTCTACAAATAAAGGTCTATGTGAAGTCTGTTTTTTATGTCATAGCCATCACAACAAATCAGACAGCTTAATCCTTGTTTGACTGTGTTTTCAATTTCTATTTTAGAATATAGAGAATGTAGATCCGTCAAACATTTTAATCTTGACAGATAGTAGATTAGGTAGAGAATTTTTGAGTCTGATTGTTTAATCTAGACTCATGGAAGTTATAAGCGTAGATTTAGATTAGTTTTCTTGCTTTCAATAAAAGAATAAAATGTTGATGTAAAAAGGTTTGCAAGTCCAAGTGCACCCTGCTGAAGAAAAAATGTTAGGAAAGTAGGTTGTGAAGGTAGAATTTTGGGAGAAAATCATTTTGCTGTCAATATATAGATCATCTTATCAAGCAGCATGATCATCAAAGAAGAAAGAGGTTGTCAAACTACAGCTAAGCATCAATACACTAGTCTACATTCCAGGAATTATTTCTGAGGTTCCTGACACCTCTAAGGAGCTTCCATCCCCAATATGGAGCCGCTGTTAGCCGTCCATAATTTTGGAATATGAAAAGATGGCTAAGATAGGTCTTTAGTCTTCAAGAAACAAATTTCATGCAGAATATGTGACTTCTTGAAGCCTCTACTATGTTCCTTAACCTTCAAAAATCCACTTATTTGATCTCTTCACTCAAAATCCTCAAAGAAGCTTGCTAAGATACAAGGACTGTTTCAAAAAACCTCTTCTCCATCATTTCCCTCCTAAAATCCCCCTTTTCACTCATTTATCCCTCATTTCCTCAAAAATCCCTTTAAACCATGCACAATCCCTTTATTCTGGTTTAAAACCCTTTTTTTCTGCTATCGAAAACTCCAAAAATCCTCAAAAACCTTCATTTTCAGCTTAAAAATCATCATTTTAACCTTTAGGCCTTAAATTTCCTTTCTTTTAAGCCCCAACCCCCTTTTCCGCCATAAGGCCGGCTCCACGACCGAGATCTAATTTAGATAGGATGGTCTGCGCTCCATCGCATCAGTGCATCGCCCTTTCATCGCCCCCACTTCAATCCCCACTGATATAATCTTAACTGTTGATCTCTCCCTGATCCAATGGCTCTCTCTCCATCGAACTATCACAATCGCTCTCGTCCATCGGCCATCGACCATCGCAGTTTCTTGATTCCTCCTTCTCGCACCCTGTTCTCTGTCGATCGTCTCCACCGATGAAATCTCCACCGTATAATCATTATCCCGATCAAATGGCTCGAGATCACTATTGGGGAACCCAACCACAGTGGCCATACTCCTCAGTGCCCCCGCAGTTGACTTGTTTGACCACAGTAGATCTTGATCCAACAGTCGAGATTCACTGCCAAGGCACCTGACCTGCATATTCATTCTTACCTCATAGTGCCCCCGCTATACATTTTTTCTTTCAATTTCCCTTATAACCCCGCTGGTCCCACCGAACCATGTTGGGGCCTTCCACCATGTTTTCTTCAGATCTCCATTGTTGATCTGCCCCCCCTAGATCCAACAGCCCGCATTCATCTTCGCGCTCGTATACACCAAAACTCCCCGTCGAGCACTTTCAATGCAAAATAAGCAGTTTTCCCTTGGATACGTGTCAACATTTAACGCATATCACATTCCCCCCACCCGAAACCGCTTACTGCCTTCACCTCACGTGAAAACCATTGTCCATTTTCCAATACCACTTTCCAATTCCTCGCACCAATGCAAATTTTGAAACCTCCGCATGCATTTATCCTCCTGTGCATCGCTCCTCCACCTCTGCTAAGCTCTCTGTTAATAGTTAAACCCAAAAACACAGGTTTTATTTAATTATTTAATTTTTTTTGCAGGTTTAATGATAGCCCTAAGATAAAGAGTCATCCCACAAAAATTTAGTTGCAGAGGCTGAGGATGACGATCCTCTGTGGCCAAAATTTAGTGAAAAAAGGGACATCAGGGTCAAATTTCCAAGTTTTAAATCAATGCGTCATGGGCATTGGTTACGCAGCAAACCCTCTGGTGCAGCCTCCTGTACACAAAGGAAAAATAGTGAAAGTTAGAGGTTAAAACATAAATCAGGAAATCAAAAGCTTGACTCGCATGTTAAAAAAAAAGACACAGTTAAAGCAAAGGATGATTAAGAAGGGCCTTAAAGCAGTATCAGAGGGCCTGATCAGAGTTTAAAGCCTAAACACACTGAGCAACAGAGAAGCCTTGGAATGTTAGATCATCAGGGAAATTAAATCTCCAGAGGTCAAGAAAAGGAAACCCATAGTCTACTTCACCTTTCAAAGACACCGTGATAGCGACCCTGATGACAAAACCTCATTAAAAATTTCAGAACAGTTATTGCATAGTCATGGGAGGCCTTAGAACTAAAATATGTTAGTTACTTGTTTCAGACATCAAACAGAGTACTTTAGCTAGAGTTATCTTCAAAGAAAACACTTCGGAGTTATAACCAGCCTACCAGATATGCCTCAAAGACAAGAAAAACAACTGAAGTGGTATAAACAGTCAATGCTGTGATTATTAAGCAGAACGGGCACTTTAATACCTCTCCCACTCTATCTTAATTAATATTTATTACCATTTCTATAGCACTCTTCCTCTTGGCACCTATATGTATTCACATAAAACTCATTGTAATTGTTGGAAAATTGTTACTTGTTTGAACTGTTATTGAGTAAGAGTTACTAGGTAGTTGTAATATAGTAGGCTAGGAAGAGAAGAATTGGACTGTAGAAAGCCATTGGACTCAAAATATGTAACTGGTTTTGCACATCAAATACACAAGCAGATTTACTGGATCCTTATCTAAATCATTAGTGATGTTATTCTTACTGTAATTGTTATTCTCCTTATGTTTTTCACTCTGTTCATATTCTCCAATAAAGAGCAGCAAATATGGATTAGGAATTACTTCTAAAGTACCCTAATTCTAATTGATAAGTTTTATCCATATGTTTTCTTCTAAATGTGTGTTTGGGAATGATTTCAATAGAGTATAACCAATCAAGGAATGTTGGTGAGCCCATGTCTGGCTGAGTACAACTTGAGATGTTGTTGTTGAATGATCTTTTCACTACATGCTAAGTAGAGTCTTAATCAAGGAAGTGTATGGTTAGCCCTATCCATTTTTTAGTCTTAAGTAGCTATTTTCAAGATTTCCCATAAAGGTAAGCAAAAAGCAAGAGAGGTTAAAAGTCCTTACTTTATCTTAGGATACTTTTTATGCTCATCTTAAATGTTTTTCCTTTGAGAGTATGTCAAAATTAGGACGGTTTAAAATTCCTTCCCTGATCTTAGGCTGCCCTTTGTTTCTTACATGTTTGCTTCTTTCACCACACTTCTTAATGTTCCATACCACAAAATCAACTTAAAAGATATTTTGATACAGATGACCTTCCCTTTGAATACTCTTGAATAGTTTTTGTGCAAGTAAACCCTTTTATGACTCCACAACCTAATGGCTTAGCTCTGTCTTTTGACCTATCTTCCCAAGTTGAAACATCCTTCCACTTATTTCCTTCTTCACTTAACATGAACTTCTCGTTTAATGATTCCCAACCAAAAACAAAGAAACAAATCCATGTACTCCATAACTAGCCTAATATCATATCATAAGCCTTAAATATATATCCTTTGAAAACACTTATATAGAGAGATCCTTCTCTAAATATAGGAGGGCTAGATCCTAGGATTCCAAATTGGTTCTGATGTTTCCTTGTCATTTAGTATGCCAATCTGCTAAACCACAGGACCCGAATAGACTCCACGCCCTGATCTACTCTAAAGATCCAAGATTCCACACCCTGAACTTTTTAAATATTCAAGACTCCGCACACAAAATATTTCATTATAGATTCAAGGCTCCATGTATTTATATTTCATGGATTTTGGACTCATCGCCCTAATCCTTTTATTATATATCCAATACTCCACGTATTTATATTTCATGGATTTAGGACTCTGTGCTCTAATTTTCATGGCTTATCATCTACCCTGATTTGAAACTCCGAGTTTCACCTTAAGGTATTGATTGTGAGCTCATACCCATCTGATGGTTCATTGGTAAGGTCTTCTTCCCAGAGCACACATCACAATCTCATTGATCAAATAAATCAAATGAATTTCATAATTAGCTTATTCAAATTTTACTAAATATTGTGCATGACTTTCATAGTCATTTTGGTTTTGGAGAAATGGCTTCCGCATTCATTTATAACTTCAGAATCCTTATTGGAAATGACCTAGTTCCCTGCCACATCATGCTCAGTACGATATTACACACATATAATCATAAAAATCATGTATCATCAATAAATCATAATTAGCCATATGTTCCACATAACCATGATCATCCATGGATCTGTGTCTCAATTCTGAATCACCATTCATGTCATACACCTATGTCCAAAATAGCATACCAAAAGAGAAAAAATTGATAATATTCTCTTAACCAAAATCAATTCCTGTGCACACAGCCATAGATATTATCATAAGCCCACGAAAACCAAGTGATCTGAACCAGGTCATAGAATACAAGCATGTACATAAGTCTTTCATACATAATATTATATCATTATATGAAAATCACCATCTCTAAGTGTCATAAAAGTTATCTCACCAGGAAGGGACACTACACAACATTAGATGGTTGGGTGGTATGTGTAGTGGAGAAGGCCCTCAAATAGCTCTTTTTATTTATTCCACTTTTAGTTTTCCTACCATGACCCACTATTCTACCTTGATAAACTAAGAGTCCCACAACACGCATGACCCAACAATGCACTCCCCCTACCATAATAGAGGAGAGCTAGAGGAATGAAAATGAAGTGCATGGCATCACATCCAACACTCTACCTCAACAAGCCTCTATCATATTACAAAGAACCCAGAAAACTATAAAGCCCTCAAATGACATAGTAAAAATAATGTGCATAGATGAGATGATAAAACATGGAGTCCAAAAAAACAAATATATTATATAGTAAGAGAGTAATAACCTTACTACCCAAATAGTCCACTTTGGATGGACCTAATTCCATTCCCTTTAAATAATTAAACCTGTAAAAATGATGAAAATCCCACAACCATTGATAATGTCATGCTTAAGGAAAAATTATCATATAACTTATGAGTCCATATCCATATATTCTATTATCTATGAACAGAAGGCCAAAATCTAAAGTCAAGTTGCATCATAATTTTGTTATATGAGGGAGGAAGTTACACTCCCCCCATCAATCCTCTACTTTCCAAATCCCATCACCATGACCTTCATTTGTCTTGGGGATGGTGTGGATGTGTAACGATGTAGGGAAGAAGATACTTAAAAAATAAAAGTGGTTATGTTATTTCCCATAAGAACCCTATCAGTGTGGATATTGTCACTTTCAATTTTTTTTAAGCCCATTACAGTGGATATTGTCACCTTAATTTTTTTTTCTAGTCCTTATCGATGTGTTGATGAATACCTTCCATTCTCGAATAAATACTAAATATGGATACTTGAGAGAAGCACTAGTTTTCCAATCCATCTGCTACAAATTTCTCCTGTCCTCACATATAAGGAAAAAGTTATTAGAATTTGGTTTTGTATCTTAGCTACAAGCTCCAAGGTTAGTGAGAGCCTATAATTATTAGATATGTTGTTGGATTTGACATTATGTATGATATTCCTCAAAAGTTAGATAAAAACTTGGGAGTCTCCTTCCACTATTTGATTATTGTTCATTACGAATTTGATAACTACATGCATTTTATCAAGGAGTCTAACTTTGTTTCAATGTTGGTGTTATTGGAAAGAGAGTGAATATGGTCCCTATAAAATCTTTGATCACCCACTAGAATTATATGGACTTGAGTAACCCATTGATGCCCCACTTTGACAAAAAAAATTGGGCAAAGGAAAATTTTCTTTGGAATATTGGTTCAACTCATTCCTTATAAAGGAGGGATGTTTATGGCACCTCTTCAAATTCCATTTTTGTAATATAATTCATTCCACACCCTCAAAATAATTATTCCATTGTTTAACTCTTGACACTTATAGTTCACTAATGTTGGTCTATATGATACTCCAAATTATCACCATATTTTGTGTTGGCTTTTAGAAACCCTTTTTTTAAATTTGTTTCAAATGTTCCATATCAATAAAATTGCGAAAGAATGTTATACCACATTTAGAATGGGATGTTATATTTTGATTCCTCATGGATTTTGATTGATTTTCTAAAGAGGGTTGTTGAATGTCCCACAAACATTAAGCTACTTTGAATCCATCGAGTAGGTTATTTATCATTTCTTCAGCAATATTGCATATCTGAAATACTTATGGGCCTTCATTTCCTTTGCATAGAAGATGATCCTAGGTTAGTGCTTTTATGTATGCCAAAAAAAAGAGAAAGCATGATATTTTGCGATACAAGTGAGGAGTCCAGAACTTGATCAATATATTTCACTTTCAAATTAAATACAAATTAGAATTTATCATATAGATTTATCTGACCTTAGATTTATCATCACCATATTATTCTCATCTCTATATTTCCTAAGTAGACCAGGTTTGTATCTGTCAATAAATGAGCAAAGCACCATTTCTTTCTAGGCCTCTATGTCCAATGTGATAGGAAAATCATTAATTTTTTTCCAAATTCATTCCATTGTGGAATTTATTTGTCTAGGGTTTACTCGTTAGTCATATAATTGTTTCCATATCTTCCAGGTTATAATGGTTTTATTTTGTTTGTAACGACTCCCAATATTGGTTCCTATTCCGAAGAATCTTTCGAGAACAAGGTTGATTGGTAATTAAAATTTTTTGAGAAATAATGATCTTAAACAAAAAATTTGTCACTCCATGTATTCTCCCATACTAAAAATCATAGACAGGTTCCTCCCATTCATATTAATTCAAGGATTTCAAATTTAGTTGTATATTTTGTATCACATATCTTGGCCTAGAATTAAAATGTGGATGTCATCTAATGCCACAATTATTTTTCTACTCGTTGTTTGCCTATGATGAAGTTGTATTTGACGCCAAAACTTTCATCCTTTTTTGGTCTAAAAAAATTGTACCATACCACCAAGGCCTACTTACTTCCTAGTAGCCCCCCCAGATAAACGTTTATTGACGTTTGTGAATTCTTTCCATAGTGTCCATAGGAGATTTCAAGATAGAAAATATATGAAGTTAAATTGAGTGAAGGATGTATTTAATAAAGAGAATCCTATCAAGGAGAGAGAAATATAAATTTACAAATGGAGAGTTTCTTCTCTATTTTAATTATTAAATCTCCCCAAGAATCATTTTGAATGATTTTATCCAATAACAGATCACACAAATATTTTGATGGAAGAGATATTTTTTGAAATCCTATAATTTGAGAGATGGCACATTAGATTGATACATGTATACTAAAGAAAAATAATTTTGATTTGGTATGGTTAATAAAAATTATAGTGAGTCATAAATAAAGATAGTTTTTTTTTATGCAGAAGTATTCGTTTGGGTTAGTTAAGGAAGAGTGTTGCATCCAATAACTAGAGGTGAGAAACATGATCAACTAAGGGATGAAGGGAGATCCATTTGATATTTTCTCTGTATAAGGTTTGTTTGACGAAATGGCCAAGATCTTTAGCCATGATGATGTATAGAAAAGAGAATAAGGGGTCCCCTACATGTTTTCACGAATAAGGAGGGTGAACCATTCACTAAAATGGAGAAAAAGGCACATGACATCAAATTTTTGATCCAAACAACCCATTCGGAATAAAAGCTAAAATATTTTAGGAAATTTTGGATAAAGAGACAATTGAGATGATCATATGCCATAGACATATCAATACTAATCAACATATATACATTCGTATTTAATTTAAGGAATGAATGGATTCAGGGAAAGGGATGGTACCATCAAGAATGTCTTCCTTCCATGAAACTACCTTTCTGAGGTGAGATAATATTGTTTAAGATGGGTTTATGCTTTCTATAAATATTTTTCATAATGATATTGTAAATTATGCTACACGAAGAAATGGGATAGAAGTTATGTAGAAATTATATGCACTAAGCATGCATATGTCCTTGATTCACTGGATCTCACACTATTTAAATTTATGCAAAATACTGAATCAATTCCACTTGCTAATATTTTGCAGAAAAATTAATTTCACACACATGTGAAGTATAAACAAAAACAATTAATCGCACATAGCACAGTTTTTAACCGGGAAAGCTTGAAGCTGAAAACACCAACTATATATTATGTATCATGGAATCATATGAAAATCCTCATACAAAGCTTGTTAAGCTCTCAGTACAGTACAATCGTCATACACTAATCAGGAACAATCTTGCAAATCCATGCACCGATATTTACCACCTGCTAGCCTGCCTCCACTACGCAATCCCTGCTGAAGAATAGCTCTGAATGAATTCGAATTACTCTTGCATTGATTGCGCAATCCTCATTGGCAACTCCAATGTGTTTGTGATGCAGTCAATGCATCATTATATTCACAATATATATTCCATCTTTCCCTTTCACCTATCTCTCCACTGGGTCTCCATTGAAACTGCCATGCACTGTAGTTAACTGTTGTATTGTTCAGTTGATTAATGAGTTATTATTTTTGAATTAATTAAGTAATTAATTCACTCCACTCTCACTAGTGTATCATTCAGTTAGACTAGATACAACTAGCTCAACTGAGTCTAACTAAGTTAAACAGAATACAACCCCATAAATACTTCTTCCAACTGTGTCATAACTCTGCCACTTGAGTTCTAACTGATTCCTCCATGCATTAGCTCCAGTAAACCCTTGGGAATTGCGTAATTCCCTTAGCCCACTAATGTGCCACATCTGTGCACTGAAACAAGGTGCTCCAAGAGAATAAGATGTTGTTTAGTTTCTGATTATTATTAAGAGTTAATAATAATCAACATGCATCTATTTTTAGATCAACGATCTATAAATAGACTTCATCCAATATTCTAAAAATAGAATTTCATCTATTTTTCCAACTTTACCAACCATCCACAAATAGCATCCTGAAACTTCTGAAATATGATCATCATGTCTAAAAATAGACATAGTCTAAAAATAGACTTGCACCAAAAATAGCATGGGGGCACACTTAGTGAAGGCGAATCTTTTCACTAAGATCATCATCTTGTTGAATCTCAACATTCCCTCTAAAAAATATACAGATTATCTTTCACCCCTATCCTGCCTCTATGTTATTCAAATTTTCTCCTGGTGAGTGCCTTCGTCAGAATATCTGCATCCTAATCCTCCGTAGGAATGTACTGAAGCAACATGATCTTCTGCTGCACACAATCTCTAATATGATGATACTGGATATCAATATGTTTAGATCTATCATGAAAAACAGGATTGACCGAGAGTTTAATGCAACTCTGATTATCACAATGTATCACTGTGGGATCTAAATGTGAACCAAACAAACCAACCAGAATCTTCCTCATCCAGATAGCCTCACATGTAGCTTGACTTGCAGCCATGTATTCTGCTTCCGCTGAACTGAGTGCCACAGATCTTTGTTTCCCGTTGTACCAAGAAACTACCGTAGATCTGATACTAAAAATCCCTCCTCATGTGCTCTTTCTGTCTGTTGGGATTCCTTCCCAATCTACATCCGTCAAGCCATGCAAATTCACCTCATCCATCTATCTGTACCATAAACCATACTCATATGTGCCCCTGAGATATCTCAAAACATGCTTGCGTGCCTTCCAAAAGAGCTTGGTAGGATTAACCATCGCTTGTGAATGTTGGCTCACCACATAGCATATGTCTGATATTGTATTAACTAAATACATGAGTGAACCCACCAACTGTCGATAAACAGTGGCATCCACTACCTCTGCCGATGTAGCATCCTCTTTCTTCTAATTTTGTGGAAGAGGAGTGTCGATAGGCTTGCAGCCTTGCATGTGAAACTTCTCCAGTATCTCTTGGGCATACTTGCCTTGAGACACAAATAGTTCACCTTCCCGCTGCCATATTTCCAATCCAAGGAAATAATGAAGGAGGCCTAGGTCCTTCATCTCAAACTCCTTTGCAAGATCTTCCTTGCATGAGTGTATCAACTGCTCATCACCTGTTAGTATTAAATCATCAAAATAAAGTATAATGATTAAAATCTTACCCTAAACCACAATCTGGTACACGTTTGCATCCACCTCACTCTTGCTGAAGCCAAGTCCAATGAAATAGCTGTCGATCCAAGTGTACCAAGCACATGGTGCTTGTTTTAGCCCATACAATGCACTTTTGAGCCTGCACACATGCGACTCATTTCTAAAGATCTCAAATCCTTCAGGCTGCTAAATGTACACCTCTTCCTCAATGATCCCATTAAGGAACGTAGTCTTCACATCCATTTGATGAATGTGCCAACCCATCTACACCGAGAGAGAAAGGATGGTCCATATGGAAGAATATTGTGTGACAGGTGCAAAGGTTTCTTCATAGTCAATCCCTTTGATCTATGAGAAGCCCCAGGAAAGAAATATTTCCTTATAATTCTCAATGCTCCCATGAGCAGCTTGCTTTATCTTGTAGATCCATCTTGATCCTACAACTAATTTTCCCACCGATCTTGGAACAATCTCCCAAGCACTGTTTCTAACAATGGAGTCATACTCCTCCACCATGGCATCTACCCATGTGGGCTCCTACACTGCTTCTTGAAAAGAAGATGGCTTTGTCACGATACACTTGCTCATAAGAGCCATGTATCCAGTAAATCGGTCAGGTGATTGTCTCTTTCTGCACTGTGATGTAGGGTCTGCTACATTCTATGTTGCATCAAGCTTGAGTCTCTCAGCTTCTGTGGTGTTATTTTTGCCTTGTCTGATGTTTGGTTCTACATGAGTGGACTCCTCCACTCCATGAATCTCCTCTTTTGGCTGATCCACATACAGAGGCTCATCTTTTGGAACAAGAAATTCCCTCACTGCATGCAAGTCTAACTCCCTCTTAAGAATAGTTTGTGCAACACCCACAATCATTCTATTCTTCATCTCTGCAACCTAATTCTTCTATGTGTTATAAGGTGCTATGAGTTATCCTCAAATTCATTCTTTTCTATAGAAGTCTTTGAATTTTCCTGAGATGTATTCACCACCATTATCGCTCTGTAGAGCTTTCACTTACTTCCTCGACTCCTTCACCACCAATGCCTTAAACTCATAGAACTTTGAGAATGTTTCAGTCTTCTTTTGCATGAAGAAGATCCAGCATCTACGATAATAGTAATCAACAAATATAACATAATACCTGTGTTTTCTTGTTGAAGCAACCGAGAAAGGTCCACACACATCTGTGTGAATTCTCTCGAGGATCACCGAAGCATGGTTCTCCTTCTCATGAAAGGTGGTATATAAAGACTTACCCATAGTACATCCCTTGCACTGATATGACTGTGCAAGAATACCCTTGGGAAGTCCAATAGAAATATCCTGAAAAATACTCAAAGCACGATGGCGAAGATGGCCCAATATCCTGTGCCATAATTCGCCCTCATCCCGGCTCACCACTTCTTCTGCTTTTCCCACTATTGCAGTGCAGCCATCTACCTCTAGCTTCTAGAGATTCTTAATTTCAACCCCTATATTCTTGGTTTGACACATTGTTTTAAGTCGAAGGAAGGATTTTCCCTCACTAAAAACAACTTCATAACCTTTTTCTTCCAGCATTTCGATTGAGACCATGTTCTTCTTCAAACCTGGAACATGCATAACATTCTTCAACAAGAATGGATTACCAGACTCCCTCTCAAAGCTAATGGTCCAAATTTCAGTCACATTGTACCGACCATCGTTTCCCATCCCTATATGCATCTGGAGGTCCTTCTCCTCCAAGTCACTAAACAACTCTTTGCTTCCCGTCATATGGAAAGACGCACCACTATCAAGATACCACACCGACCCAATACAACTTGAAACTATGCATGCGATCAAGGAGAAATCAAGCTCAAATTGTGAGGCTAAGGCCTCTCCAGCTTAGATCTATTAGCCTTCTTGTTCTTCTTCTTCTATGGATAGTTAGTGGTGAAATTTCCATGTTCGTGATAGTGAAAACACTTCACTTTGGAAAAATCCTGCTTCTTGCCTTTAGCATCAGATTTTGAAGGATGTTTCTTCCCCTTCCCTTTACTTTCTTTTGTAGCTAAAGTAAAATTCTCTTCATCTTCATTCTTCAATGAAGATCCATCCCTGGTACCCCGCCTTATCTCCTCCTGCTCAAGATCCAACCAAAGTCGCTCCCATCCCGGCAGTTTCTCCCTTCCAACGACATAGTCTTCGTAGCTATTCCAACTCTTCAGAAGCCCAAGGAGAGCCAAGCTCACCAATTATTCTTCATCAAAATTAACCCCCACACTTCCCAGTTCATCTTTGCAGTGGAAAAACTTCGTGAGGTATTTTTGAATACTGTCGCCCTTCTCCATTTTTATTTTTCTGAGCTTGTCTTTAAGTGCCAACTTACTCTAGTCACTTCTGCTTTGGAACAAGTCTGTCAAAGCCTTCCACATTAAGAATGGAGTGGATTTCTTATGAAGGCTGGACACAATATGGTCCTTCACACCTTCCAATAGAATTCTCCTCATCTTTGTTGTCTTCTTTTGCCATGCGTCAAGTAATGCAGCATCGCTAGATCCCGACTTAAGAAAATCGCTATCGATGAACTCCTTCAGTCCATTATCCTCCAGCACCACCTCCATTCCGTCCTTCCAGGCTATGTAACTCAAGCTCCAATCAAGGGCATACTCCAATCGCAACCCATTGAAAGACATTTAAATGTATACTCAACTTTTTCACCAAGAATCTTTTGCAACAAATTTGAATTGTTCGCCAGCACAAACTCACTTCACAATTGCAATCTTCAATCAACAATGCTCTGATACCATGTAGAAATTATATGCACTAATCATGCATATGTCCTTGATTCACTTGATCTAACACTATTTAACTTTATGCAAAATACTGAATCAATTCCACTTGTTAATCTTTTGTAGAGAAATTAATTGCACACAGATGTGAAGCATAAACAAAAATAATCAATCACACATAACATAGTTCTTAATTGGGAAAGCCTGAAGCTGAAAACCCCAAATATATATTATGTATCATGGAATCATATGAAAGTCCTCATACAAAGCTTATCAAGCTCTCAGTACAGTACAATCGTCATACACTAAGGAGGAACAATCTTGCAAATCCATGCACCGATATTTTCCACCTGCTAGCCTACCTCCACTGCACAATCCCTGCTGAAGAATAGCTTTGAATGAATTTGAATTACTATTTCCTTGACTGCGCAATCCTCATTGGAAACTCCAATGTGTGTGTGATGCAATCAATGCATCACTATATTCACAACAGATAGTCCATCTTTCCCTTTCACCTATCTCTCCACTGGTTCTCCACTGAAACTTCCATGCAATGTAGTTAACTGTTGTATTTTTCATTTGATTAATGGGTTATTATTTGTGAATTAATTAGATAATTAATTCACTCGACTCTCACTAGTGTATCGTTCAGTTAGACTAGATACAACTAGCTCAACTGAGTCTAACTGAGTTAAAATAAATACAACTCCATATATACTTCTTCCAACTATGTCATAACTCTTCCACTTGAGTTATAACTGAGTCCTCCATGCATCAGCTCCAGTAAACCCTTGGTAATTGCGTAATTCCCTCGGTCCACTGATGTGCCACATATGTTCACTAAAACAAGGTGCTCCAAGGGAATAAGTTGTTGTTTAGTGTCTGATTATTATTAAGAGCTAATAATAATCGACATGCATCTATTTTTATATCAGCGATCTATAAATAGACTTCACCCAATATTATAAAAATAGAATTTAATCTATTTTTCCAACTTGACCAACCATCCACAAATAGCATCCTGCAACTTATGAAATATGATCATCATGTCTAAAAATAGACATAGTCTAAAAATAGACTTGCGCCAAAAATAGCCTACGGGCCCACTTAGTGAAGGTGACTCTTTTCACCAATCTCATCATCTTGTTGAATTTCAACAAGTTATTTGGTGTGTTCACCTCTTTCCCCTCTCGTATTAGGATGACGATGATTACATTAAAGTAATGAACAATATTACCTAATGTTCAGAACTATTTGACCACTTTCATATGCCTCTTTGTCGATAAAGGCTAAAACAAGGTTAAAAGAAATCCATTGTGAAACCATAAAGGTTCACATATTTCCTTGTCACCATCTCTTTAACTCCTCTTTCCATTTCCACTGAGATAGATCACGCCAAACTATGGTTTTTATTAGTTACTAAAAATGGAATTATACCAAGAATGAAGAGAAACACACTTTCCCAATCCATTGTTTCTTATTGTAAGAGTTCCTTGAAGTGACTTTCCGAATCATTTTTATTATCCTTGGACTCTTGAAGATTCTTCCATGTTCAAATTTTGAGGAAGGAAATGTTGCTTCTGTTTCTTATCTCAGGAAAAAATTATGGGAAAATGTAGTGCTCTTGTCCTCCTCCCTTTGCTATTATATTCATTATTTCTTATTCCATTATGTAGAAATTACTGGAGGGAAGATAAATTTTTATTGAGGAAAAATTTAATCAACCAACAACAACACACATAATGGAGATAATTTACCATGGGAAAACACCAACATTGGGGAACCACCCATTGGAATTCCATTAGTCCTTGGAAAAAACATAGGCTAACCCAATAAAGTGAGTCTTCATTGCTCACCTCCATTGGCCTATTACTATTAAGTTCCTCTAACCCTTTTAAAGGCCATACTGCATTCAATCCATTGGCACAAAACCATGGAAAAAAAAAACATTGGCCCAAAACTACTCCTATTGACCCAATAAAATTTAACTCTTTCCCCAAGTCAAGTTTAATATATTAAATTTATATTCGTAAATGGGTATTCTAAGTTTCTATTTATACATATTTTCTCATTTACCAAGAGAAATTGCTATTGGGAAGGGAGCTAACTTCTGTAGGCTCATGTAGGCTTGATAAATTAGTGATTTTTCACTTCAAAAATAAAAATATTCTTAATGACAAGGAGTTAGAGGGAAAGTGAGAAATCATTACAAACGGCTTAAATCCCTCTACAATCTGGTGTAAACATCTTCCCAAAAATTGGTATCTATTTTCAATAATAAAAATTTCTATTGTATAATAATGTCTTCCATGGAAACCTGCTTTCTCGAGGGTTTATTTATCATTAAAATTGAATGAATAATTGTCCACTCTTTATAGACCTAGATTTTCTTTCTATATATTTTTATTCATTAGATCTTATTACCATTCATTAGACCTTGCTTCAATAATCATAGGGCTTGATATTGTCAACCTTCTATGGGTTTCCATTGTCAATGAAAACATTTACATGGAGCTTACTTTAAAAACATTGGACATCGTATTCAAATAAGTGACAACCTTATCCAAAAATTCTTCTATAGGCCATGTTGGATGCACCTTATTTTCTTTCGTGACTCCATTTGACTTACTTCTATTTTGAAAATTTTCCTTCTTGGAGAAAACCTCCTCTTCTAACTTTTTATATGGTTTGTTAATTTCATATAAATCACTTATTGCTGAAACAATATCAACCTCTAATATTTCACACTGTATATCACTCTCCTTTATTTATATACTCATCACCTCTTTATTTTTTCTATTTTTTTCCAACTGTGTCCTTAGGGTGATAATTTATTTGTTGTTTTCATGCTCTCTTTCATCACATATCTTCAACAACTTCTTTTGGTATTTGCTTTCAATTTTGAGTCTTTAAGTTCAAGCAAGGATGATTTAAGCTTATCATGGTTTTCATCTCTTTTTTCGTTAAGATAATTAGGTACATTCACACTAGCAGAATAGGCCTTATTTGATTAAACAATTTCTTTGTGAGAGGACATTTTCTTATTCCTCATAGCTACATTGTAACATACATACGATAAATTCGACAATGAGGCTACATGTGAGAATTAAAAAATTCAAAAAAATCCATTGTGTGAAACAAGATGTATGTGAACATGGAAATATGCATAGAATAAAAAGAGTTGGAGAAGAGACAATATGTGCAAGAGAGTAAAATGTGTGGAGGAAAAGCATGCATGGACCAAAGGACACAAAGTTTCTTTTGCATAAATGGATGTTTCCATGTATAAAAACACTCAAGTCTCCCATTTGAATTCTATTAGGAATGACTGACTAATAAATAAAAACTTAATAGAAAAAGGTCATTTTTTATACAATATTATCACAATAAACCTCAAGGTCTTGAAACCATATCTTTCACTTAATTCACATATTCATTCAATTTTGAAACGGTTGATATCGGTAACATTGAATGAAATTAGACCTTCAGAATCTTGTGATCATGACAAGTTGCCTATAGGAAAACAATAATATATTTTGATGTAACATGTAAGAACTCTTGCATCGAAAACAAGAAAAGAAGGACTACAGACATTACCAATGCCACTTACCTATAAATTCCTCATTTCCCTATATTGTTACCAACTATAAATCTATTGCATGTGATTTTTGCGAGACATGGCATTCTAATAAAACCAAAATCAATACATCAATGCACTATATATAGGGAATCATCATAATAAATCTTGAAATTTTAAAATCATTTTGTCCATTGAATTCATAGATTCATTTTATTTTGAAATCCTTTGTATAAGTACCATTAAATGATAGGGAAACTTAACAATATGATATGATAAATATTGTGGATAAAAATATTGTCATCATGTCGTTTGGCATACAAGAAATCAATGGTACACAATGTGGCAAAATGTCATAACTGGAAAACACCACCTAATTTTTTGTACAAAAGAAGAGGAATTTGGGCATGACGATATGTCCATATTTCTGAACATCATTTTTGAATCTAATTATCGATTTGATCTTTTTTCTTTGGGCTCACCTTTTGTGGAGAAAGAGAAGTTACTCTTTTATGTCCACAATTCCACACATAATTTAGTTCCAAATGTCTTTATTTTAAACAGATTTCAAAATTTCACCTCTTTCTTCCCTACATGATAACTTCATATAAATTTTATCTAAAGTGATATTGTAATATTTTATGCCCTTAAACAGTGGTACCTCCCAATGGAAAGATTGATGTGTATTTATTACATTTATTAGCATAGTAAATAATAATCTTAAGAAAGATAGGAATGGATGACTATTAAAGTGTTGCAATGTTTGTGCACACCAAGGAACACAATTTTTCTTCCCCACAATGAAATTTTGCAAGAAAAACAACAATATTTGATTCCATGGAAAAGGAAGTTGCTAGGACCCGGTATCTATGATAGAATAAAGTACAGTGGAATTGTATCTGCAGAAAACGGAAAAAAAAAATTACTCCATAATAAATGAATTTTTCACCTGGAAACTATAAAAGCACAAGAGAAATATTTTTTTTTGAATCAGCATGCACAACGTACATAAAATTTTACCTTATTTCGATATATTTCTATCCCTAATTTCCTGTCAACAGCGACACCATGTCTTACTCTCAATAAATCATGTACAATCCTAACCTTATATGGCTATAATGTGTCACTTATGCATGAGCTTCCACGGATGGGACATGCTAAAAAATAGAAACTTAATAGATTAATGTTTTCATTTATATGAGAGATATGAAATAAACCTAGAAGTTTTAAAACCATTTCATCCATTTAATTCAAATATTTATTCCATTTTAACATCCTTGATATTGGTATCATTGAATTACAGAATAATTTAATGACATAGGAAAAACACATCGATATTTATAAATACACAAAACCCTAAAAAAATTAATGAGATAAAATAAATCAATAGCTATTACTAATTTTTGTGCATTAACAATGTTGCATTCACAAACCCTTCATACACATCATGCAATGTTTCAAGAAATATTTTATTAATATTATTTAAGAAATAAACAAAACTTCAATGTAAATAGTCCCTCCTCGAAAATTACAAAATATAAAGAAAACAGTTTATCAAGTTTCTATGAGGATCCCATATACAAGGAGAAGCACATCCATGTTTATAAAAACACACACAACCTAAAACATTGTTTTAGATAAAATAAATGAAGGACAAATACTAATTTCTTTGAATTAACAATGTTGCATCCACAATTTCTTCTAGATCTTCTCTCATTATTATTAAATATTGCTATCTAATAACAATAAAAGAGACAAATTCCATTTTACAATTACTGTAAATTGTCATTGAATATTTTTTCAACAGCTATTCAATTTAATCATAAACAATTTCATCACACAAACATCTCAAAAACTTGATAGAAATTTTGTAGAGACAATCATCAACTTCACGAAATTCTTAAAATCATTAAAAAAATAAAACCTTATCCTATTCACAATACCTGCTACTAATTTGCAACAATAGTAGAAGCTTGAAACAATAAATAAAGAGAAATTAATACTAATATATGTAATGTAACCAAAAATATGAAAAGAAGAAAAACAAGTTGACAATAATATAAAATTAACATCTACATTCATGTGTATATTTTCTCATAGTTCATGTATAATCTATTGAATTAATGAGTGTGTCTCTACAGGTGACACAATGACAAATATAATGTAAAAATTAACAGATAATGAAGCGTGGGATAGAAATTCCATACCACATGCATTAATATTGGGGGATATATATTCAGGAAAATATTACATAATATATTGAAAATAAAAGAGGGGGTAAAAGGTTTTTATATTTGTGGGTATAAAAAATGGAGCTCAATGTCAATGAAATAATATAAAGGGTATAAAAAATTTTAATGAAAAAATGGATACCTACAATATCTAGTGATAATATGGGTTGTTTAATTTGGGAAGGTGTATTGGATTCGTATTGGTAGGGGGTTAAATAATGTGAATTTTAGAGGTATTTTCAAATATGTAGTCAAATTAGGGGTATTGTTTAGTATATCATGAACACACGTGATATTTCATAGGTTCATTTAGTGAAGCCTCCATGATTTAAACATGTTTCACTTGTGACTAGTAGCTAGAGTTAAGCATAATAAATCTGTTTCCTCAGCTATCATATCAATATCATATGAAAATGTAAATTTCATTCTCCAAACTGAAGTAGGGATTAGCACAAACATCCAACTAATCAAATTCATGATATCTAATGACATTTGAAATTTTTTGAATTCTCTTGTGTTGTTTCTTAATACAAAGTAGTCCATGTAATGATGGACACCTTTAGATGATTATGAAAATAGCACTTATATCTTGTACTCACAAACAACAAAACAACATCCTCCAATCACTTAATATAGACACCGAACAATTTATTTGTGGTACGCTCTAGAGCCTTAAAAAAACCCACATACATATATTCACAATATCTACCAATGCAAGAATCATGTCCAATAAACTTGATACCCATGCCATGGTAAATATTTGCATTGCCTAAGTGGAAATTTTTTGTACTTCAAATATTGAAAATAAACAACACAAAAATAAATTAATAGATAAACATATTATCTAGGAGCGCACACCATCCCTCAATTTCCTTAAATAGAAAAACCATCTAACAGAAATAAAAAAAGATGCATCAAATAGGAACCATAATGCAACAATCATAAAGGCATCTCCTCATTTTCACAGGATAAAATCTAGTAGAACATTTAAAATATATTATCTTAAAGTGCATAAAAATAGGAAAAAAAACACCATATAATGTTCTTAGAAACAACAATGGAAATCATGAGAAAAAAAAAAAAAACCTTCATATATCAACTGTTTGTAATAATAAAACCCTACACATAATATTTCTCCATCATATAAAACTATTATAATAGGAAACTTCAAAAACATGGTAGCTAGACCTCTCAATCATACCTAAAAAATAATCACATCCCAATATAGTTTGAAGTACAAAACTACACTACAAAATTATAAAACCCTTCTCTACCCCACATGATATTTAAAATTCATGATTGAAATATAGACACTGCTAGGTGTGACAGTCATATAAACAAAATAAAAAAATAAATTAATTACTACTCTAAATTTAAACTCTTAAACCAAAGTTAAACTTACCATACCATACTAAACTCGTATAATACATTCGACGATTGTTATTTCACGCCATAATTCATTAAAGCTCCCCACTTATTCAACTTATAAGTTATAACCTCTATACCACATGGCATTCCTTGTCATATTATAACATGTTTCATTTGGAGGTTCATTGTTTTAATTCTGTCGACATTACACTTTATGGTTAACATGCATTTATAACTCTCGTGTTTGATGAGATATTTTCCTTCGTTACCAACGAGGCAAGGCTTGAACATCAAAACAATTAAATGTGTATGTACTGGCTAATAACTCCATCTGACAGCTGTGAGATTTCTTGACAATATTTCTTGAGATTTTCGATGGTCACTGTTGTATCTCTGCCGTGGGATGGAGGTAGACCAGTGGTTTGAAATTAGGTGGGAGTAGCATTGTAATCACCACCAACCCTAAACCCCTCAGCTTATTGTCTCTGCACCTTCATTGAGAGCTTGTTTCGTTCTGAGGGTTGGCATTGTTGTGTTTGTAAATTATGGCTATGCCTTCTTTGAGCCTTTTCCTGACTTGTGAGAGTTTAGAGGGATTAGTACTCATGGTTCTGCAACGAGTTGGAGAGGAGGTGTCGCGGTTATCTGCAAAGAAATTCTGGACTATCTCATCCACTATCGCCAATGCAACTTCTTCGGTTCTGGGTCCTTTTGCTCCATGTGCAGGTAATATTCCCTATGCATCTGTACCATTTTCCTCAATGCATACACATGTTTTAATACGAGTTTCTCAGTTGTTTTTTTCTACGGTTAATATTTATTTCCTTTGATTTTCTATATTTTATTGTAGGCTTATGGTGTGACAGTAGGAGAGTATGAACAAATTTCTAGCTAGGTAATTCTCTTATTGAAATCTCATTTTTCCTGACACTATTCTTCCTTTATAAAAAAAAATACATTTAGGATTTCCCGAATAGATTTCTATCAGTCAAGCCTTCCTCGACATTTTATGCAGGTTTACACTTATAAGTCGGTATTTTCTCCCATTAGCAGTTCTTTCTTTGGCATAAAATGTATTATTTTACGAAGTTGCTTTGTCATGGATAACATACTATCCTTACTCCAGATACTTATGAAATTCACATCCAGGAAAAGGGGTTTTAATTGTCTCAGGCATCTTCTAAATTTCTTAGGGTTAAGAACTCTAGAACTAGCTTATTTGTCGACCTGTTTAAAGTTTTATTCCTCCTTCACTGGTTTATATTGTATCGTTAAGAAATTATCTAGTTCGAGTACTTGAGGACTTCGGATATATTTTTCGCACTTCCATTTTTGTAAAGGAAATATCTATTTATTTATTAAGACAATTTTACGAAGGGTTTCCTTCCAAGGAATCATCCCTTGATTTTATTTCAATCTTTGTTTTTGGATATGGATTTTCTTATAAATACGGCTGAACTATTTCTATGAGTCATTTAGACTATATATACAATGTTAATCACAATGACTCACTTATATTTAAATGGAATTGGAAACACCGATTTTAATTTTTACAGTTATTTGAATTTACCTATTGTGCTAATCTTTCTACATGTATTTTTTTCCATTTCTTATTTTTATGCAAAAAGATAATAAATAAGAATTCTCGTCAATCAATTCATACTCAATGTCCTTGTATGTATAAGTTCACTACTTTTACTGTAGCTTATTCTCAACTCTCAGACTTTTCGGTACTTAAATATTGATTCTTCTGTCTACTTTATTTCATGAAAATTCAATATACACTGTGTCTCGACCACCCTATGACACTGTACGCGTATATTGAATTTCTAAGAGGTGACTAGTCTTGGTTTGGGGTTTCACTCGTACCCTTGACTAACAACCTACTCTGTTTAGCTAAATGTTAATGAAGATCTTCCAAAATTTTGTAATGCTACCTTTCAATATTTTAGTATAAATTTTCCTAGGAAATACCTTTATTTACTGTCGTAAGAGCATACTATAAATATTATGTTAAAGATTCATAATTTTTTTCTTTTCATTACTCCTCTATCACACAGTCACGGATGTATATTTGCGAAAATAGTTATTCTTAACATAACTACTGAACTTAAAAGAAAATACAGTATAAAAGTTCACATATATGAAGAACTCAAATAGTAACTCTGGGACATTTATTAAACTAAATATTAATATTGTAGAATCTCATTCATTTCTACACATGCCTAACATATGTTCGTGTTTTTCGATTGCAAACGGATAAACACCTATAAATAACTTTAAGCAAGATTCCACTAAACCCTCTAAAACACTGAAATTGCACGTGTAGTTATCTTTATTTTAAAAATTCATAGTTGTGGTCCTCCCAACCTTCAAGAGAGGCGATTACGTCCTCCTCTTGCCCCCGTGCTCTAATCCTAGAAGGTACGGGTTAAGAGTGGATATTTTTGTTGTGACCTCAAGACGCCCAGTTGAGTCAGTACCAAAAACAATTTCAAGATTGCTGAGTGTTTTCCATTGGTCTCTACTAGCTCTGGAAATCCACACTCTTCCTTAGTCCATGAACATAACCCCTACTCCTCACTGGGGTTAGTCTCTTATCCCCATAGGAGCAGGTAACTATTTTCCAACTGTTCCCAACCACCTTCCAGTTCTTGGAAAACATTTACCATCAGATTCTACTTTTTATGAAGTTATTTTCCATAACTGATTTCATTATTCACAATTAATCGCTAAGGAAATAATTTTTCAGCCAAACATTAATAATTCATGTCTTTCCTTAAAACAATAATTCAAAAATGTATTTTAACTAGTTAACAACTAGTTATCATTAATGCAGCTATAACAACTTCTCCCATGGAAGTAACACCATCCTCAATTTTTCACTCTAGCTCTAAAAAAAACTCTGTCTAAGCCTCATGCACAAATATTTCATCCTCCCAAGTAGCGTCATCGGGGTTGAAGTGCTTCCACTACACTTTTACCTTGGTGATGACTCACTTCCGGAGCATAATTTCTCTCCAGTGAAGTGTGTGCTACGTCCCGACCAGAAACTCATCGTCTGACTCTACCTGCAAACATCAAATTTCCATATCAAATTCTCATAAAGAAATCATATTTCAAGTTAGGATTTTTAATTTTATCCTACCTGTATATTTTTCCAATGAATGATGTGCTTTGAATCATGTACATAACGCTTCAAGAGGGAGACATGAAACACATTGTGTACTCATATGTGACTGGGTAAAGCCAGCCGATAGACCACAAGTCCTACCTTTTCCAAAATTTGGATGGGTCCACAGAACCTGGGAACCAAATTGGCATAAGAGGTTTACTGCAAGGTACTCCTTTTGGGTTTGATTCTGACATACACATGGTCTCCCGATAAGGCCTATTTTTATATGCGTAGATCTTCTGTCAATCTTGTAAAGCCTTTAAATTTTTTCTTATCTTATTTACTTCTGATATCATTTCAGCCAGCATATCTGGTCCGAATATTAATTTTGTTTAGGGGTTGCTCGAATTTATGGGTGTGCGACACTTCCTCCCATATAAGGCCTTGAAAGGATTCATCTTCATGGACTCTTGATAACCATTGTTGTAAGAAAATTCAACAAGATGAAAATACTATTCCCATTTGGTTGGCTGCGACATCACATATATGCACAACATGTCTTCCAATACTTGGTTTAATAGCTTCGTTTGACCGTCAGTCTCGAGATGATAAGCTGTACTGAATTTTATATGGGTCCCCAGATATGTGAACAGAGTCTTCAAAAATGCTGAGGTAAAATTAACATCCCTGTCTGAGATAACCTTCTTCGGAATACCATGTAGCCTAAAAATTTCCCTCATGAATATGTATGCTATCGGTACAGTCTTGTAAGTAGACTGCACAAGTATAAAATATGTAGATTTACTCAATCTATCCACTACCATCATGATGGAGTCATTTCTCCTTTTTGTTCGCGGCAAACCTGTAATAAAGTCTAGGGATATAATGTCCCACTTCCATTCAGGTACCAGTATGGGCTACAAAAATCATGCGGGATGTTTATGCTCCTCCTTAACTTGTTGACACTCCAAAAGTTTAGTTAGATATTTAGCAATATTTTTACGCATCCCATGCCAGAAATACTCTTTTCTAATTACTATCGACATTTTTTGGTATCCTCGGTGACCCACATAGTTACTTCTGTGGTATTCATCCATAATTTTCTCTTTTAAGCCCACACAGTTTGGTACATACACCTTTCCTCTAAAGGCAAGCATTTGATCATTATTTATTCCATATTCAAAGGTATTTCCTTGCTTTCTAATCTCTTCCATTTGCTACCACAAGAATTGATATTCTAAATCTTTTTGTGCTTCTTCCTTCACTTCATCTAAAAAATTTCTTTCCAGATGATTGTAATAAAGCTCATAAACACAATGTAGTTTCCTACTTAAAGCATCAGCTACCTATATTTCCTTACCCTTCACGTGCCGGATGTCTATATCAAACTCACTTAGAAAGGCATTCCATCTTGCCTGTCTTAAGTTTAAAGCAACTTGCTTGAAATAATTGGTCAAGCTACTATGATCTGTTTTTAGCACAAAATTTTCAGCCAGTAGGTAGTGTCTCCAAACCCGAAGCACATGAACTACTTTTGTTAGTTCTAGATCATAGGTTGAGTACCTTTTTTCATGATCCTTCAAATTTCTTGACTCATATGCCACTAGTTTTCCTTCCTGAGATAGAACTTCCCCAACGCCCTCTTTACTGGCATCTGTAGAAACTTAAAATTCTTTTTTAGGGTTAGCTACCCTCAGCACTTGTGCAGTGGTCAAAAGCTATTTCAAAATTTCGAAGCTTTTGTGACACTCAACAGTCCACTTGAAAAATTTTCCTTTTCTCTGCAAAGAGGTAATGGGAAAAGTAATTCTGTAGAATCCCTCAATAAATCTCTGATAGTACCTAGCTAATCCAATAAAAGATCGAATGTCTGCCACATTCTGTGGTACTTTCCATTCCATAATTTTCTTGATTTTCTCTGGATCAAAAACAATCCCTTCTGCTAAAATGACATGGCCTAGGTACTAGATTTCTATTTTAAAGAAATCACATTTGCTGAACTTAGCGTATAGCTGGTGTTTTCTTAGAATTTCCAGCACAATCTTTAAATTCTCTTTATGTTCTTCCTATTTATTAGAATAGATTAAAATGTCATCTATAAATTTAAGTACAAAATTATCCAGGAATGGATGAAAGATTCCATGCATTAACCTCATAAAGGTTGCTAGTGTGTTTTTTAACCCAAAGGGTAACACCACAAATTCATAATGCCCATACCTAGTACGAAATTTTGTCTTGCAAATGTCTTCATCCTTGATTCAAATCTAGTGATATCCATATCTTAAATCCATCTTTCAAAATTCTATGGCCCCCTTCACCTGATCAAACAGATCATCAATCCTTGCTAATCGAAACTTATTCTTAACTATTGACTTGTTAAATTGTCTATAATATATGCACATACACATGGTTTTTTCCTTCTTCTTCATGAACAACACTAGTGCTCTCCAAGGAGACACACTTGGATGAATATAAACTTTGTCCAACAGTTCCTGCAACTGCATATTTAATTCAGTTAATTCTGGAACACTCATTCTGTAAGGAGCCCTTCACATAGGAGATGCTCATGGCATTAATTCTCTGGTGAAATCAATGTCTTGCCTTTGTGGTAATCCAGGAATATTTTCTGGAAAAACATAAATGAAATATTGTACCACTGGTATGTTTTCCATTAGAGGTGCTTTTTCCTTGGAGTTGGCATATCCCACCTGAATAGCATATATCTGATACCCACTCCTAATACATTTATGCATTTGGGATGTGGTAATTACACTTATATCTAACGGCTTCTTGATTCCCTGAATCTCCTTGCGTGTCCCATCTTACATTCTATAATAAATGATGTTTTCCTTATAGTCCACTAAGGTTTGATGTTTCTCTAACCAATCCATACCCAACAAAACATTGTAAGACCCTAATGGAAGTATGTTCAGGTCTACATTTAATAGCTGTTCTGAAATTTCCAAAGTACAGTTTGGAATCTTGGCAGTTACTTTTCCTTTTTCTCCTGTCGCTAGCTGTACCATCCACAAGTTTTTGAATTTTTGTTCTTTTAATTTACACATTTCCACTATTTTGGGACTAACATAACTTAGACTTGCACCTGGGTCTACCAAAATAGAAACAGACTGAGATAGTTATTTACCTTCTAACTCAAACATCGTTGACTAATAATCTATCTGTCGATCCTCCAATGTTGCGTTAATACCAAAAATATTTTATGCCACATCACCTACTGTAAAAGCCTCCTGCAAGTTTGCAACTGTGTCATTTTTTGCTCGCTGTGGGGAGTTTTTATAATAATGTGCCTCACCACACCCCCAACAGTGTAGTGGTGGCTTGGTCACCTGCCCTTGATCAGGTTTTTTAGATGCCTTTGTAGGCTTTTCTTCTGTTGGCCATCGGGTTCTCTCATGATTTTTGCCAAATTTTTTATTGAAAAAACTTTGCGCAGAATTCTTAAAGTTATTGATTTTGGCTCCTTTGAAGTTGGAGCTTCTTTTCCATCCTTTATTTGGATGCCAACTTTTTCCAACCTCCCCTTTAGCCTTAGACTACTGATAGCACATTCGTGCCTTACGAATAGCTTCGTCGATGGTTTTGGGATTCACAAACTCAATTCGCTCTTTCATGTGTTTTAGAAGGTTGCTCAAAAATATTTTCACCCTAGCCTTTTATTCTCGGAGATATGGAAGATATTGTAACAAGGAGGTGAACTTGGTAATATACTCATCCATAGTCATTTGTCCTAGCCTCAAGTCATGAATTTATTTAGCTTTCTCATTGTAGAAACGTTATGTTAAATACTTATCTTTAAAGTATTGCTGGAATGATTCCCAGGAACATCTTGTTCCTCAATGCTGTGAACATTATTTAATTCTTCCCATCACACAGTGGCTTTCTCCCTTAACTAATATATTGCCAATCTAGGCTTCAGGTTGCTTTTGTATTCGTACACCTGAGAAAACTTGTTCATGTTTATTAACCATGCCTTTGCCAGTTCCTCAGCTTCACCCTAAAATGTTGGTCATTTTATTTTCCGAAATTCACCTTGAAGCTCTACTTTCTGCTTCTTGACTTCTTGTTGATCTGACAAATTGTTGGATTCTACTTCATTGTAGTTTTTATTTTTGTTACTTTGCTAGGATGGGCTTATTTCCACTCTGTCAGTGGTTTTGCCCCTTGTTTTTTTTCATCTCCTTCTTGCATGCCCCTATCAACACTGGGATGTTCCATTCTTCTATTCTTCTTGTCTGGTAGGCTCTTAAGTAGTTTTTCTTGCTCTCGCATTAATCGTTTATTATCCCTGCGAACTCATACCATATCTTCCTATAGTTGTCATACTATATTCAACAACAAACTGGTTTCATGCTGTTGTTCCTCCAGCAATATACTTGTTTGCTAGTGTTGATTAACACTCAACTGAACCCACATCTCAGGGTTCACCACTAGTTTTGTTTAGGGTTCCCCAGTGTCTTGGGGTGGTTGTTGTGTTGTTCCCCTCCTAATGATAATTCCTATTATACTTCTATTATTTGCATCATTTTACACAGTGTAAATTGTTAGTTGACCCTTAGGGTCCCAACATATGAACCTAGATTTCATACCACTTGTCACACTCATACATACAAGATAAAATAAAAAATTACTTACTACTCTAATGTTTAAACTCTTAAACCAAATTTAAACTTACAATACCATACTAAACTCATATAATACATTCGACTATTTTTATTTCACACCATACTTCATTAAAGTTCCCAAGTGATTCAACTTATAAGTTATATCCTCTATACGCCATGGTATTCCTTGTCATATTATAAGGTTTTTCATTTGGAGGTTCATTGTTTTAATTCCATTGACATTACACTTCATGGTTAACATGAGTTTATGCCTCTCGCATTTGATGAGATATTTACCATCGTTACCAAGAAGGAAATGCTGGCATGTCAAAATAATTAAATGTGTTTGTACTAGCTAATAACTCCATGTGACAACTATGAGATTTCTTGACGAGATCTGTTGAGATTTTTGATGGTCTTTGCTGCATATCTACCGTGGGATTGAGGTAGATCAACGGTTGGAAATTAGGCGTGAGTATCATTGTAATCCATGCCAACCCTAAACCCCTCATATTTTTGTCTCTGCACCTTCATTGAGAGCTTGTTTCGTTCTAAGGGTTGGCATTGCTGCATTTGTGAATTATGGCTATGCATTCTTTGAGCCTTTGTCTAACTTTCAAGAGTTTCGAGCGTTTAGTCCTCATGGTTTTGCAACAAGTTGGAGAGGAGGTGCCATGGTTATCTCCAAAGAAATTTTGGACTATCTCGTCCACTGTCAGCAATGCAACTTCCTCGGTTCCAGCTAATTTTTCTCCATATGCAGGTAATACTCCCTATGCATTCGAACCATTTTCCTCAATGCATACACATGTTTTAATCCGAGTTTCTCAATTGTTGTTTTCCGTGGTTAATATTTTTTTCCTTTGATTTTCTAGATTTGATTGTAGGCTTACAGTGTGACAATCAAAGAGTAGGAAGAAATTTCTAACTAAGGGAATGCTCTTATCGAAATCTCATTTTTCTTAACACTGTTCTTCCTTTATAAAAAAAATACGTTTAGCATTTCCTGAATAGATTTCTTACAGTCATGCCTTCGTCGGCCTTTTATGAAGGTTGACACTTACACGTCGGCATTTTCTCCCGTTAGAGGGTTTTTCTTTGGCATACAATGTAGTATTTTAGTGAGTTGCTTCATCACGGCTAACATATTAGCCTTACTCTACGTACTTATGAAATTCACATCCAGGAAATGAAGTTTTAATTGTCTCAAGGAGCTTCTAAATTTCTTAAGGTTAAGAAATCCAAAACTAGCTTATCTTCAACCTTGTTTAAAGTTTCATTCCTCCTTCACTCGTTTATATTGTATCGTTAAGACATTATCCAGTCTGAGTACTTGAGGACTTTAGATATATTTTTCACACTTCCATTTTTGTAAAGGAGAAATGTGTTTCTTTATTAAGGCAAGTTTACAGAGGGTTTCCTTCCTAGGAATCGTCCCTTTCTTTTATTTCAATATTTATTTTTGGATATGGATTTTTCTTATAAATAAATCTGAACTATTTATGTGAGTCATTTGGACTGCATAAACAATGTTAATCACATTGAGTCGCTTATATTTTAAATGGAATTGGAAACAACCATTTTAATTTTTACAGTAATTTGAATTTACTTACTGTGCTAATCTTTCAGCATGTATTTTTCTTCCATTTCTTGTTTTTATTCAAAAATGTTATAAATAAGAATTCTCGTCAGTCAATTCATACTCAATTTCCTTGTATATATAAGCATGCCACTTTTACTATAGTTTATTCTCAACTCTGAGATTTTTTGGTACTTAAATATCAATTATTTTGTCTAATTTATTTCATGAAAATTTCAGTATATGCGGTATCTAGACCACCCTACGACTCTATCTGTGTATAGCAAATTTCTAAGAGGCGACTAGTCTTGGGTTGGAGTTTCACCCGTACACTCTACTGACAACGTACTCTATTTAGCTTAAATTTAATGAAGATCTTTCCAAATTTTGTAATGCTACCTTTCAGTATTTCAGTATAACTTTTCCTGTGAAAAACCTTTATTTAATGTTGTAAGAGCATAATATATATCTTATATTCAAGATTCATAATTCTGTTTTTTCCATTGCGTCTCTACCACACAATCACCGTTGTATATTTTCGGAAATAGTTATCCTTAACATAACTACTGAACTTAAAAGAAAATACAATATAAAAGCTCATAGATATGAAGAAATCAAACAATAACTATGAGACCATTATTAAACTAAATATTAATATGGTAGAGTCTCATTCGTTTCTACACATGCCTAACATTTGTTCCTGTTTTTCGATTTCAAAGAGATAAACACTTGTAAATAACTTTAAGCAGGATTTTACTAAATCCTCTAAAACATTGAAATTGCACATGTAGTTATTTGTATTTTAAAAATTCATATTTTTGGTCTCCCAACCTTCAAGAGAGACAATTACGTCCTCCTCTTGGCCCCGTGCTCCAGTCCTCGAAGGTATGAGTTAGCATTGGATATTTTTTTTGTGACCTCACGACGCCAAATACAATTAGTACTAGAAATAATTTTAGGATTGCTGAATGTTTCCACTGGTCCCTACCAGCTCTAGAAATCCACACTTTTCTCTAGTCCATAAACAAAACTCCTACTCCTCACTGGGATGAGTCTTTTATTTCATTAACCATTAATAAAATAAGTTTTCAGTATATCATTAATAATTCTCGTCTTTTTTTACAACAATAATTAAAAATATCTTTTAACTAATTAACAACTAGTTATCATTTATGTAACTGTTACACTATACAACTTCTAAAAACCAAAAATCTAAAAAAAATACTTTAGGAAAAAAACACTTTCTTAAAGAAAAACCTTAAGGGTTTAGAAATAATGAAATTTGTTTTATATAGACAACTGAAAATCGTAGAAACAACAACTAAAGAAATATTTAATAAACGCACACCAGAAAATGATAAAAAACTAAAATCTTATTGCCAATAGTAAACCATCCCACGGATTCTTACATGCGACAACCAAAAGCCACTTTTTAACCCATTTAAATTCTTTAGGCGTCACACACTTTCTAAACCTGAAACAAAAAGATGTAACCATATCTAAAAAGTACAAAACTCTTGCAGATCCCAAATAATACATGGAAATGAACAAACACAATTCAAAAGACCATACTGCTTTCAAAACAAGCGCTTTTTCTGAAACTCTAATTTATGTTAGTCACTATTTAAGAATTGTGTTATATATTAAAGTTTTATTTTCAATTTTCTTGCAAAATTTCAAATCGAACCACATATTATTGATTAAAAAAATAAAATGGAAAATAAACATTGATCAACAAAATAAGAAAAATCCTGTATTATTGTTTTTCCACCTATACTCTCATAAGATATATCCACGAGTTTTGTGGATTATTATTCACATACATGGTAAAAAATGGATAATGAAACTGCACAATAACAAATAGTTAAATAATGTTCAATAATGTATGTAATCCATATCTATTTAAACAAAGTGTTAGATAAACTATCTAATTTAAATTTATCTACAAAGAATGTTTAATAATGAATTTAGTTCAGGTCTATTTAACTTTATCTATATAGAATGTTCAATAATAAACTAAAATTTATTTTAGCTTTTTTTAAAGATAAAATTAAATGTCTAAATGTATTCATGTATACTTTATTATTATATGAGAATGTTTAATACAATATTTTTATAAAGAAGAAAATGGAAGAAACTAGTTTTAATATATAAAATTTATAATTGAATAATTTTATTAAACAATAATATTAATTCTTAAAAAAATATAATCATTCACTTAATCATTAATCATTTTAATATGGTAATATATAAATGTGTTTTCTATAATTAAATTAAATTATTAATAATTAGTAGATGGATACTCAAAATTTAAACTCTTTGTAATATTTATCGAATATCATTAAGTGTAGTGAGAGATAGAGAATTGAGATTCATCTAAAAAATAGTCATGTATTTATACTTTTTAATTTAAAAAAAAAATCATATTCTATTAGACGTTATATCAATTCAATTTTATTAATAGCATTGCATTTTTATTTTTTTTTACTTTACTATATTTTTTTTCATATGTTTTTTAAATATATATCTATTTAAATAATATATTAATATTTTTTTAACTAATATATTAATATTTTTTATAATTGATAATAATAATAATAATAAACAAATTTCTTTATGTTTTTTATACTTCATATTATCCACATTCACCAATCATTCAATATACATGTAATAACTCTTTAATATATCGTTTGATTTAGGAAAATCTATTTGCACTGTTTTTTTCATATTTTAATATAATCATTAACGACATAAATAGTCAAATAAATGATCTACACTATGGATAAATAATAACTTATAATTTTCATATGTTTACCAATAATTACGTTATAAGGTGCCCCGATGAAATGCCCTCCCGTATTTTCTATTCATTGTCTTTGTTATGATTCCTCGGATTTAATGTTAGAAGATTCAAATGTTTTCCATCGTTGGATCCACCACCTGGCTGAACTGTTATCTGACTCCATTTATGTGACCTTAACTAACTATAAGCAAAGATCTTGTCATAACTAACTTTTCAAACAATTCGGATGTTCCCTCATTGGAACTCATACGAATAACACGAGGAAGCTCGATACCCATTTTGTGAGATGACTTCTCTGATCTTGTGTAGGTGGCCATGGAGAGTGGAACACAAGGTGGCGGAGGTAGAGTAGCCAAGAAGAATTCTATCTCTAAATCCGAAAGGGAAAGCTTGCAATTCCTCGTTCCTCGTGGGGAGGTTGCCAACATACCTTAAAAAGGGAGGATAGGCAAAGAGGGTTGGAATTGGGGCTCCGATATAGGTTGATGTAGCATTGGCTTATCTCGTTGTGAAGGTGTGAGTTCTACTTATATTTGGTCTATCTTAAATTAGGATCTCTTTAAGAATTTAAATTTGCACCTATATATATTCTTATGTTTGTTATCTCCGAGGAACAAACATTTATACTTGAATGTAATGCAGTAAAATTACTAATCCCTGTAATGATATTAAAAAAAAAAAACTTTTGACTAAGAGAATGAAAGGAAAATAGAGAGAAAGATGCTTCTTTTGATTCTCTATATGAAAAAAAATTCCAAATAACCGAAAGAAAACCCTAGCAGAGTGTCGTAGTCTGTTTGTGCATATAATCAAAATAAATTTTAGAGATAAAAACTATGAGAATGAAACCCCATGTAAGTTCAATTATTACAAATAATGTTCTGTGTCAGATTCCCAACTGGAAGAGAAAATAATATTAAAAAACCTTACAGGAATATCGACCCCTGTGGGAAATAAAGGAATAATTCACACAAAATATCTACAATATTGACAAGAATGGAATATAAGCTAAATATTAGAGTGAAGATAAATTAGCAATTACAAATTTACAGATATTATTTATTTTAGCAACAAATAAAAACCTTCTAAAGCAAACGATAAATTAATTATTTTAAAAAGCAATCTCTCTATTAGTCATTACAACCAAATAAAAAAAATGGAACTAGAATTAGAAAACTCTTGCATATAAAGGTGATCATAATCTCTATAGGTATGAAACCTCAATTCTTAAACTAGGAAGGTATCCTTGGCTCTAGGGTGAGTAAGAACCTGGAATAAAGAGGAACAAAATTTTGATGATAACTTCCTCCAGCATGAGTATTGTTCTCAAAAGGAGAGGTAGAATCTTTAAAACTAATCGACTTGCAATCGTAGCCTTTTATATAATTTGTAGCAACTGAATAAGACCTGGAAGTAAACTATTATAGAAATATAATATATTAATACAATGAAATGAGAGTCCTTGAATTCGAAAACTCTAGATCTTTAAAAATAATATTGCACCTATAACTCATTGTGAACTTGCAGTAAGCTTCATCCAAAGCGAAAAAATGCAACATGGGTTAAAAGCTAATATTTCCTGGATACATTCCGATATCTTGTGGCAAGAAGGAAACAAAAAAAATAAATATAATTTTCCCAAAAGTGAAAGGGTAAGGGAAGTTACCTGAAGCCAATGGTATCGACGCCAGTCAATGAGCTCAACTAAACTATTAGAATTAATGGAGAAAGTTTAGTAAGGATAGGATTGAGATTCTAATTCTAGATTTCAGATCCTAATATTCAGGGAGTGGTTCAAACCACCCGACTGTGAGAAAGCCCATATGTACTATGTTGTTCTCTTGATTGCATGCATTAGATTGTGTGAGTTTTTGTACACTCTCCAGGTTCTCACCTTGAGAGTCATTTAGCTAATGCAAATTTGTTTTTCATCATGGTATAAGAGAAGATCATAGATCTTGTTGCAAGAATTTTGCTGACTGGGAGGAGGCTGCGTCGATTGAAGACGTTGTGGAAGAAGGAGCAGCAAATTGCATATGGGTGTGTCTGTAGGATCAGGCTTGTTTGGAAGTCAGAACAAGGCAACGGGTTGGCAGGTCAAAGTGTTCTTGCAAGGGAGAAAATAGAAGGAGAAAATGGGTCGTCAGAGAAAATTGAAAGAGTCTCGAAGAAAATTCAGGAGAAAGCATCAATGGAGAAGTGCAAAATATTGTGTTGCAGAATTTTGTAATTTGTTTGAAGTTGACGGCAATGGATGAGCTTCTGATCAAGGTGAAGATATGGAATTTGGTGAGATTATTAAATTGTTAATGCCAGATTTACCATATCTTTTAGGTATGAATTATGAAAGCTAGACAAATGAAATGAAAACAGTACTATGGAAGTTAAATTTACTGGATTATGTTGAATATGTTATTAATGATAGTGGAGATACAATAGTATTAAGTCTTATAACATCTGCAGTAGATGACAACATAATATTCAACATAATATAAGAATATGGAGAGATTCCTAGTACAAAGTTTTTATCGGATGCTTTAGAGATGAAATACTGTTTGAATAATGGAGATGATGCTAAAGATATTTCTCTTGATAATGATCCCATATTTTTTTGTGAAACTGAAGATGCAATGACAGGTGATGCATGTGTATCTGTAATTGAAACTTGTAATGATGAAAACACATCCATTATTGTAGAACCTGAAAGTTTTCCTGATGTAGAACCTGAAATTTTTCCTGATGTAGAAATCAAGTTTAATGAGACTTATATATCTCATGATGAGCGGATAAATTTAAGGATTGAAAAACATCAAATTGATGAATTAATGTTTGGTGAGAAGGAAGGCCTATCTTCACATACAGATCAAATGCAGAACATGCTTGTAGCAACAGAACTGGATGAAGGCATAATTATGTCAGCAGAAAGGGATGAAGTAGGGAGAGATGGTGAAATGAAAGCTCTCCTGAATGAGCAGGAAGATGAAAGTAATTGTAGTCATCTTTATGAATCTAACATTGTTTTTTGTGCAGATATTGGTAGGCAAGAAACAACAATGAATTTTGAAGAAGAATTGAAGTTTCTTGAAGCATGGTTTGAAACACCATGTCTTTATGATATTAACACAGAAATTGTTGTAATGAATGGTGAAGATATCATCGTTGATTTTCAGATGATTGACACCTGAAATAGTGAGAAGGAAAATTCTCTTATCCACCTTGCCATAATTCTGAGAAGGATGACAACAAGAAATCAAGGTTTCCTTCACAGGGGAAGAAATGAGGTGAAGATACATAACTATCTCATGGCAAAGAAAGTGAAGATGAAGCCTCATCCAGAAATGAACAAATATGGTTTTAGAAGCATAAAGACCAAGATGAAAACTCCGTTACCAAGTTTTTAATGTCTTTTACCATTGTAAGCCTAGCTGAGACTAGACCAGCAGGCGTATGTGATCATATGTTATTTTTTAGTACCCTTTCTCCATTAAGGGGGAGTGTTAGAATTAATGGAGAAATTTCAGTTAGGAGAGGATTGAGATTCTTATTCTAGATCTCAGATCCTAATATTCATGGAGTGGTTCAAACCACCCTATTGTGAGAAAGCTTATATGTACTAGGCCGTTCTCTTGATTGCATGTATTAGATTGTGTGAGTGTTTTTACACTCTCTAGGTTCTCACCTGGAGAGTCATTTAGCTAATGCAAATCTGTTTTTTATCATAAACGTCAATTGAATAATCACCGGGGTATGGAAACCTTCAAGCATAGAAAGATGTTATTTTAATTCAAGAAAATAAGCATTTAAAGGAGGAATTACAGAAAAGGAGCAAATACACTCTTGAGAAAAACCAAGGAAAATAACCTACCTTGCATTTGTCTAAAGAAAAATTATTCATTGGCCATGAGCTCTTCCATCGTGAGGATTGAAGAAAGTTAGAGGCGCATGTAGGAAAAATATAGAAGTGAAAATAAATATTCGAGGGGTAAAACCCATAATGTTCTAAAAGTAATTTCAAAAGGTCAACAACTAGAATGAGACTAGGGTATGCAGAGGGAAGAAGGTGGTTACCAAGAACTTAATTATACAATCAATTAAGTGAGAATTAAGTTTTGTGATAGATACATTTGGTGAGTGAGTTAGAGAGTCATTTAAGTGAGAGTTGAGAAATTTCAATTATGTGATATATGAGTGTGTACATGTCAAGCGATTTAAAGATTCATTGTATTGAACAAGATTGTGATGGTGAGTGATTGCAGATTACAAGTAGTTTGTGTTATTATGTGAAATCTATATGTAATTTATGTATTTACTCTTTTACCATTCAAACAAATTGGTATCATAGCATGGTTACAAAAAATTAGACAAAAACATATTAACAATCATCCGTGTGTGAGAAGAATTTTTGTTTTCAACTTATTTTGTAGTAATACATAGAACATTATAACACTGGTCGCTGTTACGAATAACCATGTGGTCGCTATTGCGAATAACCGCATTACAAATCGAAAAGTTACCATGGGAAAATTATTTAAGGCTAGCGTTAGCATGCCGCCGTATTACACAAGGGGGCGTTAGTGCTAAAATAAATTGATTCAACAGTTTTTTAAATGGTTTGATTGGAAAGGAGTACAACGTATTTCTAAGGAGATTTTAAAGGGGCTATAAGTTTTTTTTCATAAAGATTTAAAAAAGAAGAAGAAGGTATTTTCATAAAGAAGGTGAGGAGGTTTTAAAAAGGGTTTTTTAAAAAGAATATTTTAAATCAGTTTTTAAATCTGGGATTTTTTTATATAAATGTTTTTTATAAAGGGGATTTTTATATAAAAAAGTAATAATCATAAAACCTAGGGTTTTATTAGAAGGTTTTTTTCTTTTTTCTTTTTTAAGCTTAGTAAAGCATAGAAAAATAATTTATTCTTTTATCAAACAATTTTTTTTTGAAGAAATATGGCGACAAGTAGCTTCCAGCCACAACTTCCTTATTTTAGAGGGAAAGATTATGATGTGTGAGGCATTAAGATGGATACTATGTTAAAATTGGATGATGTTTGGGATCATGTCAAGTTTGGGTTTGCAGAACCTTCGGATGATGTAGAAGAACTTGGGCTTACTTCTTGAAGCAGAAGTCTAAAAATTTTGCAAAGTTAAAAGAGTTCAAAGCCTTAGCTCAGAACGAAAGTGATCGAAATATTAAGGGATTGATATCTTATTGCGGTAGAGAATATGATTCGAAGTCATTCCATGAATACTTCAAAGAACATGGAATCATAAGACAATTTACAACCAGATACACACTGCAACAGAATGGTGTAACAGAGAGAAAAAAAAGAACAATCATGAACATGACAAGGAGCATGTTCAAAGAAAGACACTTGTCTAACGAGTACTGGGCAGAAGAAGTTACATGTGTTTTTTATGTGATAAAAATATATCTTAAAAAGAGTGTGAGGAACAAAGTTCCAGAAGAAGCATGGTCAGGTATGTCTTGCACTATATCTCATTTCAAAGTTTTTGGATATGTAGCCTATGCACATGTGCCTAAGAAGATAAGAGGAAAATTAGATGATCAAAGTGAAAAATGCATATTTATTAGTTATAGTGAGCAGTCAAAATCTTACAAATTGTATAGCCTTGTCACCAAGAAGACCATAATTAGTAAATATGTTGTGTTCAAAGAACAAGAGTCGTGGAATTGGAGTGTCGGTAAAACAATCGATGCACATACACCATTGATGAGATAGGATCATGTAGCAGAAAAGGAGCAGCAAGAATCAATAGAGAAGACACAAAACAGAGTCACACCAGCAAGGACTCCACGATTTTCAGAGCAACATGGATCTTCAAGGAGATCAACAAACCACAATTATCCAAGAAGCCAATCATGTAATGAATCAAGAAATTGTAAGAAAAGTATGAGAAATCTGAAAGACATATATGATGATTTGGATGTTATTTCAAATTTTGCATTGTTATTATTCCAACCTTATTCATTTGAAGAAGCAATGAGAGATGAAAATTGGGTGCAAGCCATGGATGAAGAAATTGATTCTATTTAAAATAACGATACATGGGATTTTCTTATTCTACCAAACAATAAAAACCTCATTTGTGTGAAGTCGGTGTACAAGAAAAATTTTAACGAGAAAAGTGAAAATGAAAAATTTAAATCAAGACTTGTAGCAAAAAGATTCTTGCAGCAACCGAGAGTAGAATTTGGGAAAAAATTTCTCCCTTAGCCAAATTGGATATTATAAGAGCAGTTCTAGCCACGACAGCTTAGAACAAGTGGAAAGTGTATCAAATGGATGTGAAATCGACCTTCTTGAATGGAATTCTAGAAGAAGAAATTTATGTGCAACAACCTCCATATTATGAAGTTGAAGGTAAAGAAGATAAACTTTACAGGTTGAGGAAAGCACTCTATGGTTTGAATCAAGCACCTAGGGCATGGTATACTAGAATCAATAGCTAGATGATGAAGAATGGATTTTGTAGAAGTAGCATTGAGTCTGCCTTATACACAAAGGTAAATGAGCATAGGCAGATTTTGATTGTTTGCTTATATGTTGATGATATGATTTTTAAAGGTGATATTGAGCTACATGAATTTAAACCAGCCATGATGAAACAATCTGAGATGACAGGTCTTGGTCTTATGAAATATTTTATTGGAATTGAAGTTAATAAATATGAAAAAAGATATTTTTATTTGCCAAAATAAATATGCCAGAGAATTGCTGAAAAGGTTCAGGATGGATAATTGCAAACTTGTTCCTACACCAGCTGCAACATGTACAAATTTAGGTAAGGATGATAAATGAACAGATTCCAATCCAACTCTATTCAAAAGATTGGTTGGCATCCTCATGTATCTCACAGCTACAAGACCAGATATTATGGAAGGAGTGAGTTTGATTTCTATATTTATGAAGACTCCAAAAGACACACATTGGAGTGTTGGAAAACAAATTCTAAGATATGTAGCAGGAACTAGAGATTATGGAATGATGTAAGAAACTAAGGAAAATAAATATTTGATTGGATACAAAGATAGTGATTTTGCAGGTAGTTTGAGTGATTGAAAGAGCACATCCAGTTATTTGTTCCATCTTGGTTCAGGTGTGATAACATCGACATCTAAGACACCACCCATTGTGACACTGTCATCAGTAAAAGCATAATATGTAGCGACAAGTTCAACAACATGTCAAGTAGTATGGTTAAGAAGAGTATTGGATAGACTCAAGAAGAAACAAAAAGGATCAATAATGATGTTTGTGACAACACTTCAACTATTTCACTATCGAAGAATAGAGTGTTTCATCAAAAGAGCAAGCATATTGATACTAGATATCACTTTATTAGAGATCTTGTGAGAAATGGAGAAATTCACTTGAAGCCTTGTAAATCTAGTGATCAATTGGCTGATATATTTACAAATCCATTAGCAATATATGTGTTTGAGTTTCACAAAAGAAACTTGGGTGTTGTAAGCATAGCTGAGAAATATACCAGCAGACATGTTTGAGTTTTCATGAGTTATGTTTTACTTTAGTGGTCATAATTAAGGGCGAGTGTTAAAATATGTAATTAACTCTCGTATGCAGAGTTATACAATCAGTTAAGTGAGTGTTGAGTTGTGTGATAGATAAATTTGTTGAGTGAGTTAGAGAGTTAGTTAAGTTATCATTGAGCAAGTCCAACTATGTGATAGTTGAGTGTGTGCATGTCAAGTTATTTAGGATAAATACCCATCATAAGGTTCATTATATTGAACAAGATTGTAATTGTGAGTGATTGAAGATTAATATAAGAGAAAAAACTCATTTTTTTTATTGTGTGAAATCTTTGTGTAATTTATGTCTTTACTCTTCTGCGATTCTAATAGAACCATCTCAAATTTTCTCATTCGTTGATCTCCATACCCTAATCAGAGAAATCACCGATGAATGAGACATCAAGCACCATAACCAAGGCAAGGTATGCATTACAGTTGTCAAAATTTATATATGACGTTCTACCCTGAATTGATATGAATCTAACATATTTGCATATATAAGTTAATCCTTACATGCAAATTAAATCATCGCATGAAACATCCATAGAAAAAACATTAAGGAAATACAATTTTATTATTTACCATTTAATATCCTCACTCTTCATGGAAAGGAGACATGCAAATAATCTATAAAATATTGCCATCGAGCATAGTCTATGCTTCAATAAAGTCCCATATGCTAATATGAAAACTATATACAACGGAAAAAGAAAAGGATGATCCCATATTCATATTAAAGGAAAATAAAATAATAATTGTGATACATTATGATGTCTCATATGCATATATGAAGAAATAAAAACAATTACATGCATATAGTACATGATACTTGTCTCATCTATTATAAAAAAGAAATATACATAAAATATTAATAAAAAAAAAGAAGTAATAAATAAGCATATTAATATAATAGAAAAATTGAAAGGCATCATCAATTGAGAGTTTATTATAGAATGAAAAACAAGATTCATATTCAAGGTCATTAGTTCCTTTGAAAAAAATTAGTAGTGTTAGATTTGCTTTCGATTGATTCAAAATATTCTAGCTTCAACTTAAGTAAGAGGATTTGAGCTTACGAAATGGACATGAAGCCGTTTATAATCAATTTGTTTGTTTTTACATTAGGGAATGAATTTTCCCCTAAATCTGATTGATCCCTCCTTTGGCCATGCCCAATTATTTGTTATATAGGAGGAGACCTACATTGGAACTAGTTTTAGTGTACATGAAAAATGGTGAGGTAAGTGCACAGGGGCTTCACTCAATGAACCTATAATATATCACGTGCGATCATAGCATATTAAACAATACCCTTAATTTGAGTACATATTGGAAAATACCTCTAAAAATCACATTATTTAACCCCCTCGCAATATAAACCCAATACACCTTTCCAATTTAAAAAGCCCCTACTTTCACTATATACTGTAGGTATCCATTTTTTCATTAATATTTTGTATACCCCTTTATATTTTTTCATTAACTTTGAGCTCCATTTTTTATACTTTCCAATATAAAAACCCTTTTCCTCCTATATATCCCCCAATATATAATGTCATTTTTTCCTCATTATATATCCCCCAATATGAACCCATGTGCTATGGTATTGCTCCCGCAGTGAAGCCCCTGTGGGTAAGCGAGACATTGTTCTCTCATAAATTCCAACATTTATTTTATGCACATTAAATAGTTTCTTGACTCTTTGCAAGTGGTGTTGAGAATTAAGAGAGAGTGCATTATGGGAACTCTTACAAGAGGAAAAAAAAAAGTTTTTATGCAATTTCAATGTTTTATTTTAGGGTCTCTTGTTTAAAAGTATCAATATTGGTGATATGGAATCCTATGTGCATGATGTTTACTGATATTTACCAAATTTTCCATGAAGAGAGTCATTAGAAGTATCAATAATAGATTGGATATGTTAATTGGGGATTGCGACTATTGGTGGATTAATTCAATTAAATAGTAATTTCCAAATTTAATTTATGCATATATAAAGGCTAATAGTTGTTCTTTGAGAAATTTGTATATTTATTTTATGCATATATAAATACTAATAGTTTTTCCTTGAGAAATTACCACATTTATTTTATACATATGTGAATAGTTGCTTGATTCTTTCCATGTGGTGCTGAGACTTTAGCGCAACCATATTGCGATTACTCTTACCAGAGAAAAAAACATAGAAGATATGTCTTTATGCAATTTCGATGCTTTATTTTTGGATATCCAATTTAAAAGTATCAAGATTGGTGATATGGAATCATATGTGCATGAGTTTTACTTATATTTACATGCTTAGTATGGAAGAGAGTTATTGACAGTATCAAGAATAGAGTAGAGATGTGTTGACAGGAAAAATTGTATTGTCGACAACAAGGGGGGTATCCCTGGTGAAAGGTCCTAATGAGATGTCACACTGTTTAGAATAGGAGCCCCATCTGGTATGTCGGCCTGAATTCCACCATAAGTGTTTCCACTCTTGGTTGTCGAATGAGAAGATAAGGAAGTGGAGGCAACGGTGAAATGACTAGTCAGTGAAGCGAAATCATCCCAAGATTGTCGAACCACAAAAAAAGATATAAAAAAGTCTAAGAAGAAAATTAAAGGGGGTTCTCCATGAGTTGGATTGGTAAGCCAAACCCTAGTCAGACGTAAATGAAAGAAAAAATGTCAGAAGTTAACTACAAAATAGTTTACAATAGATGACCGACATTGCAAAGAACAAATAAAAATTGATTCGAAAGCAAACATCCATGCAACCACTATGAATCAGTCCATAACCAATTACGTGTATGAAATCACATGTACACACATTGTGAAATATTAGATAGCTAGAACTACCACCATAAGGAAGCATGTGAATCATTGCCGTAAAAAGAGAATATATTATAATTTTTGCTGCAATTTCAAATACATATTTACAACTCATCAAAACCCAATAGTGGAACATGGGCTATTCATTTTGATGCATGATGCCAAAACCCTGGCCTCGCTACCTCTCCCTCTACTTCATACCAAGACCTTAGTTCCTTTAGTTCTCAATCACCAATTCACTGATGTCCTGATTTCAATTGTAGAGCTAAAATGTCCTTTACTTCATTTCCCGAAGTTGTACATATAGGCTGAAGTGACTTTTGAGTTTCCCTTGAATCTTGAACTCCTTGACTCTTGGGCTATCTTGTGACTTGGGCCATTTGTGACCTACGACCTGTGGTAATCTGCGACCTGCGACCTGGGGTCATTTGCGACCTGCGACCTAGGCTCATTTGCAACCTAAAGTTAGTTGCGACATGGGAGGTTGTGACCTAGGGCCATTCCTCCTATTTTTCACTTTTTGGAGAGCCCATCCCTTGCAGAACATGATGCCTTGCCCTGGTACCAGACTTGTGTGAATGGAATGGTGATATATGCTCCATTGAGCCGATAGTGAGGTTCCTCCAGCTTTGTGAGGGCCCACTTTGCTTGCTTGAGAAAGCCCCAACCTTTGATGTGCAAGTCAGAGAATTTTTCCTGCAAATGAAATAACATGGGTCATATGTATTTTAAAAAATATTGACGTTGAAATAGATTTAACTAGCTGAAAGAGTGATTTAGAAAATAATAAACTTAGACCCTTGTGTGGTAAATGGTTGTGCCACAACGTGGTCTCCACTGAGTTTTCCTGAGATATAAATGTTCAAAGATAAGCCCATCAAGAAGATCAATAGCGATGTATTTATTTTGGCCTAGGCACCTTCATTATCAGAGCCATCTACCTTGCAGGTTGGGATGGAGATTCACCCTACTGATATTGACTCATTCCTCCCGTTGGTTCAAAACCAACTGGAGTTGGTGTATTAACTGGGACCACGTATTCCTTAAGTTCTCCACAATGGAAAACATAATATTTTTTTATGGTATTCGTCTCATTTTCATAAGGCTTGCACCAAAATAGTGATAAGGAGGACAACATTTTGGAATGGGGTTAATGTATGATAAAGGTAATATTTCAAAGTGCATACGTAAGTGCCAGGGATCTATTTTTTCAACTTCAATCTTGCACATAGAAAAAGCTATCAACCTAGCATAATTCCTACACATACGTGTGAATGATAATTAAGCATCGAGAGAAATGCAATTTTTCTCAATATAAGAAGTAATATATCGAGCAAGAGAATCTGGTTCTAGAATTTTCTTGCAATTTTGTGAACGCAAGCCTGTGCGCTGATATGCTTGAGGTTCTAGCATGATGATGCCAATCATAATGCTCCCTTCTCTAAACATCATTGGAGGGATCACTCAGTTCATGAACATAATGTATGGGTGATTTATGCAGCATTCAAAGATTGCATGAAGGAGGTCGCAACTCTGGCCACTTTCCTCAGGTGTGATTTTGTGACTCAGTGATTTAATGGGAAATGCGAGCTCATAGAGGTTGCATAGTCGCAATGCCATGCCAATAAAATCTTTCAATTGATCCACCAATTCTATGATTCTGTTACTGGTCGCACTTTCCATAGGTTGCACTAGGCACATCTATGGCTGATATGCGACTCTAGGATTCATTGCAATAGGTCAGAAGTCACACTCCAGACTTGGCTGCATTTTTTCTTGCAGTGCACTTGCCCTCCAACCTTCAGTTCGTACTCATATCAAGATCCAAAGGCGATGGATAAAGGTTGAAGATGACTCTTTGAGCTCTGTACCATCCAGTAAATCAATATATCCTACATTTGGATCGAGATTCATCTCCCACAGAGAGAGTTAATTTGTCTCTGCATGTGAGGGAAAGCTCACTCTTTGCGCAAGCAGGGAATGTTCACGCGATACATAAAACTGATCCAGATCTTTGCAGAGGACCGACATGGTTGCTAATACAATTCATGTTGTGGCCATTCTATTAAGGAAGAGTCAAGAGTGGGGCGAGTTTATCAATCTTAGTGCTTCAAACTATCCTCTTGTGGCTCTAGATGATCTGCCTTACACGTTTTCTTATTTACTTGAAGGTATTAACTTTGTTGGATACACCCGCAACTGCATTCAAGATTTTCATGGGTTCTTCTTAGATGGAACTATCTCGAACGGTTATTGATTCGTGATCCAAATATGAGACAATCTCCCTAGAACACTTCTCATGTAACATGCAAACATCATTTCTACACCAGATTTTTACTTTCATGAGCTCATTTTCCACTCTCCGGAATCTCAAAGTACAACTGCCGACAAAAATCATTATATAATATGGGAAAATCCCCCAAAAAAGTACCCACATTTTTTTGGGCTTAGAGACTTAGGAATATAGTGCAGTGGAATGGCCCTATTTGCATGAAAGTTAAGAAGAAAAATGTTCCAGTGCTTGCCGAGATAGATAAAGAGCTTTTGGGTCACAAAACGAGAAGTGTTACTCCTGGTGGTCGATGTAGAGGAAAATCGAATGATCCCTTCTCGGTCTTGGGTGACAAAACATGTCCTCAGCATTTATACTCTTGTATTATACACATAATATACATAATTCATTTGAAGATCATCCCTTGCTCAAGAGTGGTCCCTACTCGACCATGCATTATGGAAACATGGTGAGCAAGAGGAGATGGAAACTCCCCTCTCTTAGTTCCTTATCACATCATAATTTGCGGAGTTGGGCAAACTCGATTCCCACATATGGGGTGAGGGTGTGGATTTTTTTGTTCAAATCACACACTTGGCACCCGAACTAAATGCGTATATTTTTCCCAAAAATCCCTTAACGCCCCTTTGGTTTGAAATATTATTTCCACATCTAGCAAGTAATTTTCCTTCTCCAAGCAACTCCTTAGGAATGAGGCCTTACAGATGAAAAGACGTGGCTTAACCATGATCTAAAGCTTCCCCAATTAGCACAACTTTTGTTACTTGCTTATGGGTGGCACATCTTCTGCCTTTTATATTTCATCTCGGAACACCCTTTTCCTTGTCATCTGCCTTGACATGTTCTTGGAAATATCTGTTGTTCTTGTCCCTACTTGGAACAAATATGAATGTGCCATGCTCCGCAAATCAATATTTTTAATTTTAACTTCAATTTATTTCCAAAAAACAAAATATAAGGCCCACATGATACATATTAGAAGTTCTTTTAATGAAAATATGGTATGCAATTAATAAAGAAAACTTTCACTCAAGTACATGCATGATCACAACTGGTGTACAAGATACCCCCATAGATGGCGTGATTACAACAAAAGTATTTTTCCATGATGGTGAGAAAGTATGTGAGGGGCTGGAAATAGGTCAAGCACGTCTGAGGCTAATATCATGACAACCTAGGGGAAACCTATCTATGAATGCAATGGAGGGACTCTTAGTGATATTTGAAGCAGCAGATACCCAAGCCCTAGTGTATTGATTAGACATTAAGGCTAGAGGATGCAATGATAGGGTTTGGTAAGAATAGGTCATGGGGGTGTCACTGACTATAGGCTGGGTTGAAACCCTAATGATTGAGTGAACAAAGGTGAACCCGAAATTTTGAATATACCCAAAATTTCAGGTGTTGTTGTAGTGGCTATGATAATTGGTGAACCACTGGTAGAATCCAACATCTCGGTCAACGTCCCCACAATAATCTGAGTCTTAATAATGATGCAAGGGAATATTGAACAGGTACTATGGGTACCTTTGGTATTACATTGACCTTTATAGATATGCCCAATCCTTGTGCCTCAATTAGGTCTTATTAATGAGAAAACTCCCAAGTAGACTTTCACAAATGCTAGTAGTTTTATGATGGTGCAGAGAGCGAGCCAGCGGGCTTATTATAATCGTAATTTTAAAATAAGTCTCTGGTGTTGCTCCTCTGGTAGCAGGTCGAGACAGTACCCCAGAGGAGTAACCTCGATAAATCACAAACATTGCTCCACTACGAGTGAGCTTGGTTAGTACCCCGGTGGAGTCTTTTCGTTACCTCTCTATGAAAGAAGCCTTTCTCAATCCTTTACCCTTATTTGTTTCATGTGCTTATAACACTTATTTGTATGTGATTGTGGCCCTTATTTTTCATGAGTGGATGAGGGATCCCGACTTATTATACAGGCAAGAGAGGTTGTTTCTTGTTTAACAGAAGCTTAAAAATATTCTGATTTGGGTTTTCCCCCATGAAAAGCCTTCACACCCCATCTACCACCCACAGGAAAAACATTCAAAACAAATCATTAAAATATTCAAGACTATGTTAGGCACAAGGTTCAGTTTGCGGATATAGGCCATTCAAACTCATTAGGGTTCCCCACAAGCAACCTGCTCGTATCTGAAAGGCTAATGAATTATACCTGTAGGAATAATTCCAAGAATGTGACTTTGATGACTTGTTCTGAGAGAAGCTGGCTCTTGGGGAAACCACAAAAACCTAACACAAACAATATGGTTAGGGTCTCAGCAATTATGAGAAGGAAAACATGAAATATCATAAGGGTTTGAATGCATCCAGGGATTTGAAGGAAATCCATCTCGCTTCAAACATGTGCAAGGAGGAGTAAGAAGGTTGGTCGGGGCACCCATGGTTTGGAGGCTCTAGGTTCAATGAGGGCTCATGCAGTGGTATGCAATATATAGAAAATTTCATAGCTAGGTCAACAAACAGTGCATATGATGTGAGGAGGCAAGTGTGCAACGTGATTCAACAGATGAGGCTTATGACACAATGCAATGTCATGTGAGGGAAAGATCAACTAGTTGGAGGTGAAAAAACAAGGAAAGGAAGATGTAGTGATTATCTGAATATTATGTAGCAATAAGTAAACTAAAAGAGCATGAGTGAAAAATAATGGAAAATTATAATGCATAAAGCTACTGATCGTAAGAAAATACAAGAAACATAATTTTAAACCGTAAATCGAACCCTAGAAAGTAAAGCCTAATTAACAACTTGAACCAAAAAACCTTTATTAAAAGACATTAGCTAGCCTAAACCTAAGACCATAATTTAATAGGAGAGGAAGTGAGGCTATGTCAAATTATATTTCCAGTGTAGCAACCGCATTAGTTCCTGCCCTGCAAGAACAACAATGTTCACAATCAGCATGAGCATACAGAAATGTGCACCGACCACAAGACTTTCCTGAAGAGCATGTGAAACAACAATAAGGTCATGGATGCTTAGCAGAGAGCATGCCAAAATGGATTGTTCAAGAATAGTTGCAATTTCATCCTGATACACAGAAAGAAGTACTTGAAACATAAAATCATAATAAATGAAACACATCCGATCATGCACAACATTAGTTCAAACAAAAGTGGGGTAAGAAATTTCCCATTTTTAAGTATATTCATTGGATATGATGTGTGAAATTAATCGGGAATCTCATCATGATGTTGAGGATTCTCAATCTGATGGAATGGGAAAAATAAGAATCCAACAGGAAAATTTGAGGTTCTCGCGAATCCAAGTGCAGAAACCCTAATTTTGGAAACCCTAGTTTGAATTTGTCCCTGGGTTTTGTTAGGCACGTGAAGATATGACATAACCATCAGCTGGGGTTGAAGTGCCTCACCTTCTCGAGAAAACTCTGGGCCTTCAAACGGGGGGGTTTTCAAACTTTGGTGGTTTCATGAGAACAACTAGCGAATGGATGTGATAATTATTTGTGATGACTGGACAACTGTCAGTGAGCGTATTGTTAATTTATTCAAATTTTTGTGAGCTAACAGATTGACAGTCCAACATATCAGATTATTTATATTTCCCAAGATGAGATGAATTGGCCGGAAGATTTTCAGGCAATAGAAAGGCTTGAAAAACATCACATGCTTGTACCTGACTGCAACCGATACTAGTCAGGCAACAACTAAAAATATTAGAGACAATGGCTGATGTTATCCTTCTAGTGAATAAATTAGGGTATAGAGGTTGTTGCATATCATTTATTTGGGGACAGAAAGATTTTTTTGGATAAAGAGCACTCGAATCGAAGGCTTTCCCAGATGAGATGACATCTGACATGGTTATGCTAAGAGGAGAGTGGTGTGTGGGAACCGTAATTTTAGAAACCCTAGTTTGAATTTCTTTAGGGGTCTCATCAGGATCATGAGAACCTAAGATATCCATCAGCAAAATTTGAATTGCCTCGACTTCCTGATAAGTCCTTGAATCATCAAAAAGAAAATCATCAAATTTTGATGGCTCCATAGGGTCAACAGGTGGATACGAATGAAAGTCACCAGAGGTATGAGTGAATACGTTTTCAGATGAATAACAATCATTAGAAAAACCAATTTGACTAGGTTGGGCACCTGATATATTAGGCTCCTCTAGGGTAAAAAATGAGGATGAATTAGCAAGAAGAACATCTCGAGGTTGCTGAGACAGACTGTCACTCTCTTGATTGTTTAAATATCGTGGATGGAAATTACTAGAAATACGAGACTCATCAATTTTGTAATGTGATTGTGAAACACCATTAGTTCATTCATGATTTTCGTTAACACTAGTACAAGAAAACCTTGAATGATTTGAAGAAATTACTGGCATGGCAGACTCAAGGAATGAATCAGGGGATAATGAATGAAATTATTCAGATGCGAGGGTATCAATTGTAAAAGGAACTTCAATTCGCGCATCAGTGTCATTCACGCTAAAGTCCAATTCATTTTTGATATGTGAATGAGATTTAGGACTGGATCCAGGCACATGTTCACTGGAGTGGAGATTGGTTTCAACAGCAGGGAGAGATGTTAAGTCAATTTTGTTTTCCCATTTTGATTTGACAGGGTGCATGAAATATTCGAAGGTGATACAACATATTTTATTTTCCTGTAGGTTTCTATCATCACTCAAAACGTTTGCGACCAAAACTTCATTACGCAACAATTCAGGAGGAGGAAGAGGATTGTCACAAATAACAATTTCCTTCTTGGAGGCCTGAATTTTTCCTGAACTTGGGGAGATAGACAAGGAAATATTGGGGATAGAATCTGGACAACTAGTAACTTTATTATTATCATAACGGACATGAGGATCAAGATTTGTTACAGAGGGAAAGTGTTGTAGGGAAATGAAAACCACTTGTCAAAATTGTTCAATTAAATATACCCAATCGACATCTCTTTCAAGGAACTCAAAACAAGGATGGAAAAATGTAATAACAAAATCCTCTATAGATTCCTGAAGTTTCATTCTGATCTCATTCAACCTTATTGATATAGTTTTAAAATCGTACTTGTGAAAAGATTGTTAAAATTCATTAGCGAGTTACCTGAACGAATGGATGGAAGATGTCGGCAATGTGCGGCACCATTTATTAATGCAGCCTTAGAGAGTGAGAGAGAAGAGCACACAAGAAAACTCTTCATCATTTATTTTGTAACGCTCACAAAACTCAAGGAAATTGGAAAGGTGTTTGGTAATGGAAATCTCACTCTCACCATAGAACTTTAATTGGTACAAGTGATATAGCGGTTCATCAGGGATTGAGCATTGAGGACCAGATAAATACGAGAAACATCTCAAGAGAATGATTTGGGGAAAATCCATTTATGGATATGAGACTAACTGTAGGCTCCAAGCACTTATCTTGTCACTTGGCCCTCCTTCTAGCACCCATTTCTTGACTAGAAAAATTGTACCACCAATAATAAGGGGGGTCTCCTTGCTGAAAGGCCCTAATTAGACCTCACACCATTTTGGATAGGATCCACATCTAGGATGTCGGCTCAACTGCTGCCATAAGTGTTTCCATTCTTGGTTGTCGGATGAGAAGATGATGAAGCAGAGGGAAGGGTGAAATGACCAATCATTGAAGCGAAATTAGCCCAAGATTGACGAACCACAAAAAAGGATATAAGAAAGTCTAAGAAGAAAATAAAAGGGGGTACACCATGATTAGGATCAATAAGCTAAAACCCATTCAGACGTACATGAAAGAAAACATGCCAGAAGTTATCTGCAAAATAGTTCACAGTAGATCACTGATATTGCAAGGAAAAAATAAACATTGATTCAAAAGCAAACATGCATGCAACCACTATGAGTCAGTCTGTAACTAGTTGCGTGTATGAAAGCACATGTGCACACATGGTGAAATATTAGACAGCTAGTACTACCACCATAAGCAAGCATGTGAATCAGTGCTGGAAAAATAGAATATATTATTAATGTTGCTACAATTTCAAATACGTATTTACAACTCGTCAAAACCCAATAGTGGAACATGGGCTATTCATTTCAATGCGTGATGCCAAAACCATATTTTCGCTACCTCTCCCTCTACTCGATACCAAGAACTAAGTGCATTTATCTCTCAAGCACCAACTCACTATCATCTTGCCTTCAACTGTAGAGCTAAAAATTCTTTTACCTAATTTCATCAAGCTGCACATATAGGCTGAAGTAATTCTTGAGTTTCCCTTGACTCTTGACCTCCTTGAATCTTGGGATGGCTTGCGACTTGAGCCATCTGTGACCTACGACCTAGAGTAATCTGTGACCTATGAACTGGGGTCATCTGCGACCTACGACCTATGGTCATATGCAACCTTCGACCTGGGGTCATCTACGACCTGAGACCTGGGGTCATATGTGACCTGAGGTTAGTTGTAATCTAGGGCCATTCCTTCTATTCTTATCTTTTTGGAGAGCTCAGCCCTTGCAGAACATGATGCCTTTCCTTGGCACTAGTATTATGCGAATGGATTGGTGATGGATGTGCCATTAAGCCTGTCGTGAGGTTCTTCGAGCTTTGTGAGGACCCACCTTGCTTGCCAAAGAAATCCCCAACTTTTTATTTGCATGTCGGAGACTTTTGCCTACAAACGAAATAACATGGCTCATATGTCTTTTAAAAAACATTGATGCTAAAACACATTTAATTAGCTAAAAGCGTGATTTAGGAAATAATAAACTTAGACCCCTATGTGGTCAAGGGTTGTGCCACAACGTGGTCTCCACTAAGTTTTCCCAGGATCTAATTGTTTGAATATTAGTCCTTTGAAAAGGTCAATATCGATGTCTTTATTTCAACCTAGGTGACTCCGTTATCAGAGCCATTTACCTTGGAGGTTGAGATAGATATTTGCATTGCTGATATTGACTCATACCTCCTATTGATTCAAAACCCACTGGAGCTAGAGTGTAAACTAGGACCAAGTCTTCCATAGGTTATCCACAATGGAAACCATAATATGGGCCGATGGTATTCCTCCCATTTTCAGAAGGTTCGCACCTAGATAGCCATAAGGAGGATACTATTTTGGAATGGGGTTAATGTATGATAAAGGTAATATTTCAGAGTGTGTGATCAAGTGTCAAGGATCTGTTTTCGTAACTTCCATCCTACACATACACACAGATAACAACTGATCCTCAATCCTACATATACGTGTGAAAAATAATTAAGCATTGATAGAAATGTAATTTTGTTAAATATAAGAAGTAATATCTCAAGAAAAAGTCTCTAGTTCTGGAAATTTCTCGCAATTTTGTGAATGCAAGACTATGCGCTAATACATTTGAGGTTCTGGCACCACGATGATGCCAATCGTCATGCTCCCTTCCCCAAACATCATTGGAAGGCTCCCTCACTTCATGAACATAACGTATGGGTGATTTATGCAGCATAAAGAGATTGCACGAAGGAGGTCACAACTGTGGGCACTTTCCTAAGGTGTGATTGTGCAACTCAGTGATTTAACATGAAATGTGACCTCAGATAGGTTGCAAGGTCACAATGCCATGCCAGTCGCATCTTTCAAATGCTCTACCAATTCTGTGACCCAGTGACTGGTCGCGCTTGCCATAGGTCACACTAGTCACATCTATGTCTTCTTTGCGACTCTGCAACTAGTCGTAACAGGTCAAAATTTGCACTCCGGACTTGGCTAAGTTTTTTCTTGTAGTGCACTTGCCCTCCAACCTCAAGTTCATGCTTATCTTAGGATCCAAGGATGATGGATAAATGCTCAAGATGACCCTTAGAGCTCTGTACCATCCATTGAATCAAAAAATCCTTCATTTGGATCGAGATTCATCTCCCACAGAGAGAGTTAAATTGTCTCGCGATGTGAGGGATAGCTCCCTCATTGTGGAAGAGGGGAAATTTCACGCAATCAGTAAATATGATTGTTGAAATGTTACTTTCAACATTGGCTGTGCAGAGCTGCTTTCTATTTTCTTCTCCAGGTTTATGTACTCCCAACCGCTTTCTAAATTTGTTGAACAATCAGCTCATATTTTTTTTGATCGACACAGTCTATTTATTTTGAAAAACAGAGTCTTTTAAATTGTTCGAGACAGTCTTTGTTTTTGGCAAAACAGAGTACTTTTATCTTTTGTTACAGTGAAATAGATATTTTATATGTACGCGGGTGTTTTTTTTAACCCCTGTGGTCCCCAGGAGGAATAATGTCTTGTTGATGTATCGAGTTTCGCAAGCGGAACGTTTTCCATATAATACACCATAGCCTTTGTTTACAGCCTGATGCGATGCACACATCACAATAAAAATACACAGAAAACCACATTAAATCACCCCCCACCGTAGCCGAGGTCCTTGGTCCCACAAGACCACGTGGCAGTCATTCATACAATCGCAAGTTTTTGAATCGCAAGTCATTTGTTTTATGGCCCGATTGCATTAACCATGGGCGGACCCGATCCACTTTTTACAACGGATTTAATTTTTGGCCATCCCATCCGTGGCTCAATCACAATCAAAATATATTAAATCGCCCTCCACCCATACTATAGGTCCATTGCGATGTTGCAATGTGATCCAATCATGATCGCATAATCACAATCGTAGTTTTAAGTTGGGTTGTTTGAAATTTTTATGATCTGGAGCCGATGCCATTTATTATGGCGGATTTATTTGTTGATCGCATCCGATCCCAATTGGAGATCGGAACTTTTATTTTGTTTGCATGTTTTGTTACGAGCCTAGACTCGATCCAGGTTATGCAGAAGATTTAAACTATGGTCATCGCGTCCGACTTGCAATCACAATCAGAAATTTTTTTAAAACCATTTGTTTAGTTTTAAAGCGAGGACCTGATGCAAATATCGAATGGATTAAATCGCGCGTTCAAAGCACAATTGTTATGTGGGCCCAAAAATATTTTAATAGATTGGTTTTAAAACTCTTTTAACATAGTATAATGTGCGCGACACATATAAAAGAAAAGGCCCGAGATCCTGTTTGTAATATGTAATTTTTTATTCTTTTATGCACAACAGTGCGTGAATAGAAAGAAAAACACAGTAGTGTATTTTCACAGAGACAGACAGTTTGTTTTGTTTTGAGAGACAGTGAAGTTTAGTGCACTGTGTTGGCAGCAGTCACAACATTTTGTAAATCCCTCTATGTTGAGGAAGACATTGTAAAAGTTTTTTTTTGAAAGAAATAGAAGTTTGTTTTCAGTGTGGAAACTCTGTCTCCTGTCAAGAAATTTTTATATTTCTCTGTGTTGAAGAGGGGAGTTTACTCTCTCCACTTATTATTCTGGAATTTTCAATATTCCAACATGGTATCGGAGCTAGTCTAGGCTCTTTGAAGATCAAAGAACCTGAAGGAAAGGAGTTCTTTGTTGCAGCAGCCTCTCCAAGAGTGTGAAGACTCAGCCAAAAAGAATTCAAGGTATTTCTATATATAGTTTATTGTGTTACTATTGCATAACAGTGAGCTATTTTAAATACATAGTCAAGTGTTTTTTGAATCATAGTTAAGAGTGCAGAATGGCTAGAGCCAGCACTGGTATGGGTATGGGAAATATCCATCTCCCAATATTTAATGGGAAGAATTATGACTACTGGTCAATAAATATGAGAGCTTTATTTGTCTCCCAAGACTTATGGGAATTTGTTGAGGAAGGCTTTGTAGAGGCAACAAATGAAGAAGAGTTTGAAGATTTAACTCAAGCAGAGAAAGAGTTGCTGAAAATAATTAGGAAGAAAGACTCCAGGGCTCTCTTCTTATTGTATCAAGCAGTGCATGAGAGTGTGTTTCCTAGCATAGCAGTAGCTAAGAAATCCAAAGAAGCATGGGAAACTCTCAAAAAAGCCTATCAAGGCATGGAAAAATTGAAGACGACAAAACTTCAGTTGCTGAGGAGAGACTTTGAAACTCTATGTATCAAAGAGTCAGATACTATTGACTCATTCTTCACTCATTTGATTGGAATGGTCACACAAATAAGATCTCATGGAGAGACTCTTGAAGATAAGAGGATTTTTGAAAAACTCTTGAGGAGTCTACCCTCAATATTGGATGTGATTATCACCACCATAGAGGAGACTAAGGATCTCACAAAGTTCACAGTGGATGAGCTACATGCATCACTGATGACTCATGAGAAGAGATTCGGTAGGAGTGAAAACTCATCTCTGGAGCATGCCTTTAAGATCCAAATGTCTTTCGGAAGAGGAAGAGGGCAAGGCAGAGGAAAAAAAAGAGGAAGAGGCAGAAGCCAAAAGAGAGGTGGAAGGAACAGTCCAGCAAATGCTCAAGGAAGGGGAAACAATCCAAATCAGCATCAAGGCGAAGGCAGCAACCAGCAAAGTGGTCAACAGAATGCTCAAGGACAGAGGTATGATAAGTCCAATGTCCAATGTCAATATTGTAAAAAATATGGTCATTATGCTAATGAATGTAGAAATAAGCAGCATGATATGGGAAGTAGAACTAGTGCAAATTTCACTAGAGAAAATATTAGCCGAGATAATTTGTTTCTAGCTTGTAATATGGCTGAAGGAAAAAGTGAGGATTTATGGTTTCTAGACTCTGGTTGCAGTAACCATATGACAGGAAACTTAGCAATGTTTTCTATGCTAGATGAGAGTGTGAAGTCACCAGTCACAATAGGAACTGATAGCAAATTTCTGTTATGGGAAAAGGAAATGTAAATTTTTTAACAAAGAAAGGTGCAAATAAATCCACAACAGATGTCTGTTATGTTCCAGGAATGAAGTGTAACCTCTTAAGTATTGGACAGCTTGTTCAAAATGGGTATAATATATTTTTTGAGGATGATTTTTGTACCATCATGGACAAACCACCCAGCAAACAATCTATTGCTGAAGTGAAGATGACAAGGAACAAGATGTTCCCTCTTAGAATGAGAGAATATTTGAAGAATGAAGAAAAGATAGCAGCAGTGGCAAAAGAGGCTATCCAAAGCGAACCAAAAGATGAAAATTGGTTGTGGCACTTGAGATTTGGACATCTCAACTCTGGAGGTCTTAATTTGTTGAACAGAAAAGGAATGGTAAGAGGTTTACCATTGATAGAGAAACCAGACAGCCTTTGTAAAGGTTGTATCTTGGGGAAACAACACAGAGAAAGGTTTCCTTCCGGGAAAAGCATAAGGGCAAAGGCACCCTTAGAGATTTTCCACTCAGATTTGTGTGGACCGATGCAAACTCCACCGCTTGCTAGGAGCCACTACATGTTAACATTCATAGATGATTTTACAAGAAAAAATTGGGTTTAATTTTTGAAAAACAAAAGTGAAGTGTTTGAAAGGTTCTGCAACTTCGAAGCACTTGTTGAGAACCAAAGTGGGCTGCACATCAAAGTCGTAAGGACTGATAGAGCAGGTGAGTATATCTCTAAATATTTTCTACGTTTTTGTAGAGAAAATGGTATTCGTAAGTATTTTACAACAAGATATACTCCATAGCAAAATGGGGTAGTCGAAAGGAAGAATAGAACCATAATGGACATGGTAAGGAGTATGTTAAAGGAAAAGCATTTGCCTAATGATTATTGGGCTGAAGTTGTACATTGTGCAACGTACATTTTGAATAGGTGCCCTACAAAAGCAGTGATGAACAAAGTGCCGGAAGAGTCATGGAGTGGCACAAAGAAAAGTGTCACACATATGAAGGTTTTTGGATGTGTGGCTTATGCACACATTTTGGATCAGCTAAGGAAGAAGTTGGACAACATGGGGGAGAAATGTGTTTTCATTGGATACAGTGAGGAATCCAAGGCCTATAGGTTATACAACCCATCCAGCAAGAATTTTATTGTGAGCAGAGATGTTCAGTTCATTGAAGAAGAAGCTTGGGATGGAAGAATAGAGAAAACAATGAATGTTAAACATTGTTAATCTCATGATGAAAATGATGATGAATTGGATGAAATACATCCCCAAATAGCAACACCAACACAAGAGCAGCAAAGCACACCCTTGAGAAGAAATGAAGGTGTTTATACAAGAACACCACAAGGGGGAAATACAAGTGCTTCCTCTGGCATTTGTACACCTAGTGAAAGAGGTAAGAAGTTCAGAAATTTTAATGACATTTATGCACAAGAGGCAGCAAATGAAGGTATCAATTCTTTGTTTGCTTTATATTGTAATGTTGAAGACCCTATCCACTTTGAAGAAGCTATTAAGGATAAGAAATGGATAGAAGCTATGGATGAGGAGATTAATTCCATAGAAAGAAACAATACTTGGAATTTGGTTGAACTCCCAAAAGGTAAAGATGTCATAGGAGTTAAATGGGTCTACAAGACCAAGAGTAATGCTGAAGGCAAAATAGAGAGACACAAGGCAAGGCTTGTTGTCAAAGGTTATAAATAGAAGCATGGGATATATTATGAGGAAACTTTCACACCGGTTGCTAGAATGGAAACAATGAGAGCAGTGTTGTCCATAGCAGCACAAAACAAGTGGAAAGTTTACGAAATGGATGTGAAGTCAAAATTCCTAAATGAAGTGTTAATGGAAGAGGTTTACATTGAACAATCTCTCCGCTATGAAAATAAAGGCCAAGAGAACAAAGTGTGGAGTTGAAGAAAACTCTTTATGGGTTGAAGCAAGCACCAAGAGTGTGGTACAGTAGAATAGACTCCTATATACTAGAAAATGGATTTGAAAAGTGTGAGGGAGAACCCACCCTCTACATCAAAGAAACGGATGGTAAAATGCTGCTTGTAGTGTTATATGTTAATGATGTTATTTTCACAAGTAATGATGATTACCTTATTGAAAATTTTAAAACAGTCATGAAAGAAGAATTTGAAATGACTGACATGGGTTTGTTGAGATACTTCTTAGGAATAGAAGTAGAACAAGATGAAAATGGGATTTTTATCTCGCAAGCAAAATATGTTAATGAAGTGCTAGAAATATTTAATATGCATGAGAGAAAAGCAGCGATCACTCCCACAGTGATGGGATTAAAACTCAGCAGAGACGACAACAGCAAGGATTTTGATCCTAGCTTGTACAAGAGCATAGTTGGCAGCCTCATGTATTTGACTGCAACTAGGCCAGACATAATGCATGCTGTTAGTTTAATTTCTAGATTCATGGAGAAGCCAAAGGATGCACATTGGCAGGCAGTGAAGAGAATTATGAGGTATGTTAAAGGTACTAAAAGGTTTGGTATTTTATATATTGCTTTAGAATGTTTAGATTTAGTTGGATACACTGACAGTGATTGGGCTAGAAGTGTATATGATCGGAAGAGCACTTCCGGTTATGTTTTTCACATGGGTTCAGGAGCCATTTCATGGGCTTCTAAAAATTAGCCTATTGTAGCGTTGTCTACAGCAGAGGCAGAATATGTGGCAGCTACATCAGCAGCGTGTCAATAAACTTGGATGAGGAGGATGTTAAGGAGTTTGTGCCAAGAGCAGACAAAAGGAACAATTATTTTTTGTGACAATAGCTTAGCTATTGCATTATCTAAGAATTATGTGTTTTACAAGAGGACGAAACACATTGACAAAAAATTTCATTACATCAGAGAATTGGTAAGAAATGGTGAAATTATTTTGAAACACTGCAGAACTCAGGAGTAGTTTGCAGACATTATGACCAAGCCATTGGAACAGAAGAGTTTCGAAATTTCGAGAAAATGCTTGGGTATGACTAATAACCCAGCAGTTGAAAGTAAGGGTGAGTGTTTTATTGTTACTTTCAACATTGGTTGTGCAGAGTCGCTTTCTATTTTCTTCTCCAGGTTTATGTACTCCCAGCCATTTTCTAAGTTTGTAGAACAGTCAGTTCAGATTTGTTTTGATTGACATAGTCTGTTTATTTTGAAAAAAAGAGTATTTTAAAATGTTTGGAACAGTCTATTTTTTTTCCAAAACAGAGTACTTTTATTTTTTGTTATAGTCAAACAGATATTTTAAATGTACGCGGGCGTTTTTTTTAACCCCCGTGGTCCCCAGGAGGAACAGTGTCTTGTTGATGTGTCGATTTTCGCAAGCGGAACGTTTTCCATATAATATGCCATAGCCTTTTTTTACGGCCCGATGCGATGCATACATCGCAATCAAAATACACATCAAACCATGTTAAATCACCCTCCACCGTAGCCGAGGTCCGCTGGTCCCACAAGACCACACGGCAGTCATTCATACAATTGCAAGTTTTTGAATCGCAAGTCATTTGTTTTATGGCCTGATTGCATTAACCATGGGCGGACCTGATCCACTTTTTACAACGGATTTTATTTTTGGCCATCGTATCCATGACCCAATCACAATCGCAATATATTAAATCGCCCTCCGCCCATACTATAGGTCCATTGCGATGTTGCGATGCGATCCAATCGCAATCGCATAATCACAATCGTAGTTTTAAGTTGGGCCATTTGAAATTGTTATTATCCGGACCCGATGCCATTTATTATGGCGGATTTATTTGTTCATCGCATCCGATCCCAATCGGAGATCATAACTTTTATTTTGTTCACATGTTTTGTAATGAGCCCGGACCCGATCCAGGTTATGTAGAGAATTCAAACTATGGTCATTGTGTCCGACTTGCAATCACAATGAGAAATTTTGTTAAAACCATTTGTTTAGTTTTAAAGCGCGGACCCGATGCAAATATAGAATGAATTAAATCGTGTGTTCAAAGTGCAATTGTTATGTGGGCCTGGTAGTCTTTTAATAGATTTGTTTTAAAAGTCTTTTAACATAGTTTTGTAATGTTTTATAATGTACACGGCACATATAAAATAAAAGGCCCGAGAGCCTGTTTGTAATATGTAATGTTTTATTTTGATATGCATAGCAATGCGTGAATAGGAAGAAAAACACAGCAGTGTATTTTCACAGAGACAGAAAGTTTGTTTTGTTTTGAGAGAGAGTGAAGTTTAGTGCACTGTGTTGGTAGCAGTCATAACATTTTGTAAATCCCTCTATTTTGAGGAAGACATTATAATATTTTTATTTTGAAAGAAATAGAAGTTGGTTTTCAGTGTGGAAATTTTGTCTCGTGTCAATTTTTTTTTATATTTCTCTGTGTTAAAGAGGGGAGTTTACTCTCTCCACCTATTGTTCTAGAATTTTTAATATTCCAACAATGATCTCACTACTTACGAAGGAACCATATGGTTTCTAATACTCTTCATGTTGCGGCCATTTTGTTGAGGAAGAGTCAGGAGTTGGACTGGTTTATCAATCTCAGTGCTTCAGACTATCCTCTCGTTGCTCGAGATGATCTGCCTTACACGTTTTCTTATTTACCTGGAGGTCTTAACTGTGTTGGATACACCAGAAACTTCATTCAATATGTTCGTGGGTTCTGCATGGATGACACTATCTCGAATTCTTGTTAAATTTGTGATCTGAAGATGAGACATATCCCTAGAACACTTCTCAAGTAACATGCAAACATCATTTTTGCACCATAGTTTTACATTCATGTGCTCATTTTCCACTCTCTAGAATCTCAAAATATGATTGCCGACAATAATCATTATATAATATGGGACAATCCCCCAAAGAAGCACCCACTTTTTCTCGGGCTCAAAGACTTAGAAAGACGATGCAACACAATGCCCATATTTGCATGCAGGTTAAGAAAAAAAAAGCTCTTGTGCTTGCCGAGATAGACAAAGAGCTTCTGGGTCACAAAACGAGTAGTGTTACTCCTAGTGGTCAGTGTAGAGGAAAACATAACGATCCCGTCTCTGTCATGGGTGAAAAAACATTTCCTCGAAATTTATATTCTTGATTATACGCATACTATACATAATTCATTTGAAGATGATCCCCTGCTCAAGAGTGGTCCCTACTCGACCATGCGTTGTGGAAGCATGGTGAGCGAGAGGGGATGGAAACTCCCCTCTCTTAGTTGTTTATGACATTGTCATTTTCGAAGTTGGGGGAAACTTGATTCTCGCGTATGAGGTGAGGGTGTGAATGTTGTTTTTCAACTTGGTGCACTTAAAATTCAAACCCGATGTGTATATTGTTCCCAAACATCCATTAACACCCCTTTGGTTTGAAATATGATTCCCACATCTAGCAAGTAATTTTCCTTCTCCAAGTAGCTCCTTACGAATGAGACCATACAGTTGAAAAGACGTGGCTTAGCCAGAATCTGAAGCTTCCCCAATAAACACACCTTTTGCTCATCGCTTATAGGTGACACATCTTCCACCTTTTATATTTCAGTTCAAAATACCCTTTCCCTTATCATGAGCCTTGACACGGTCTCGGAAATATCCATTGTTCTTGTCCCTACTTGGATTGGATATAAATGTGCCATGCTCCACAAATCGATATTTTGTAATTTTAACTTCAATTTCACTCGTTCAGTGCGGTGGTGATATTGTCGGTTGTATCCTTCATGGGATTGACCCGTGTGACATATTATAACATCAATTGATACATGCTTACTATTAGAGAATAATGTTCCCAAATTTGAAAATAATCAACATGGGACCCTAAGCTTGGTGAAAAAAAAAATAGCAAATAGAAGGCCGACATGATCCATGGTGGAAGTGCTTCTAATGAAAATATGGCAAGCACTTAACACATAAAGCTTACACTCAAGTAAATGCATGATCACAACTATTGTACAAGATACCCCGACACATGGTGATTGCAGTAAAAGTATCTTTTCATAATGGTGAGAAAGTTTGTGAGGAGTTGGAAATAGGTCGAGCACGTTTGAGGCTAATATCAAGACAATGTGGGGAACCTACCTCTGAATTCAACAAATTCAACAAAGGGACTCTCTATGTTCTCTGGAGGTGCAGATACCTAAGCCCTAGTATATTGATTGGACATTAAGGTGAGAGGGTGTGGTGACAAGGTTTGGCAGGGATAGGTCATGGGGGTGTAACTGACTAAAGGCCAGGTCGAAACCTTAATGGCTGAGCGAGCAGAGGGGGACTCGAAATTTCAAACATATCCAAAATTGTGGGTTGAGTTGTAGTGGCTACAACAAGATGATATTTGGAGCTTTGGAATATAGGTGGAGTAATTCAATTTTTATATAGCTAAATCACAAACCCAATATTCATGCCAAATAAATAGTGCTCATGAGATCCAACAGATTCCAAATGAGGAATTACTTGTTGAGAACATCTCTCAATAACCAGGTAAGCATTATTCCAAGTGCCCCCTTTAATCCTTACATTTACATCATTAATAAGGTTATTAAAAGAAACATAGATTACATATAGTCACATTTGTCTCACTCGTCTTCCTCGACACTTATCCCTACTCTAAAGTCTCCAAGACACAACTTTTTTCACCAACACAATTTTCAAGCTTCCCATTCAGCTCATTTAAGATATAATCACTTTTGACCATGTTTGATTACTTTGTATAATTGACGTATACCAAAACTAGATTGTATTTGGTAGTAAATTATGCAATTGACCTTTCTACATAGATGAATGTCATAAAATTAACATGATGGTCTTCAGCACTAAGCACAAAAATACCCTTAAGCATGTAACACATTCACACAATAAAGTTAGGCATACATATTCTCAGCACCAAAGAACTTTGAGAACAAATTATTTGATTTTTTTTCTCTATTAATTAATTGGTTATGCACTTTTACAACTACAATATAAGCCTACAAAAATTACATAACAATATCAATGAATATGAACCTATCTTCTTTCCTTCAAGGAGAAACAAGTCTACTCATCCTATGGCATTCCAATATGGATATAGCCATCCCTTCATAGAATTTTAAAAATAAATAAAACATTGCAAAATATTCTTCATAAACTTCTCCAAATCCCACACTTTGACACACATGCTATATGTCGAATTCCATGGACTACGCATTGTGAATCTCCTCACACCAGTGCAAAAAATGACTATTATTCACATCAACCCTTGATTAGAATAATGATAAAAACAGGTAATTTTTTTCTTAGAAAACATGATAATGAGGACCAAAGCCGTCGAGTAACATTTTTTGTTCAACGTGAACCTAGAAAAAGTGTGGAGATAACTATAAAAAAAATAAAATATGTTAGAGTTTAACTAGTCCTATAGAATCTTGTGGTGAAATAAATGAATAATTCATAAAAAAATACATTACAACATTGAAGGGAATAGAATATAAAACTGAAGATTAGAATGAAGATAAACTACCAAGTATAAATTTACAAATATTGTTTCTTTTAGGAACAAATAAAAAAATTATGTAGTACATGATAAGTTAACTCTTTTAAGAAAACTCTCTCTTAGAGTAAATATCAAGACTTAGCAAACATTTAATACAACCAAATACAATAAATGGAACCAAAATTAGAAAACCTATAATTCATAAACTAGGAAGGTAGCCTTAGCTCTAGGGTAAGTAAGAAACTGGAATAAAGAGGAAAGCATTTATGATGATAGTTTTCTCTAACATGAGTATTTCTCTCAAAAGGAAAGGTAGTATCTCTAAAAACAGCATGCTTGAAACAATAACCTCATATAATTTTTCGCAACTGAAAGACGACCAAGAAGTAAATTATTATAAAAAATATAATATATTAATAGAATGAAATAGAAGTCCTTAATTTGAAAACTCGAGATCCTGGAAAACAATATTGTACCTGTAACTCATTATGAAATTGCAGTAAGCTTCCACCGAAGGAAGAACTGCAACATGGGTTAAAACCTAATATTTAGTGGGAGCGATTTCGATATCCTCTTGCCGGAAGGAAACTAAAAAATTTAAGATAATTTTCAACGAAGTGGAAGGGTAGGGGAAATTACCTCAAGCTAATGGTGTTCACGGGAGATGACCTCAACTAAGGGGGACTTGAATAACCACTTGGGTATGGAAAATTCCAAGCATAGCACTATGTTACCGTAATTCAAGAAAATAATTATTGAGAGGAGGAATTAGAAAAAAAGAAACATGTACACTCTTGATAAAAACCAAGGAAAATAACTTACTTCGCAGTTGTCTGAAGAAAAATTATTTTTTGGCCATGGGTTCTTCCTTCCTGACGATTGAAGAAATTTAGGGCCACAGGTAGGAGAAATTTAGAAGTGAAAATAACTATTCCAGAGATGAAACCCATTGTGTTATAGAGCCAAACTATAAAGCTGAACAATTAGAAGGAGACTAGGGTGTGGGAAGGGAACAAGGTGGTTACCCAAGAACCATCTCAATTATTCTCATTCGTTGATTTCCATAACCTAATGAGAGAAATCACCGATGAGCGACACATCAAACACCATAACTAAGGAAAGTTGTGGATTACTGTTGTCGGACTTTATCTAAATTTTTTTACCTTGAATTAATTCCAATCTAACGTATGTATAGATTAGGTGAAGCCTTACTACAAATTAAATCATCGCATGAAACATCCCTAGAAAAAAAACATTAAGGAAACATAATTTCATTATTTACCATTTAACACAATAATTCGAGGATAAAAGAAAAATATACCCTACATTCCACTTAGTATCCTCTCTCTTCATGGAAAGGAGACATGCAAATAATAAATGAAATAATTGCATCGAGCATAGTCTATGCTTTAATAAAGTCCCATATACTAATATGCCAAGGAATATACAACGGAAAAAAGAAAAATAAGATCCCTTATTTATAGTAAAGGAAAATAAAATAATATTTGTAACACATTATGATGTTTCATAAATACATGTTAAGAAATATATGCATATAGTACACGAGATTTGTCTCATGGGTTATTAAAAAGAAATACACCTAAATTTTTTTTAAAAACAAATAGTACTAAATAAGATTATTAATAGAATGGAATTAAAAAATAAAAGCATATCGAGGGTCATTAGTTTCTATAAAAAATAGTACTGTTAGAGTTGCTTTCAATTGATTCAAAGAATTCTAGCTTGGACTTGAGAGGATTTCAACTTTTTAAATGGAATTTATAATCAGTTTGATTGTGTTTACATTAGGGAATGAATGTTTATCTAACTCTTACTAATACCTCTGTTTTCCATGCCTGATTGTTGGTAATATAGGAGGACATCTGCATTGCAAACTAGTTTTTTTTGGATATGAACAATGGCTAGGTAAGCCAGGGATTGCATTCTGAGAAATTTCCACATTTATTTGATGAATATGTAAATAGTTGCTTGATATTTTGTAGGTGGTGCTAATACTAAGCAAGCTCATTTGCGATATGAAAAAAATAGCAAATATGTTTTTATGTAAATTCAATGTTTTAACTCTTTAAAAGTATCAAGCTTGGTGATATGGAATCATATGTGCATGGTGTTTACTCAGATTTATCTTATTGGAGATGAAGAGTGTTATTGGAAGTATCAACAATAGAGTATAGATTTTATTTAGAGTTTGCCACTGTAGGTGGAGTATTTCAATTAAATAGCAATTTTCACATTTAATTATGCATGTATAAATAGGAATAGTTACTCTATCAAAAATTATCACATTTATTTTATGCATATGGAAGTAGTTGCTTGATATTTTCATGTGGTGGTCAAAATTAAGAGAAACAGCATTGGGGTTACTCTTACAAGAGAAAAAAGCATACAAAATATTTTTTTGATGCAATTTCAATGCTTTATTTTTGGAACTCTTCTTTAAAACTATTAATATTGGTGATATATCTTATGCCCATGATGTTTACCAAGATTTACCTTCTTCGCGAGGAAGAGAGCTATTGGGAGTATCAATAATAAAGAAGAGATGATATTTGGTGCTTGGGACTATAGGTGGAGTAATTCAATTTGTATATTGTTCAATTACACATTTCATATACATTATGTGCTCATCACATCCAACAGATTTCAAAAGAAGAATTGCTTGCTAAAAAAATATCTTAACAACTAGCAAACTAATCTTACCTATTTAATAATGTAAGAATTATTCCAAGTTCCTCCTTTAATGTTTAAATTTACATCCTTATAAATATTATTACAAGAAACTTAAATTACATATAGGTGCATTTATCTTACTTCTCTTTCACCTCTATAAAGTGACACAGTTCTTTTCACCATCATTATTTTGAGTGCTTCTAATTCAAGTCATTTAAGTCATAATCACCTTTGACCAGATTTGATCAACTTTTTATAATTGAAGTTTCTCCATCTCCTTAAGGAAAATATGGATAATGGATTGTATCCACTAGTCAATTATGCAACTGATCTTTCTACACACATGGATTTCAATTATGCAACTGACCTTTCTATAGACATGGATCTCATAAAATTAACTTGTAACTGATGCTCTTGAAGCCAGAAGCACAACAAAACTCATAACAATGTTACAAATTCACACAATAAAATTAGTGATACTTTCTCTAGCCACAAAAATACTTCTAAAATTACTAATTTAATTATATTCCTCAATTAAAAAACTTCTAAAATTAGTAATTTAATTATATTTCTCAATTAAACCATTAATTATGAACTTTAACTAGAACAATACAAAACTACAGAAATCATGAAACTATCTTCATTCCTAAAAAAAAAAAAAGGAGAGAGAAAGAAGTCTACTCATATCTAGCCACTGCTGTTGTATAACATTAAAAAAAAAAAAAAAAAAAACACTCCAAAATCTTGATAAGAATCTAATCCAAATCCCACACTTCGGCACACTGGACTAGGTACTGCCAATCTCCTCAGACTAGTACAAAAGATGGCTATTATTAACATCAACCCTTGATAATAATAATGATAAAAAGGTTACTTTATTGCTTAGAGAACGTGATAACGAGGCCTAGAGCCGTCGAGTAACATTTTTGGTTTAACATGTACCTAAATAAAGTGTCGACATAAATCTCACAAAAAGTAAAATACGTGAGAGTTCAACTGGTCCTATCAACCCCTGTTGTGAAATAAATGAATAATTCACGCAAAATATCTACAATATTCATGGGAATGGAATATAAAACTGAATATTAGAGTGACGGTAAATTACAGAGTATAAATTTATATATATTATTTCATTTAGGAAGAAAGAAAAACCTCCTAAAGTACATTATAAATTAGGTCTCTTAGAGAAAACTCTCCTAGAGTAAATATCCAGAATCAGCCAACAATTAAATGGAACTAAAATTAGAAAACCCTTGAATATAATTACAAAAATACACAGGCAGAAAACACCAGCAAATGTGAGACAAGCTCACTCAACACAATGAATTCAATCGCTCAATTACATCACACTTATATAGGGAACTGCACTCACCTAATCCTCATGGAAATGAGGAAACAAACCTGAATATGTGCAACCAATTCCTAATTACACCCTCTCGTTCAACCACTCACAACTAATTCTATTTCTGCATTATTCTCACATCCTCCCTTAATGGAGAAATGGATTTTCTACAATACCTAACTGACTTCTAAAAACTTCAAATTTGATTTTACCAAGGGGCTTAGTAAATATATCAACCACATTATCCTTGGTGTTACAAAATATCAATTCAATTTCATTTGACTCAATTTTCTCACGTACAAAGTGGTACTGTAACTCAACGTGTTTTGTTCTAGCATGGTAAATTGGATTATGTGCTAATTTGATAGCACTCTGATTATCACAATTGATACATGTTGAACCACTTTGCGCCTCTTCCAGATCTGCAAGAATTCTCCGCAACCAAATAGCTTCACAGGTGGCATTGGTCAAAGCTTTGTACTCTGATTCTGTTGATGATAAAGAAACAGTTGGCTGTTGCTTACTACTCCAAGATACGACCCCTGATCCAATATGAAATGCATAGCCAGAGGTAGATCGTCTGTCATCTGGATTTCCTGCCCAATCTGAATCAGAAAAACCTGTCAGTGCAACATCAGATTCATCAGTATACATAATACCAAGATTCAATGTTCCCTTTAAGTATCGGAGAACTTTCTTTGCAGCATTCCAGTGATTTCCTGAAGGCTTAGCCATGAATTGACTAAGGATACTGACTGAGTATGCAATGTCTGGTCTGGTAGTGGTGAGATAGTTCAAACTTCCCACTAACTGACGATATAATGTTCCATCTGCCTCTTTCGTTCCATCTTCTTTGTACAACTTTGCATTCTGTTCTAAGGGAGTTGACATAGCTTTGCAATCTGTCATATTGAACTTTTTAAGAATCTCCTTTGTATATTTGCTTTGAGTGATCAAAGTTTTACCAGGCTCTCTCCATACCTCAATTCCTAAACAGTAATGCAATTCACCCAAATCTTTCATTTCAAATTCCTGTGACAACTGAACTTTAATTTCTTCAATTAACTTGTGAGCACCGCCTGTTATAATGAGATCATCCACATACAAAGATATTAAAGCAACATTTCCTTTTTCATCTTTCTTAACATACAAGTTAGGATCATTTTTGCTTTTCACAAATCCATTCTGAAGAAAGAAGGTATCAATCTTTACATACCATGATCTCGGTGCCTGTTTCAAACCATACAATGCCTTTCTTAACCTGCAAACCAGATGCTCCTGTCCCTGTTTGACAAACCCTTCAAGTTGAACCAAATAAACTTCTTCCTTTAAATCACCATTTAGAAAAGCAGATTTGACATCCAATTGATGTATATTCCAATTATGTTTTGTGGCTAAGGCAATCAATAATCTAATTGTATTCAACTTAGCTACTGGTGCAAAAGTGTCTTCATAATCAATTCCCTCCTTTTGAGCATATCCTTTTGCTACTAATCTTGCCTTAAATTTATCAATTGTACCATCTGCTTTAAATTTCAATTTGTACAACCATTTGCTTCCAATTGGAACTTTATTTGCAGGAAGTTCCACTAATTCCCATGTTTGATTTTTCATAAGAGAAGCATACTCATCATTCATAGCATTAATCCATGGTTCATGTTGTTTAGCCTGCTCATAATCAATTGGCTCTTCAGCATTCATTATATTAGACATTAAGGCATAGTCTCTATACCTTGCAGGAAGCTAAGTCTGTCGGGACGATCTTCTTGGTGCTTCAATGCCTGTGGGTGTTCCATCCATGATTCGTCGGCTTTGAGGTGAATCACCCCCTTGTGATGACTCACTGCTGCTAGATGTGCTCATAGTGCTGCTTTCATCCTGATCCTGTACCTGTACCTGTACCTGTTCCTGTTCCTGCTTAATCAAAGTATCAAGTTTGAGATGTGCATCATTAGATATATGCCATGCATCATTCTTTGTATTAATTTTATCAGCCTGCTCATGAAACAACACATCACGGCTTGCAAATAGTTTATGGGAATTTGGATCAAACAATTTATAGGCTTTCTGATCCGTACAATATCCAATGAAAACACACTTGATTGACTTGGCATCAAGTTTTCTTCTGTTAGCCTTAGGAATATGAGCAAAAGCAGTACATCCAAAGACTTTGAAATGACTCACATCAGGTTTATAACCATGAAGAACCTCAAAAGGAGTTTGAAAACTAATTGCTTAGTGGGACATCGATTCTTCAGATAAACAGCAGTGTTAATGGCTTCTGCCCAGAAACCATTAGAGATGTTCTTACCTTGCAGCATACTACGAGCAGATTCCACCAAGGTTCTATTCCATCGCTCAGCAACACCATTTTGCGGAGGGGTATGTGGCACTGTGAACTGTTGTTGAATTCCATTAGATTTACAATAGGTGTTAAATGCTTTTGACTTATATTCACCCCCTTGATCAGATCTGAGTATTTTAATTCACTTTCCTGTTTGTTTTTCGACCATAGTTCGAAACTCTTTAAAATACTCAAATATGTCACTTTTCCTTCTAATGAAATAGACCCAGGTATACCTAGATCTATCATCAATAAAAATAACAAAGTATGAAGCACCACCAAGAGACCTAGTTTGCATAGGTCCACATACATCAGTGTGAATTAATTCAAGTATATCATACTTTCGTTTCTCAGTATGAACCGGAAACTCTTCTCTATGTTGCTTACCAAGTGCACAAGCTTCACATGGTAAATGTTCACACTTCATAACAGGAAGACCTTCAACCATTGATTTCCTTTGCAACAATGATAAATCATTGTAATTTAGGTGCCCATACCTGTGATGCCATAATTCTGCTGTCGATGTCTCTTTGGATGTCAATGCAACATGGCGCTTCACCGTCACATCCAATCTGTATAATCCTCCAACCCTGGTACCTGTAGAAACAACCCTGTAGTGGTCCTGAACATCTTTCACTATACACCCCAATTTACCAAATTCAACTTTTAAATGATTATCAGTGATAGTGGAAACATATATCAAATTCTTTCTGAGAGCAGGTACATACATCACATTATGAATCTGTCGCATTTGTCCATTAGGTAAGTACACATTTATTATGCCATAGCCTTGAACTTTAAGTGACCTATCATCTCCTAGGTAAATGTGTGTACCATCAGATTTCTCATAATATTTATCATACCATTCTTTATTACAAGTCATGTGTGCCGATGCACCAGACTCGATGAACCATGCATTCTCATCATCAGTTTCAGCAGACAATGCAGCATCAGAAAGAAATAACTTAAGATTTTTAAATCCATCATTCACTGAGGTGTCTCTGTTTATATAATTTCCATTATGCCTTCTATGTCTTTGATTTGATTCATTATTCTTTCTCCTATAGCAATCTTTAGCCAGATGTCCAGGTTTTCCACAATAATCACATTCAATGTTCCTCTTAACATAAGAATCAGGAGGTGCCATACCTTTCTGTTTTTCTTGAAATCGGCCTCTGTTCCTGTCCCATGGTCTCCCTCGGAATGGTCGTTTGCCTCTTGCAGTCAAAGCCAAATCAGAACCATTTGACTCCAGGTCAAAATTTTTCATGCGCTCTTCTTCTTGAAGAAGAATTCCAGCCAATTCTTCAAATGTAGGAGGTGGCGGTCTAGCTGAGAGAGCTGAAATAAATACTTTATAGTCTGGAACTAACCCCTTTAAAGCAACAGTTACCAAGTATGTACTAGAGACCTTTTCACCAATATCACCTAGTTTATCACTCAGGTCTTTAATTCGGGAAACAAAGTTGCTAATGGTCTCATGGGCTTCCATTTTAATAGATAGCAGCTTTGTTTTTAAAAATAAAATACGGTTTGCATTAGTAGTTTCATACAAACCTTTAAGCGTGTCCCAAGTCGCCTTGGAAGTTTCACAGTCCCGAATGTGAGGAATAATATTGTCCTTCACTGACATGCGTAGCAGCACCCTTGCTTTCATTTCACGCTTCTCCCAATCTTGAGTGGCAGCAGGAGGTTGAGGCTTGGGCTCATCACCTTTGACAATCGTCCAGAGATTGTATGCCTCCAGTATTGTTATGAGCTTAAATTTCCAGTTTACATAATTTTCTCCATCAAGTTTTGAAGACTCATTTAAATATGTATCTGCAAGGGGATTAGCCATTTCTCGACTAATGACCAAATTCAAAAAAAAATTGCAAGCTTTTCTCACACTCTATTGAGTTTGATGTTTTTTTTTTTTTTATAAAAAAAAAAAACTTCAAATTTGCTCCCCTTTTGTTACAAAAAAAAAATGATGAGAACAAATATGAATTTGTTCAACTTTCAAGCACACAACCAATAAAACGCCTTTGACTTAAGAATGCAGAAAATGGGCAGCACCACGAGCTTGCCAGCTCAAGCTAACCAAAATATTATTAAAACCAACGCCTCCCCACCAAGATTTCGAATAACTCCAAAACTAAAATCAGGAAATTTGCTGACAGCGTTTAAAAAAAAACGATATCAATTGCTGACTCAACTTGATAACGAATTCAATGGCATAACAAATAAAAAAAACGCTTTAAATAAGTTGCTGACAGCGTTTAAAAAACTTGTTCAAAGTTCGATTTCAATTCAAGCTTCGGCTTCAGATTTAAAAAAAAAACCGTGATTGGAAGTCAAACTTCAGCTTAGACCACTGCTCGAGCAAAAACGCCACGCACAGGAAACTCGACTTCTGGCTGGGTCGATTGCTGTTCCAAGGGGTCGATTGCTGTGACAGAAATGTCCCACCGGGCGAATGGAGTCACGAACCAGGAGGGGTCAACTTTCAGGTGTAAACGCAAAGCAGATCTTATCTCTCCACGTTCTCACAGAACCGCACCACCGCTCACAGTTCGGTTTCAAAAAACACGTGATTTGAAGCGGAAACAAATAAAAAACACTTTAAATCTGCGTGTTCGTTCCACGCTCACCGCACCAAATGACAGTGCTTCACACTTTAAATCTGCGCACACTCTAATAGCAGAGTCTGTCACTGCTCGCGAAGAGGAGAGAGGCGCAGACAGCTAAGCTCTGATACCAAATTACAAAAATACACAGGCAGAAAACACCAGCAAATGTGAGACAAGCTCACTCAACACAATGAATTCAATCGCTCAATTACATCACACTTATATAGGGAACTGCACTCACCTAATCCTCCTGGACACGAGGAAACAAACCTGAATATGTGCAACCAATTCCTAATTACACCCTCTCGTTCAACCACTCACAACTAATTCTATTTCTGCATTATTCTCACAAATATAAAGTTGATGATAATCTCTATACATATCAAACCCTATTTCTAAAACTAGGAAGGTAATCTTTTCTCTATGATGAGTAAGAAACTGGAATAAAGAGGAAAAAAATTTCGATGATAACTTGCTCTAGCATGAGTATTTCTCACAAAAGGAAAGGTAAAATCTCTAAAAACAATCGTCTTGCAACTGTAACCTCTAATATAATTTCTCGCAATTGAAAGACGAGCAAGAAGTAAATTATTATAAAAAATAAAATATATTAATAGAATGAAATGAGTCCTTGAATTCGAAAACTCAAGATCTTCGAAAACAATATTGTACCTGAACTCGTTGCGAACTGGGAGTAAGTTTACACCCAAGGGAAAAAATACAAAGTGGGTTAAAATTTAATATTTACCGAGAGCCATTTTGATAACCTGTGGTCGGAAGGAAACTAAAAAATTAAAGGTAATTTTCGGAAAACGGAAAGGGTAGGGGAAGTTGCCTCAAGCCAATGGTGTTCACGCCAGTCGGTGAGCTCAAATAAGTGGGACTTGATTGACCATTGGGGTGTCAAAACCTCCCATCATAGCACTATGTTACTATAATTCAAGAAAATAATCATTGGGAAGAGGAATTACAAAAAAGAAACAGATACACTCTTGAGAAAAACCATGGAAAATACTCTACCTCGCAATTATCTGAAGAAAAACTATTCGTTTGCCATAAGCTCTTCCATCATGGTGATTGAAGAAAGTTAGAGCCTCAGGTATGAAAAAATTTGAAGTGAAAAGAAATATTCCAGGGTTGAAACCCATTGCGCTATAGAGACAAACTGCAGAGGAGAAGAACTAGAATGAGAGGAGGGTGTGCGGAGGGAACAAGGTGGTTACCCAAGAACCATCTCAATTATTCTCATTCGTTGATTTCCATTACATAATGATATAAATCACTGATGAATGACACATCAAACACCATAACCAAAGCAAGTTGTGCGTTACAGTTCTTCGACTTTATCTAAAAATTTATACCTTAAATTAATTCCAATATAACGTATGCATATATATAAGTTAAACCCTGACCTGCCAATTAAATTATCGTGCGAGACATCCCTAGAAAAAACATTATAGAAATATAATTTAATTATTTACCATTTAAAACCACAATTCGAGGATAATGAAAAAACTATACAGTACATTCCACTTAATATCTTCTCTCTTCATGGAAAGGAGAGATGCAAATAGTCAATGAAATAATGGCATCGAGCATAGTCTATGCTTTAGTAAATTCCCTTATACTAATATGCCAAGGAATATACAGCAGAAAAAGGAAAACAAGATCCCACATATTCACACTAAAGGAAAGAAAATAATATGTGTGATACATTATGCTGTGTCATACGCATATGTTAAGAAATAAAAATAATAATTAGGTGCATATAGTACATGAGATGTGTAGAATGGATTATAAAAAATAAATACACATAAAATGTTTTGTAAAAGAAAAGAGAGTAATAACTAAGCTTACTAATATAATGGCAAAATCCAAAGGCGTCATTAATTAAAATTTATTATGGAATTAAGAAAAAAAAATTATCAAGGTAATTAGTTCCTTTAAAAAAAATAGCATGTTAGAGTTGCTTTCCATTGATTTAAAACATTCTAGCTTGTACTTAAGCAAGAGGATTTGTTCTCAAATGGGCATGAAACTATTTATAATCAATCAAGTTGTGTTTACATTTGGAATGAATGTTTCTATAATTCTTACTAATCCCTCCTTTTTCCAAGGAGGAGGAGAGCTGCATTGGAAACTAGTTTGGTCTACATGAAGAATAGCTAGGTAAGAAAGACATTGCTCTTTGAGAAATTCTCACATTTATTTTATGAATTTGTAAATATTTTCTTGATTCTTTGGAGGTGGTGTTGAGACTTAAGATAAAATGCATTTGGGGTACTTTTACAAGAGGAAAAAAATATAAAATATATGTTTTAATTCTTCTTGAAAAGTATCAAGCTTGGTGATATGGAATCTTAAAAGTATCAAGCTTGATGATTTGGAATATTATGTACATGGTGTTTACAGAGATCTACTAGCTTGTCCATGAAGAGAATCATTGGAAATATTAAGATTAGAGTAGAGATGGTATTTGGTGCTTGAGACCCTAGGTGGATTAATACAATTAAATAGTAATTCTCACATTTATTTTATGCATATGTAACTAGTAATAGTTTTTATTTGAGAAATTCCCACATTTATCTTATGCATATGTAAATAGTTGCTTAATGCTTTGCATGTGGTGCTGAGACTTAAGAACAACCACATTGGGGTTACTCTTACAAGAGGAAAAAACATAAAAAACATGTTTTTATGCAATTCGGATGCTTCCATCATATATTGTTCAATCACAAACCCCATATACATGGCACATAAATTGTTCTCCTGAGATCCAATAGATTCCAAATGAGGAATTTCTTGTGAAGAAAATATCTCAACAAGAAAAAAAACTAATCTTGCATTTTTGCAAATGTAAGGATTATTCCAAGTGCCCCCTTTAATGCTTACATTTAAATAATTACAATGATTATTAGAAGAAACATAAATTACATATAGTCACATCTCTCTCATTGGTCTTCCTACGAACTTATCCCCACTCTAAATTCTCCATGACAACGATCTTTTCACCACCACAATTTTAGTGCTTCTCATTCAACTCATTTAACAGATGATCACCTTTGACCATCTTGGATGAAATTTGTATAATTAACATTTTTCGATCTCATTAAGGAAAATATCGCTACTCGATTGTATCCAATGCAATTGAAATTTCTGCACATATGGGTTTCATAAAATTAACATGCAATTCCATAAGCATGTCACATTTTCAAACAATAAAATTAGCCTGATGTTCTCTCAACACCTATGAACTTCGAAAATGACTACTTTAATTATATTCTTCTATTAATCAATTGGTTCTTCACTTTTAGAAACACAATATAAAGCTACACAAATCATAGAAAAAAATCATTGAACATGAACTATTGAGTGAACCTGAACTAGTGAACCTAAATTATCTGCTTTCCTTCGAGCAGAAACAAGTCTTCTCATCGCATGACATTCTAATATGAATATAGATATCATTGTCTAGAATTAAAAATATATATATATATAACTGCAAAAGATTATTCAGAATCTGATCGAAACCCCAAACCTTGGCACACATGCTATATGCTGAATTCACTGGACTAGCCACTGCCAACATGCTCACACCAGTATAAAAAAAAATGACTATTATTAACATCAATCATAGATAATAATAACAATGACAGTAGATACTTTGTTGGTCAGAAAGCAAGATAACGAGGCCTAGAGCTGTCGAGTATCATTTTTGTTTTAACGCGGAGCTAGACAAACTGTGGACATAACTCTCACATAAAGTAAAATATGTTAGAGTTGAACTTGTCCTGTCGACCCCTGTCGGGAAATAAAGGAATAATTCATAAAAAAAATCCCTAAAATATTGACCAGAATGGAATATAAATTGAATATTAGAGTGAAGATAAATTACCAAGTATAAATTTACATATACTATTTATTTTAGGAACAACGAAAACCTTTTGAAGAACACGATAAATTAAGTCTTTAAAAAAAAAACTCGCTTAGGGTAAATATCCAAACTCAGCCACCAGTGTTTACAAGCAAATAAAATAAATGGAACTAAAATTAGAAAATCCTTGAATATAAAGGTGATCATAATATCTATAGATATGAAATCCTAATTCTTAAACTAGGAAGGTAGCCTTGGCTCCAGGGTGAGTGAGAACTTGGAATAAAGAAGAAAAATATCGATGATAACTTGATCTAGCGTGAGTATTCCTCTCAAAAGGAAAGGTTGAATCTCGAAAAACAATCTACTTGGAACTCTAACCTCTCGTATAATTTCTCGCAACTGAAAGAATACGAGAAAGTAAGTTATTATAAAAAATATAATATACTAATATAATGAAATGGGAGTCCTTGAATTCGAAAAATCGACATTTTAGAATACAATATTGTACCTGTAACTCTTTGTGAACTTGCAGTAAGATTCCACTGAAGGGAAACACTACAAAAGGGGTTAAAATATAGTATTTCCTCAGAGCCATTTCGATATCATCTAGCTAGAAGGAAACAATAAATTTAAAGATAATTTACCCAAAAGTGAAAGGGTAGGGGAAGTTACCTCAGGACAATGGTGTTCAGGTCAGTTGGTGACCTCAACTAAGCAGAGAAATATGTTATTGTAATTCCAGAAAGTAAGCATTGAGAGGAGGAATTAAAAAATAAACAGATACGTTGTTGAGAAAAAGCAAGTGAAATACCCTATCTAAGAGTTGTCTAAAGAAATATTATTGCTTAGCCATAAGCTCTTCCATCATAAGGATTCAAGAAATTTAGGGCCGTAGGTAGGAAAAATTTGGAAGTGAAAAGAAATATTCCACGGATGAAACTCATTTCATTCTAGAGAAAAACTCCAGAGGCAAAGAATTAGAATGAGACGAGGGTGTGCTGAGGGTACAAGGTTACCCGAGAACCATCTCAATTTTTCTCATCCACTGATTTCCATAACCTAATTAGATAAATCACCGATGAACAACAGATCAAGCAGCATAACAAAGCAAAGTTGTGCATTACAGTTGTCTGACTTTATCTAGAAGGTTCTACCTTGAATTAATGCCAATCTAATGTATGTATAGATATAAGTTAACCCTTACCTACAGATTAAATCATTACATGAGACATCCTTCGAAAAAAATTAAGGAAATATAATTTGATTATTTACCATTTAAAACCACAATTCGAGGATAACGAACAAAATATATGGTAGATGCCATTTAATATTTGTTGAGTCTCAAATCTGCATCTTTTCCATAAACCTTTATATACCTTTTTCATTCACCTGAACCTTCCCAGTTGTCAATATCATTGTATATTAATTGCAAAAGAGCATCTAAAATGGTTTTTAACTATATTTTTGTGTCTTCTGTTTGATTTAGATTTTTCTCATTTAGCTGCGGAATCTTGCCACTTTCCGCAGCTGCTGCAACTTTCCGCAGCCATTTTGTGAAACTCTATGTTATAGGTGTCTTCAGGAGAAACGAGCCACATGGGCAAGTCAGAAATGATGTGGACATGGATCGTGTCCTATTGGCTCGAGCAAATTCATCCAGGGAGGCTGCGGTCAAAGATGGCCAAGTGCAAGTCAACCGTAGAGTCCTACGGTGACAGGACTCTGTTTCTCGTCACGTGGAGATTTCTATGGCCATTTCTGAATTGCGGGAGACAAATCAACACTTGTACACAACTCCATAAGTCGAATCCAGCATCCACTTCTCATAAATTTACTCCTCAACGCGGCCATGATCCTAGATCCTTGGACGTAATGGTTTACGTGTTTTGTATCAGCATAAACTTTAGGAAATTAGTTACACCACCTTCAGTTATAAATAACACGTTTTCATACGCATAAGAGTTAGTTTTTATTAGTCTCCATTAGCTCTGTAATGTAATTACGTTGCCACGGTGCCGTAATATCACCTTTCTGTTATGACTGCATTCTAATATATAAGAAGACTTTGTTTCCAAGCGTAATTCGTACTTGAAGTCTGTTTCCAAGGCTGGTGTAGAGGGCCCCTGCATAGCTGAGGTTTTTTGCATTATTGTATAGTTCTTGTTTTATTTCTTAAAGCTCATTGTGCCATAATTCATTCACATGTTTATACATTGCATCTTTCATGGTATATATGCTTCATTTCTATTTATAATCTTTCATGCTTCACATTTTACTTCTGTCTTTCATGTTTTATGTTATTGTTAACTTATCAGTGTTCTTGTTTCAGGTTATAAATAGGCAGCCCGGGCATTTGCATAACCTTTTGACTAATGACATGGAATTAATATTGTTCTACTGCTAATTTACTTTTCTTAGTTTCTGTTTAATTTCAGTACTGCTTTGTTTATTTCAGTCTTGCTCATTTGTTTCAGTAGTTAGATTTAGATATATCAAATTGTTCATGACATCTTCAGTTACCTCCGAAAGCCACAACTGGACTGATGGTGAGGGATTGAATTATGAATGTATAGTTTGATATTAGTTTACTTTTTGCAAATTAGATATATTAAATTGCTCATAACATCTTCAGTTACCTCTGAAAGCCACAGCTGGACTGATGGTGAGGGATTGAATTATGAATGTGTAGTTTGATATTAGTTTACTTTCTGCAAGTTAGATATCAGATTGCTCAAGTTGTTTATGGTTACCTTCGAGAATCATAGCTGGACTAATGATGAGGGATGAGAAGATAAGTTGATGTAATTTGATTTAGATCTACTTTGTTGCAATTTTGGATTTCTTTAAGCATAAGTTTCTTTTGTGTTTAGACAGCAGCAAGAATAGTTTGGTTTTCATGCTCAATAGTTCACTGTTTTGATTTATTAGACTAGCAACACATTTTCATTTCCTTTCAAGTTTTGTCATCGTATGTTTCAAATTCCTTTTTAAGTTTCAAGTTGGTAAATCATTATAAAGGATATCATTTCCTTGAACAATCATAACCATACTTTTTTTTTTATTTTAGAATTTCCATCTCACATTAGAAAACCAAAAACGACAAAAAAGTTAAGAAATAGGTTATCTTGCACATATAGTGCGCCACACTTCGTCAGCTTACGAATCCCGGATTGACAAATTAAATGTAGCAATTTAGGACACACTAAATTGACCAAACATTTTGGTACCATTGTCGGGGAAGTGTAACTAGGTAGCCAATTTCTTGAAAAAAAAAAAAAACAAAATAACAAAGGAAGGTAAAACTTGATAACCTCTTGAAGTATTCTCTCCTCTTGCACCTAGTGAGATCTGGAGGATCAGAAAAGAGAGTTATTGGTTCAGTAATTTCTTAAGTATGCTCTCTTCTTGCACCTAGTGTGACCTGAATATCAGAAAGAGAATTATTAGCCCAACTTTAAAAAAAAAATAAAAAAAATGGCATGCATAGAGCAAGAGATTCTAGGGGAAGGTTTATAGCTAAAGCTAAGAGTTCGATTTTCACTACTCCATCTTCTTCAAGGCATAGACAAGATTCGCCACCATCTACCCCTAGCCTTAAGATTTTTGGAATTCAAGGAGCAGCTGAATTAGAGGATTCTCCTATACCACCTACTAAATCCCATATAGAAAACAAAGAGACTCTCTCTCATCCTCCCTTGATAGAAGAACCAAAGGAATTTAAGGACGCTAAAGAAGCTATCATGGTAGAGGAAATAATAGATGGATTTGCAGGTAGAGGTAGAGGTAGAGGAGGAGGAAACAATGGTGACAACAATGGTGAAGATAATAATGGAAGAAATAGGGAAGGAGATAACTTGTTTGGATTCCCTATAGTTGATGAGGAAACTCATACAACAATGAAAAATATCTCACCATCTGTCCTCCCTAACTTTTATGGGTTGCGAAGTGAGGATCCTGAAACATTTCTGTTTGAGTTTGAAGTCGTGTGCCAAACCTATGACTATATGGAAGACTCTCAAAAACTCAAACTGTTTCCTTCAACATTGAAGGGAGCTGCTTTGAAATGGTTCATGGGATTAGCCACTCAATCTATTAGGACTTGGAATGATATGAAACAAACATTTTTGGATAGATACTTTGACTATTGTATGCCCACCAATCACAAGGATGAGGTATTCAAAATGATGCAAAAAGAAGATGAAAACTTGGAAGATTTACTTGAAAGATTTCAATACAACTTGAAAAGAGAAAAGATGAGAAACTTAGATGATGAAACCTTGAAAGCCCTCATATTAAAATCCATTAGAGATTAATGGATAGATATTTTAAACATTATGGGGAAAGGAGACATTTCTCAACTTCCACTTCATGACATAACAAAACTATGTGTCCATCTCTCAAGAGGAAAATCTAAAACAAGAAAAGGGCCTAGGGATCCTTCTCTTATTAGGGCTAACAAATCTGCAACTGGATCAGTAAGTAGGGCAGAGATTGGTAATATGCTTGATGAATTCAAAACTGATATCTTAGGGAGCCTTAGTGAACAACTAGACATCCTTAAAATCCAAAACAAGCAGAAAGCAGAAACAAATGCTCTTGCCATCTTTTGTCCGAAATGTAGGAAGAAACATGCTTTAAGGGAATGTCCCTTGGATGCAAAAGTTGTAGAAACATGTATGATTTGCTCAGAGAATCATGAGACCAAGGATTGTCCTTCAATACCTAGACTCAAAGCTGTTTTTCAAGAAGACCCAAATTCAGTATAATCTCTCTGTTTTGTCGCAAGAAGACCTTGGCAGGGACAAAAAACTCAAGGGTTTAACAACCCTATGAATCTTCAAACCCCACCAAATTGGAATCCTTGGCAACAACCTTGGCTCCAACATCAAAATCCATATCAGCCATGGGTACAAGGGATGCAAAATCCTTATGGGAGATTTCCTCAATTTTATCAATATCCTCCATCTTTTCAAAATCAACAAGCTCCACAACTTCCAAACCCAAATCCAAAACTTTCATTGCCATTTCCACAACAACAACCTTCTCAAAAAAATCCAAATCCTCAACTCATGCTCCCATACCAACAAAAGACAAATCAACTTCCAGCTCAGTCATTGCCAAATCCCAATAATAAGAATCCTCAGAATACTTACATGGTAAAAGGACAACAATTTCCTACCTATATTATTGTTCCTCTCAATGATGTACAACTCAGATCTGGTAGAGTTTTAGAGAAACCTTTTATAGATATTCAAGAACAATATACCTCTGAGGAGGATTCTCTTAAATTCAATGAGGGTTCTGAGAAAGAATCTCTTCAAAATTCAAACATTCAAAAATAAAAAGAAAAGTTAACACCCACAACTCCTATAGTTGAGCAACCTGCATCTTCATCTACACCTCCTTTTCCTGAAAGACTACAAATTGACAAGGGGGTGGAAAAACAAATTTTGTTGCCTAACTATGACTTTCTAGATGAATTGAAGAATGTTTGTATCAATATTCCCTTGCTACAAGCCATTCGAGAGATTCCTATTCTAGAAAAAACATTAAAGGAGTTAAGTTTCAAAAGACCAGGAAGGAAACTAAAAGACACAAGAAGAATCCACCTGGTAGGAAAAATTGCAGATATTATGATGGAAAAAATTACCATGTAGAAGTATGTAGATCCAGGAAGTCCAATTGTCAAGACACATATAAATGGGATAGAAATTCCAAAAACATTGATTGACTTAGGGGCTGCTATCAACATTATGAGTAGACAGACTATGGACCAGCTAAAACTTCCTAACCTTCTTTTTACACCTACTTTACTACAACTTGCAGATCGATCAATTATTAAACCAGATGGTGTATTAGAATATATTTCAGTCTCCTTAGATTCTTGGGAATATCCGGTAGATTTTATGATTTTGACTCCCAAGAGTAATCTAGGAGGACACCCACTTATCTTAGGAAGACCTTGGCTAGCCACAACTGATGCTTTTATTAGTTGTAGATCTGGGGATATGTACATTTCTAATGGTAATTCGAAAAAGAAATTCAATTTGTATCCTCCAGCAAAAGCAATCACATAAGTAGGAGACAATGAATGGGTTGATGATGAGGACACTATACAACCCGTCTTTACCATTTCTGAAATCAGTGAGGATAGTCAAATTCTGAACACATTAGAAAATTTTGAGACATCTTCAGAATATGACCCCACACAATTTCAGTTGGAATCTGACATAGAATATTTATCATCAAGACAAATGTCTCTTTACTCTATGGAAGAGTTTGGTAGTTCTACTATTGAGATTTTTCCAGGAAAAACATTGAATATCAACAAGCATTTGGAAAAGTCACAACTAGAAGAACTAACCAAAATCTTGCAAAAACATTCTACTGCATTTGCATGGGAGTATACTGGCATGAAAGGTATTGATCCTAAGACTTGTATCCATCATATCTATATTGAGGAAAACAGTAGACCAATAGGACAACCTCAAAGAAGGATGAATCCAAATCTTAGGGAGATAGTGAAAGAAGAGCTCCAAAAACTACTCAATGTAAACTTCATTTATCCAATTTCAGATAGCCGATGGGTTTCTCCTTTGGTTATAGTACCTAAAAAGAATGGTAAATGGAGGGTGTGCATTGATTACAGGGAATTGAACAAAGCAACTTTGAAGGATCACTTTCCTTTGCCTTTTATCGATCAAGCATTAGATACATTAGCAGGTAAAAAGTACTTTTCATTTTTGGATGGTTTTAGTGGCTATAATCAAATTCAAGTAGCACCTGAAGATCAAGATAAGACCACATTTACTTGTCCATGGGGAACTTTTGCCTATCGAGTGCTTCCTTTTGGGTTATGTAATGCACCCGCAACATTCCAAAGAGCAGTACTAGGAATTTTTTCTGATCTAATCCATGATTGTGTAGAGGTTTATATGGATGATTTTACAGTTTATGGTAATTCATTTGAAGAGGCATTAGAAAATTTGGAAAAAGTCCTTATAATATGTAAAGAAACAAACCTTTCATTAAGCCATGAAAAATGTTTTATGATGTTTACTGAAGGTATTGTTTTAGGACATCATATTTCAGGAGATGGGATTAAGGTTGATAGATCAAAAGTTGAAGTCATCTCCAAGTTACCTATTCCAAATTGTCAAAGAGATGTTAGAAGTTTTCTAGGATTTACTCGTTACTATAGAAGATTTATAGAAAACTTCACTAAAATAGCATCTCCACTCTTCAAATTGCTTACAAAAGACTGTGAATTTAAATGGGATCTTGATTGTCAATCAGCCTTTGAAACTTTGAAAACAAGAATATCTGAAGCACCTATCTTGAGATGACCAAATTGGAAACTCCCTTTCCATATTTCTACGGATGCTTCAGATACAGCTCTAGGAGCTGTGTTGGGTCAAAAAGATTTAGTTCCTTATGCCATTTATTACACCAGTAAAAATTTGACCCCCACAGAGTTGAATTATACTGTGACTGAAAAAGAGTTTTTAGTTGTTGTTCATGCAATTAATAAGTTTAGACATTACATAACAGGCTATGAAACTTTTATTCATACTGACCATTCTGCAATTAGATATTTAATGAAAAAACCTGTTACTAATGGCAGAGTGACAAGATGGCTCTTACTTTTGAAAGAATTCAATATTACTGTGTTGGATAGACCAGGAAAACAAAATACAGTAGTTGATTTCTTGTCTAGGATTCATAATACTAAAGATGATTCTCCTATAGAGAATAAGTTTCCTGATGAATACTTGTTTGCAGTAACTATTAAAACTCCTTGGTATGCAGATATTGCTAACTATTTGGTTATAGGGAAACTGCCTTCACATTTATTTTCAAGTGAAAAACGAAAAATTATTCAGGAGAGTTCAAAATATTCATGGATTTCTAATGAATTTTTTAAAACAGGGCCAGATCTTGTGATCAGAAGATGTGTCAGGGAAGATAAAATGCCTGATATTCTTAAGGCATGTCATGATGAACCATGCGGCGGACACTTTGCAGACAAAAGGACGGCCTATAAAATCCTCTCTTTAGGATATTATTGGCCTTCCCTCTTCAAAGATGCAAAACAATATGTCAAAAGGTGTGACAACTACCAAAGATTAGGGAAACCTACCCTTTCAAATGAAATTCCATTGCAACCACAGGTACTCATTGAACCCTTTGAAAAATGGGCTTTAGATTTCATTGGACCTATTAATCCACCATCTAAGAAAAAGAAGTATATATTGGTTTGTATTGATTATGTTACTAAATGGGTAGAAGCCAAAGCATTAGTATCTGCTACTGAAAATTCAGTTGTTCATTTTCTTTATGAGGATATTTTTACTCGCTTTGGTGTTCCAAGAGAAATTGTGACAAATCAGGGGAGCCAATTCACATCCAATTTGGTGGAAAAGTTGATGGAAGAATACAAAATCAAGCACAGAAGATCTACTCCTTACCATCCACAAGCAAATGGTCAAGTGGAGTCCACAAACAAAGTTCTTGAAAGTATCATCACCAAAACTGTTCATCTACATAGAAGAGACTGGGCAGAAAGGCTTCCAGAAGCCTTGTGGGCCTACAGAACTACATGGAGGAATACAACAGGACATTCTCCCTATGAGCTTGTTTATGGGAAAGAAGTCTTGCTCCCCATTGAGTTCCAAGTCAAGACCTTCAAGATAGCAGTTCAGTTGGGGATGGACTTATCAGAAGCCCAAAAGCATAGAATGGAGCAGTTGAATGAGCTAGATGAGATCAGACAAGAAGCAATTTTAAGAACTGATCTAGTTCAATATCAAAGAGCTAAATGGCATGAAAAGTACATCAAAGAGAAGAAGTTTCAAGAAGGATATTGGGCATTGTTATTTGATTCCAAGTTTAAATATTTTCAAGGAAAATTTCAGACTCATTGGCTTGGGCCATATGAGATTGAAAAGATCTTTAGCAATGGAGCGGTAAGAATCAAGACCATTGATGAGTTTCAAACTCCTCTTATTGTGAATGGCCATAGATTGAAAGTTTATCATAAGCCACTCTCAAAAGAGGATTTTGTCAAAATGTTTCAAGAAAATTTTGCAATCAGGCTGGTACAGAAGAATTCTTCTTCTCCACCAGCCTAGCTTTTGTTCTTTTCAGTTAGAAAAAAATAAAAATAAATAAACAAATAAATAAATTTGTATAAGCCTGAAAACCAATCACTGATTGGCAGTCTTGTACAGAAAATATAGGGTGAAAATCAGGAACACCTGACACTCTATATTTTCCAAAAAAAAAATTCTCTCTTTCATTTCACAAGTTTTGTGACCACCCACTCCATTCCATTCCACTTCATTCCACTTCATTTCACTTCATTTCACTCCATTCCACTTCATTTTATCTATTTCATTCCATTTTCACCAATAAAATTCTTTTTCATGACCATTTCCATCTAGTCATTTGTCATCTGTTCATTCACCCAAATAATAGATGTGTCAGTTTCCGCAGCCAGAAGCAGATTCCACAGCTACTACTCTGTTTTCAAAAGAATGTACAGCCAGATGTTATTTCCAAAATCATGAAATAAAATGCAGGTATGAGGACCAAAAATGAAGACATGGAGCATTCAAGATATCAATGAGGAGCAACTAATTGAAGACCAAGGAAAAAGGCAAAGATTCCAAGGTATGAGTAAAATTCATTTCAAATAGCATTGAAAACAAATTTTTATATAGTTCTAAACCATAAGCTCCATCCATTATGTGCAATGATTATATTGACAAACTCCGTAACCCTCTCACGATCTCCATATGATCTTCTCGCATTAATTCTCAAACGGTTCCATAATTAAACCCCCGATCTTCACTCATACTCCGATATTCCACCGGTTGCAATGAGACGTAGTTGATTTGACCTCGGCTTCTTACGGCCGCATAAATCCATAGTCGTTGTTTAAATGTGCTCACACTTATTTTGCAGCCACCAAATTTCAAAACACTGCCAGATGTGTTATACTCTTCTTATTGTTCTGTTAATATCACAGCCGTATCTCTGCCGTGCTCACGAAACCCCTCTCTGTTCTGTTTCACTCCATTTCGTTCTCTATTACGCTACAACCTGTATACCCACTCTCTGATATCTACCTACAGTCATTGCTCATTTCTGTGCATTCAGCCGTTCTATTTCCATTGAACCTTGACGTAGACAAATTTTTGAAGAGCAGAAAGAAGGATGGGTAAATTGCTAAGCGTAGAACCAGAAGGACCTAAATTCATGGAAGAGTATCCGCAAGTAAGGGATATATTGAAGAAAGCAAAGTGGCTACTGTTTATCCAAAATTTCAGAGGCTACCATAAAGAAGTGACAAAAGAATTTGCAAGGTCGTTCAATGGCCTGGAAGTAGAGATTGGAGACCTTAAGTTTGCGGTGAACGAGGCATCTATAGCAACTGCCACAGAACTTCCTCAAGAGGGTGAGCATTGGTTTAAGAATAAAAGCATTAGTGATGAAGCCTGGAGAATAATCTTACGAAACCAAGGTATGGACATAACTATTTTTAAAAGAGGAATTCTTGTTCATACATTGAAAGAGGAATGGGCTACTTTGCTGCTAGTTGTTCAAAAATTCATTACCTGTGAAGGCCGTTTTGGGTCCATGTATATGTACCATACCAGATTGCTGATGAATTTTCTAGATAATCAAACTCTCAATCTCCCATATTTTCTATTAAATAGTTTGAGGAAGATGTCTGTGACTGTTCAGAAACATTTAGGGGATGTAGAACCACATCTATATCACCACGGTCTTGTAAAAATTTTGATTGAAAAAGAGCTAAAGGAGAAGAAAGACACATGGGAACAATTTTTGATTAGAAATTTCTTTGAGGAACCTCAGGAAATTCCTGAAAGTAGCACATCAAGAAGGAGTAGTAGAAAAAGAATAAATGATGAAACTCAAAGTACTCCTACTCAAGAAATTCCTGAAGGTAACACATCAAGAAGGAGTAGGAGAAAGAGAACAAATGATGAAATTCAAAATACTCCTACTACTACAATTGAAAGAACTGATAGGGAAGAGAGACTGTCAAAGAGGAAGAAGAAGGAAACCAAGGGTAAAAAGCCAATAGCATCAAAAGAGAGAAAAAGTATTGAGGCTAAACATCAAACCTCTTCTTCCAAAGAAGCAGATCATCAAATGTTATCTGAAAGATTGGTTCATCTTCAAGAACAATTATCTATAGCCAAGAAGAAAGAGAAAGGGAAACAAAAGCAAAAGGACAGTGTTCCACAACGTGTGAGAAGAAGTTCCAGACTTAAGGGGAAATTGAGGAAAAAGAAAATGAAAGGACCCCATTTCATTGATTTGGGAGAAGAAACATATGAACAATCCCCAGCTGACCATATTCCATCTCACTCTCATTCAGTTAGTGAACCTGGTTCATTTCATTCTCAGTCAGACATTGAACATAGTCCATCCCATTCTCAGCAAGATGTTGATGTGAGCCCTTCTCAGCCAGATTTTGAAGATAACTCTCCTTTACGGCTTTTTGGGGACAGCCCAATAAAAATGACACCTGATATAGACCCCAAGCAACAGGAAGTATATGATTATATAGAATCTTTATAAAAAGCAGCTACAAGTCCCAGTACTTCGTCCATTCAGCCTCACACAGTACAAGATTATTTAGTCCAATCACTAAAACAGGAAATCTTTGAGCTAGAGCTTGTAAATAGACACATTAAAAATGAAAATGAGACATTGAAGGAACACAGCAAATTGGAAAAAATCATTCATGATAATACCATGCTACATCTGGGAATATGGCAGAAGAAGAACAAGAAATTGAAAAGGAAATGCTAGAAGTTAAGCAGACTACTGGTTAATATCAAATTTAGGTGCCTAATGAAGAAGCCCACGATGATGGCAGCACCAAGGAAGAAGAGGAAAGGATTGGATGTACTGGCTGAAGTGTCAAGGTATATGAACTGAAGAAGGATTATCAAAATTTTGGTTGCATGAGGATATGCAACACCTTCACAGTGGGGGTATGTTGAGTCTCAAATCTGCATCTTTTCCATACACCTTTCTATACCTTTTTCATTCACCTGAACCTTCCCAGTTGTCAATATCATTGTATATTAATTGAAAAAGAGCATCTAAAATGGTTTTTAACTATATTTTTGTGTCTGCTGTTTGATTTAGATTTTGCTCATTTAGCTGTGGAATCTTGCCACTTTCCGTTGCTGCTGCAACTTTCCGCAGCCATTTTGTGAAAATCTATGTTACAGGTGTCTTCAAGAAAAACGAGCCACATGGGCAAGTCAGAAATGATGTGGACATGGATCGTGTCCTATTGGCTCGAGAAAATTCATCGAGGGAGGGTGCAGTCAAAGATGGCCAAGTGCAAGTCAACCGTAGAGTCCCACGGTGATAGGACTCTGTTTCTTATCACGTGGAGATTTCTATGGCCGTTTCTGAATTGCGGGAGACAAATCAACACTTGTACATGGCTCCATAAGCCGAATCCAGCATCCACTTCTCATAAATTTACTCCTCAACACGGCCATGATCCTAGATCTTTGGACGTAATGGTTTACGTGTTTTGTATCAGCATAAACTTTAGGAAATTAGTTACATCACCTTCAGTTATAAATAATGCGTTTGCATACACATAAGAGTTAGTTTTTATTAGTCTCCATTAGTTGCTAGATAGCTCTGTAATGTAATTACGTTGCCACTGTGCCGTAATATCACCTTTCTGTTATGACTGCATTTTAATATATAAGAAGACTATGTTTCCAAGTGTAATTTGTACTTGAAGATTGTTGCCAAGGCTAGTGTAGAGGGCCCCCCACAAACGAGGTTTTTGTGCATTATCAGATAGTTCTTGTTTTATTTCTTAAAGCTCATTGTGCCATAATTCATTCACATGTTTATACATTGCATCTTTCATGGTATATATGCTTCATTTCGGTTTATAATCTTTCATGCTTTACATTCTACTTCTGTCTTTCATTTTTTATGTTATTGTTAACTAATCAGTGTTCTCGTTTCAGGTTATAAATAGGCAGCCCGGGCATTTGCATAACTTTTTGACTAATGGCATGGAATTAATATTATTCCGCTGCTAATTTTCTTTTCTTAGTTTCTGTTTAATTTCAGTACTGCTTTGTTTATTTCAATCTTGCACATTTGTTTCAGTAGTTAGATTTAGAAATATCAAATTGTTCATGTCATTCCCGCTACTCCTCCGAAAGCTGCTGTACCGGACCGATGGGGAGGGGGATTGAATTATGAATGTGTAGTTTGATATTAGTTTACTTTCTGCAAGTTAGAAATATTAAATTGCTCATGACATCTTCAGTTACCTCCGAAAGCCATAGCTGGACTGATGGTGAGGGATTGAATTATGAATGTGTAGTTTGATATTAGTTTACTTTCTGCAAGTTAGATATCAGGTTACTCAAGTTTTTTATGGTTACCTCCGAAAATCATAGCTGGACTAATGATGAGGGATCAGAAGATAAGTTGATGTAATTTTATTTAGATTTACTTTGTTGCAATTTTGGATTTCTTTAAGCATAAGTTTCTTTTGTGTTTAGACAACAGCAAGAATAGTTTGGTTTTCATGCTCAATAGTTCATTGTTTTGATTTATTGGACTAGCAGCACATTTTCATTTCAGCAGCACATTTTCATTTCCTTTCAAGTTTTGTCATCATATGTTTCAAATTCCTTTTGAAGTTTCAAGTTGGTAAATCATTATAAAGGATATCATTTCCTTGAACAATCATAACCATATTTTTTTTTTATTTTAGAATTTCCATCTCACATTAGAAAACCAAAAACGACAAAAAAGTTAAGAAATAGGTTATCTTGGACATATAGTGCGCCACACTTCGTCAGCTTACGAATCCCGGATTGACAAATTAAATGTAGCAATTTAGGACACACTAAATTGACCAAACAATATTCTCGCTCATCATGGAAGGGAGACATGCAAATAATCAATGAAACAATGTTATCGAGCATAGTCTATGCTTTAATAATGTCGGATATACTAATATTCCAATAATATACAGCGGAAAACGAGAAATAGGATCCCATATTCATATTAAATGAAAATAAAATATGTGTGATACATTATGATGTCTCATACGCATATGTTAAGAAATTAAAAAAAAAAATTACATGCATATAATACATGAGATTTGCCTCATGGATTATAAAATGTTTTGTAAAATAAAAAAATACTAAATAAGGTTATTAATATAATGGAAAAATCCAAAGGCGTCATTAATTGAGAAGTTATTATGGAATTAAAAAGAAAAATCCAATTCAAGGTTATTAGTTCTTTAAAAAAAAATAGTAGTGTTAGAGTTGTTTTTGATTGATTCAAAAATTTCTAGCTTGGACTTAAGTAAGAGGATTTAAGCTTCTATAATGGAAATGAAACCATTTATAATAAATCTAGCTTGTGTTTACATTTAGTAATGAAACCATTTAATATAATTCAACTTGTGTTTACATTAGGGAATGAATGTTCCTCTAACTTTGACTAATCCTTTATTTGTCCATCTCTGATTGTTGGTGATATAACAAGAGACTTGCATTGGAAAATAGTTTTTGTGTACATGAAAAATGGTTAGGTAAGAAAGACATTGTTCTCTGAGAAATTACAACATTTATTATATGCATATGTAAATAGTTGCTTGATGCTCTACAGGTGATGCTCAGTCTTAAGAGAAAATGCATTGGGGGTACTATTACAAGAGGGAAAAAAATATAAATATGTGTTTATGCAATTTCAATGTTTTATTTTTGGAAATCCTCTTTAAAAGTATCAAACTTGATGATATGGAATGCTATTTGCATGGTGTTTACTAATATTTCTTGCTTGGCCATGAAGATAGTCATTGGAAATATCAAGAATAAAGTAGAGATGTTATTTGGGGCTTTCTATTGTAGGTGGAATAATTCAATTAAATAGTGTTGTATTCTATAATGGGAAAGACAAGAATATAGAACATATGCACAATTCCAACAACAGTAAAACAAGAATTAAACATGTAGAACTTGAAAAATGTGAGAATACATCAACACATCATACATATGGGAAGAAAACAACTGAACGATATCATTAAGGATCAAGAACAAGGTAAGTACACACATATCCAAAAGGAATGAACTCAAGCCACAAGATGGCTGAAATACACTAAAGGAAACTAGCACTGGAAATGTTGTACCACTACTACTGTTGCTACTAGAAACTATTACTACTGTGACGAAGAAAAAAGTGCAGTAGGATGCTGAAGTGATCAGAAATATTCAGGATTTTAACCATGAAATATACTAACAAAACCCAGAAAAACCGAGAAATAGTTTTGCCATATTTTAACTTTGGATTTTCGGTCCTTTTTTAGTGGCACACTACACCCGTGCTGGCTGAGTTACGCACTACCTGAAGAAAATTGCTGATATGGGGCTAAAAGAATTATCTATCAACTGCAATACCACCCAATCAACTCAGTAACTGAAGAAATGATCCTTTCTCCTGATCTCTAAGCTAGAAGCTTGAGATCTAGCTCTTGCTTTCTCTTCTCAAGTTGCAACTGCAAACTGCTCAACTATTGGACTAGACTGCATTGTCGAGGGGGCTTAAGATCAAACCTACTACTGCATGATGAAAGAATGCTCACAATTCATTTAAATGATTTCTCCAAAGTTTGGGAAAGACCCCTGATAGGATTCCAAACTAAAATACTGGGAACTTCCTTCCTCCCTTAGATCTGCTTGGATGGACTGCGCAATTCTTGAAGAAACTGCTGCTGCATGGAGGTATAAATTTCTGGCCAAATGTCAGATATCACAATGCTGCTCCTAGAAGACTAAGACGGAAGAAAAATATGAAAGAATTAACCCTCTATGGGTTTCCTTACTGAAATACTGAGAACTACCTTCCTCCTCTCAAACCCTAACATAGGAATCTGTAATTCCTAGAGTTGTATATGCAAAAGATAGGGGCTGAATGTGGCACCAATTCCAGATGATGAATAGTTTGTCACAATAACCTTCATAGAGTATGCACTCAAAGTCCCCCATGGGTAAGGGTGGGATTCCTGCTCAAGAACAACGGTGTGCTAAATAACGTAGGAGACTTAACTAAATAGCTGAAGCGTGCAAACAATGTAAAATGGTAATATAATATCAAGTTCCAAACTTATTTGATATGCTACCCTCAACTTCCTTATATGGTTGTGAGCCTTCCCTAGCCTTGGCCCACCTCATAACTGTGCTGCACATGTGGCTACTAGTCTCCATCAAGACTATGACGTCTCTGCATGATCTATGCATTTACTTTCCACTTGTCCATCATGTCTGCATTTAATGCACCACTTCCTCCATCACTGCATCATTAATGCTCTATGATCTTACTTTTATTCCTCTATTATCTCCATCATATTCCTGATTATTCTCCACAATCTCCACTATTCCTTCGTTAATGAGCTTCTCCACTACTCCATGATGCTGATTTATTATCTACTAAACCACATTCACAAAGAAAAATTTAATTTTATTCATATATGGGGTTTATGGGTCACCCCACCCTTTACTTAACTAAGTAAGAAAAATAAGAACTCTAATAGTCCAATTAACTGATGGAAAATTGGGAATATTACAGTCCTCCCCACCCAAATGTTGCTTTTCCTCAAGCAACTACAAAAGTGAATGCTACAATAATCCTCCTCCCTCCAAATGGCAACCATATGTTGTGTTTAGTCAATTTAGTGTCCTAAATTTCTAACATAAATTATCAACGAGGGCTAGTAAACTGATGAAGTGTGATGCAATATATGTGCCTAAGTATCCCTTTTTCTTACTTTGTTGTTTTTAGTGTTTTATTGATGTTTTGGGGTTTTTATATTTGATTCTTAGTATGCTACTCTATGCTAAAATATGATGTTAGTTCTATGTCAAAAGGGAGAAATGAAATTTTAATAAATGAATTAAAACATAATTTATTTGCAAGTTTTGTTCCTAATTAGAAAATGATGAAAACATCGAGTCCTAATCCATGTATATTATAGATTCTAAATGAACATTCATGAAATGAAAAGTAACTCTAAACACTACAACTTAATCTGATTCATTTAGTTAGAGATTTTTTGGAAGATCTTGTGAAAAAGATTAATTTTAATGCAATGAGGATCTCCTAAAACATAAAAAGAAATGCTGAAACAACTTATAACATTACAACTAAATCTCATTCATGAGTTAGAGGTTTATTGGAAGAGCTTTTTGAAAGATACTAATCATAATGTGATAAGGATCTTCTATGAAGAAAAATAATCAATAGCTCAAAATATTACAACTTAGTCTCATTCGTGAATTAAAGGTTTATTGGAAAAGCTTTTGAAAGAGACTAACTGCAGTATAATGAAGATCTTTTTTTTAACTAAATAACAGAAAATGAAATTCTAATAACTCAGAATATCACAATTGAATCCCATTCATTTAATAGAGATGCATTGGAAGAGCTTGAGAAAGAGACTAACTGCAATATCATGAGGATCCTTTATCTAAGCAAATGACATGAAAAATAATGGTAAAAGCTATGATTTCAAAAAGAAATCTAAGTAAGGAAATATGAAAAAACAAAATTGAAAATGACTTATCTAGAAAACATGTAAAACCTCCTCAAATAGTAGGGGCCATCTGCTACCAATTCGGTGTAATCCTTAGGTCCTTGAAGATGTGATCAAAACAACATCAAAGAACTAAACTTCTTTATTGATAAACTGACAAATATACTTCCCATTCCATCTTAAGCTTTGTTACAAGACACTCTATAATACTTTCTCTTCTTCTCCTATTTTTCTTCGCCCTTGATAGGAAAAATCTTCCCCTATTTATACAAAAATATGAGAAGTTATCTCATTAATGAGAGCCCATGAATCTCTCCCTCTATCTCTAGAGTTATAATCAAAATAGGAAATGATAAGACACATGTCTTTTTAGAGTTTCAATACAAATAAGAAATGAGACACATATCTTCTTAGAGTTTCAATACACAAAGGAAATGAGACACATGTCCTCACGATCCCATGATCTTCTCCACTCAAATTCGAATTTGGTTTTGGGAGGCCACATAAAGGTCTTTTAGAAGCTTCCTTTTGACCTACACATGTCACAAAACTCATAACACATATATAGATATATGAAACTATGTTAATTTTCTAGTTTCTAATCATAAATTCATTTTAAATACATAAAATGAATAACTTTGGAAGAAAAAGATCCTAACCCATATATTTATGAAAATGGTTACTTGATGTAGGGTTTTAGGTCAGATAGTTATGAAATGAGAGCTGAATGGTAATGACATAATGGAAATATGTATGAATATGGAAAACACTTTTGAGACTCAACCTGTTGTTCGAGAGCCCCTTCTATGCATGAGACATATGAATTGAAGTGGTTCCCCCTCCCCCCGCCCCCAAAGTAATGTCCCAAATCATGAATTATCTCTCCAACCCATTATACATGGAGTAGGATGTACCTCTCCATGCTCCCATCATTGGCCTTGTTGGCTCTGCTTTCTCCAATAATCGTCTCAACACTGTGAAAAATAGGAAATAAAGACATATGGGTTGACATGTGAAATTTCAAACCATACTGTCTCAAAAACAACCACCACAGCAATGCCTCTTGCTACCATACAACCCCATAATCATACCAAGTATGGTGGCCATACTCTCCAAACATAATCCAACATAGTAAGGCCTCCTCTTTCCATCCTCCCTCCTTATCATGTAAGGTATGGGAGAAAGTCATCCCATACTCTCCCAAGAGTAACCAATGCAGCAATGGCTCTTGCTGCCACCTCACACCATCATCATGCAAACCATGGAGCAAAAACATAATGATTGAAATGTAAAATGTCACATAAGCCTAATATAAACAAGCCCCCTCTTGTCATATCATGTGAGTTCCATGAAATGTCCCCAACAATAACACACTCGTTGACATAGGATATGTCATGTCAAGGCCAAACTAGGGTTGTCATGCCTCCGACTACTGCATCTCCTCAGTATTGTGTAAGGAATGAAACATAAAAATATGAAATTTCAGGTGGTAACCATACTCACCCAAGAAAATCCAACTCAACCATGCTTCTTGCTACCCTATGTCATAGATCTCCAAGTAGTTCACCAACCATTTCGTCATCATCCTCACCCATCCATCAAACTATGGGTGATGACTCATATCATTCTCCAACTTGGTTTCCATCTAATGGATAATACCATCCTCCTCAATCTAATGATCTTTACACTCCATGATATGTTGAAGTGCATCCTCCTTGAGGTTTCTCACTGAAAACCTCTCATCAATGACTTGGTAGAATCCATAAGATTATGAATATGCTATAGGAAAAAAAAAATCTTTGAGCTATGAGGTGCTCAATAATAAATATCTATCATAATAATGGGAGATGTTATCCATCACAAGATTTCTATCATCTATCATATGCCCATCCAATGCTTCATTAGTGAAGAGGTCATCAAAATCGTCCAAGAATAGTTGCCCCGCAACTCATGATTGCTCCTCAATGACATCGTTATTGATCTCCATGACGATGCATCTTCTATTTCATGACCAAACACAATGTTGAACTCATAGCTCGACATTGTACTAATTAGGACTATAGTTATCCCATCCTACAAAACTCCACACTTCAACGCAAAGTGTTATTTATATCTCAAGAATGAAAAACTTGGATGGCTACACATATCCCCCTTGAACAAGTCAAGGGTCCTCTGCGTAGTGATAGTTTTCTTCTCCAATTTAGCAAGGTGCTCTAATCCTTGATTATGTAATTTCCCTCATGGCATGATCTCAAAAATTTCAAGCTGAGGTGTTGAAATAATATGGGATGGAAATGTTTTCATACCTTGGATCAGTTGAAACTTGGAAACATCTTTCATAGCTACAAGAGTTCCTCCAACTGGTCCAATGGCTTCTCCAACTACCGGTAATGGTGGTGCCTGCTCCTCTTTAACTGTACCAGCACTGGTATATGCCTCCTCTTCCTCATGCATCTCCTGAATCATGCATGGGACTCTCAATGTCAAGTTCTCAAGACCATATTGTGAAAATTCAAGTGCTCCTTCACCTGATGCAAATACTTCTGCAGCTCGTTCTGGTGGTAGTTGCTCCTTTTTCAGAGTGATAGTGATGACATCTTCCTTTGGCTGCTCATTTGCTTTCTCCTCAATGTGGGAGAATTTCTCTATGGAAAGTGTAATAAATTTTCTTATATTAAACTTCTTTGTCACCCTTTGAGTTAAATCTACATAATAAATCACCCTTGCATGTTTCATATGGTTGAACCACCAATCCTTTGCTTCACCCTCAAGGTGCAGCACTGCAATCTCAACAACCTCTCTTTATTAAATTGGATATAGCAAGAAGAATGCATCTAACTTCTTCCTCTAAGTGTTTGTTGTGCTTGTGCATGATCCTTCAAATACAGGCATGTAGAATCTATTGTGTCATTTTCTTCTATTGTTGTTGTGGGATCTCCTTTCTTTTTTGAGTTGTAAAAACTGTCGGATAGTTAGATTCTCCTTGAATGCCCCAGACTGTGATTTGTATTATGAAAGATATTTAGTTTCATGCTCCATGTTTCCTCCATATCCGTGCCATTCGCCTTTATCTTCAAAGAAAGTGGACATAGTATATCATTGTGGAGCTCTATGCATTACTGATTTCTTTTGGTGCTGATAGGAAGTGCTTCAACCTTCCTGATTCTGACGCCCTCTTGAGGTTTCTCTTTTCCTTCCCATTCTGATTTATTTAATTTCTATGGAGAGATCCTCCATATATCCAAACAGAAGTGTGGAAAAACTTAATCCTTCCTCCATTGAAGCCTTCTTATTTTATGCTTCTTCTTCTTATTCTTTTGATGTCATGAAGTGCCCACAAGGCGGGCCAAATATCATGCTCTAATACCACTATATATTACAAAATGGGAAAGACGGGAATATAGAACATATGCACAATTCCAACTAAGGTAAAATAATAATTAAACATGTAGAACTAGAAAAATGTCAAAATACATCAAAAAATCATACATATGGGTAGAAAATAGTTGAACCATATCATTAAGGATCAACAACAAGGTAAGTACACAGTGCTCCAAAAGAAATGCACTCAAGCCACATCATGGCTAAAATACGCTAAAGGAAAGTACACTACAAGGAAAAGACCCTTTAGAGGAGGTTATAAAGGAGGTTTTAGTGTTCTAAAGTTGGCCAAAATTATGAAAAAAACATTTTCCACAACATCCGTTTATGGTTACAGAGGTTTTGGCAGAGCTTTTAACAAAAATTCAACATAGCTAAAAAAATGGGCGACCGAAGGTTATTACGGATGTTTTTTTTCATCGGTGCACTACTCTAGATTTAATGGACTGGTGTGTACATGTAGAAGGCACCTTGGGGCAGTCGAAAGAGAATGTACCAGGACATTAAGTTATAAAACTGCACCGGGCATAGTGTTGATGATACAACGCATGGGGTCGTTCTAATTGGTCTTGAGATTTTTACGGTGGCCATAGGTTGTATCAACGCGCTGGTGTGTAGACGTATAGAAATTCACCGGTGCACAGTATTACAAAAAGGCACCGAGATATACAATTTCTATCGGTATTCATGTGGTGCCGATAGGTCATACAAATGTACCGATGCTTATAGACACACAAATGCCTGGTGTGCAGTATCACACAAATGCAACAAGATTTATAATTGGTATCGGTATTCGTGTGGTGCCCATAGATCGTGCAACGGTACTAGTGTGCATATACACATAAACGCATGGGTGCATCGTACCACACAAAGAGACTGATATTTTTAATTGGTTTTGGTGCTTGTTCGATGATTATAGGTCGTCGAAACACACTGGTGAACTTCTTAATAGAAACACACGGGTGTACAGTTACTGACACACACCGGTTTTCATTTTGTATCCTTTAGAAACATCAACTATGACAATGCAATTATTGTGATTCTTTTAAATTCATTATTCATCAAAATTCGATGCATCTTATAACAATATGCATATTAATTAATTTTTTATTAATGCATTTGAATGTGATGTTTGGATTAATTTTTTATATCATATCATAATTATTGTGGTTCTTAAAAATTAATTAATCATCAAAAGTCAACACATATATATCTTATAACAATATTCATATGAGTTAAATTTTTATTAGTGCATTTGAGAACCACAATGGAGAACGCAATAGCGACAATGGAGAATGCAATAGAATAAATTAAAACATATTTTATGGTATATAATATATATGAATAAGAGAGTCTTTATCATAAAAAATGGTACAATTATTGGTATCCCTTTGTCTTTCAATTAGGACACTATGTCCATTATATTAAACAAAATGTCTGATTTGACAGAGATATTTCAAAAAATACAGCAACTTACTTTGATATCCAAACAGAGAGATCATCATTCTTCGATTGAACTGTTGTAACTGGTAGAGCTACTTCCATGACATAGGTTATTTTCAGGAATGTTTTGTTCATGGTGTGGATTGTTTTCTTTTTCTTCACCTTCCATCTAAAAACATAAAAATAAACTGAAATTAGTGTATATACATTGGTGGGAATAATGAAAATTGCAATATTAAATAATAGACATCAATGTAAATCAAAAAGAAAAATGACATACCATAACAACAATTGACTCATAAACTATACACATTCTTCCAAAACAATGTACCATGCCAACTTTCAAAATTTCATTTGTTGGCGCAGTTCCATACTTTGTTTCTTGCAAGTTTTATAGCCCATAAAAAATCATATATTTAATATAAAAGATTTTTTTGTTCTATAAATTTTAGATGGAGCTAAGTAAAACAAGATTGATAGATGCTTACAAATTCCAAAATTAATTTATGATATGCCAACATATACTCACAACCCATATTTAACCCAATTTCAATCAATTTGTCTGATGGTTCTTCTTTGTATGTTAGCACCTGTTTAAATACTTTCAATGATGATTTTTGTAAAACAACTTAAAAAATACAAAAATGAAATCTAGTTAAGCTGTTATAAGGAATTAACAATTATTCACAAACTTAGATATCAAGCCTTTTCTTCCTTTTCGTCCAGTTTTATGTGCTAAATCGGTTCCATTTTCTTTTCTTTTCTGCAAGAAAATTCTTGAGAGTTAATATTTAATGCTAAATTGTTTATTTATTGTACCTTATGATCGAAAAATTCAATGATTACATATTACATTTGAAGAAACTTATTGTTGAGATGGCTCCTCATGCGATGCAATTTTGTCCATTTCTTTGACCATCCCCTTGTACACCTTTTTGGACATTCCTACTGGCATATTTATGATATCAGCTCATTCCTCTTTTGATATTTTCATAATCTTCCTGAAAATGTAACATGACAATAAAATATTTAATTTTTATATTGACATCTAAAAAGTAAATATAACAAAAGTGATTTTTATAAATAATTCTTGGCAAACATTTAAAGGAATATTATTTTTTCATTCCTTCTTTTTTGTTGTTGTACATTTTTTCTATTAAAAGTGTGACATGTCTCACTGACCAATTCTCTGGAAACTCTTTTTGTAGTATAGACAAAATTTGGTTCTTGGAATCATTGCATTGATTTTTGTATTGTAAGTGGAAAGAACGTCTATAGATTCATTCCACTAGACCCCTCAAACTTTTGTAAAATTTTTACCCCCTTTCGCTAAATTCAAGCACCACTCTAGATGAGCTAAGGAGAAATTCATTTTCATTTGCGTGTACTATTTTTTTCTTTTCTTAGAACAACATTACTTTTCTAAGTTGTTGGTCCCTATAGAACATTAAAAAAATTTCAATTAATAGACTATTTGACACGTTATCTAAAAATTTTAAGTATATTTTTAATGATAATTAAAAAAGGAAACTCATATTGGATCAATAGTATTTTTTCATTCACCTTATTCATCCTTTTGCAATTTTTCCATCAAGCATTTATGCTCTTCTAGTCCTAGATCATAAATAATCTTATCGAGCATTGTCATTTTGTGGCTCTACATGATACACAGTAAACAATACATATTAGTTAAACTTACATATAGTTAAAAAATAATATTTTTTATAAAGAATTTACAAAGAACTTGCATTTTTTTCTTTTCTTGATGTGTTATTAGTATTTTTATTACTTGATCTCTTGTCACTCATTTCTTTGATCAATCTAAAACCTCTACCATATCATTCATTAATATATTTATAAATAAATTATCTACTTTTCAGGTAAAAAATAAATCTCAAGACACCGGTGCACCTTTCTTGATGTATGCACCTTGACCAATGCGTGAGGGTATTACCAATGCACTATAAAATAGTATAATAGACTGTATGATGTGTGGGGTATTATACACACACTGCAGAAATAGTGTAATACACTGTATGGTGCTATCCTCATAACATGAAGCACCGACACCCTATTTCAGATATGGTGCACTGATTTAAAATAAATTGTTTTCAATTTTTTTATTACATAGTGCTTGCACAGTGTGCTAGTTACACAGGGCACACCGATAAAAAAATCCATTTTTTCTAAAAATTCACACAATGGCCGAATGGATTGGGATCCGACTATACAATTCGTCCCATGGGGTGGATGTCAATCTAAAATGAGAAGACCTAATTCTGAAATCACAGAAACGGGGAGAAGAAATGGAAAAAACAAAAAAATGAAGGATTTAGGGTAAAAATTGATAAAACTGCAGAAAAAATAAAAAAAAATAATCAAATTTAATCATGAAATGGTTTGAAATTCTATGATACAGGGTTTGAATCACCAGAGATTTGGTTTATAATTGTCTGAATACTTTTGTTCGAATGTATTTCACTGCTCCATAGTGCGCTCATGCTCTCTTGCTCAAGGTATGTCTCCTGCAAATATATGGTTGAAACTTTTAGCAAAAATAGTGAAATAATGAAAAATGTCTAGTATTTAAAAAATAATTTTGTGAAATTAGATTTTCGAAAATATTTTGCCACCCATTTTTCAATTTGCCACTTTTTTTTCACTTAAAGAAAAGATAGTTGCACTTTTTTTATTTGTTTTTATTCATCACTGATACATCACTTAATAGCATTGCACTAGTGCGTATTTTTGTAACACCGGCACTGGTGCAGTGATATGTACCGTAGCACCGATTTGCGGTTAAGGCACTTAAATCACTTTTATGTGTGTACACCAAAATTTAGTGAAATCCAACCATAAAATTGAGAATTAGATTTTTTTTTTTCTTGAGAATTAAAATTATAATTAAAATTGTGAATTGGAATTCGATAAATTCTTGATGGAAATAACTATTCTTCCAATTCATTTTGTTTATTGTAGGAGGTCCCGACTGATTATGTGGAGAGAATGCAATGTGGGATGTGCGAAGATGTAATACTATAGGGCCCATGTGGGAAATTGTGCCATGTGAACCTGTTATAATTGGAACTTAACTATTTTCAATCAATATGTTTTAGAATATAATCTACAGATAGATGGATGGCCTGCCAACAATTAGTACATATAATTTGCAGAATGGTAATTTTCTGGGAGCAATGACAACAAATCCTTCATTATGCATTTGTTAGCAGAAGAAGATTGATTTTCTACTAGACGATGCAGTTATTACATGCGGAGGTAAATGTTTCCCATAGAAAATGAGTATAGGGTCGAGTAGAGGAAAGACATTGCAAAATAAGCTATTACATTAGTTTTTCCAATGGGAAACCAATTTGCAGGTGGAAATATGGTAGATGCAGGTATCTATGCTTTTCTTCCCACAGAAATGGTGACTAGATTTCCATTTATAATACGAGCAGACTTTTTACTATTTTCATCCAGAGGACCACAACTCAGACAAGTTAGAGATGCCATTCAGGTTCAATTGAAACCCGAAGATGTGATTTTATGCAACGTCATCTTTGTCAGTAAAAGTTTATGTAAGCCAACCAAAGCTCGGACAATACTACCAACTGATTTTAAACACATTTTGGAGAATTTTTCCCTTCATGGGACCCACCAGCCTGATCAAAAATTTCAATTGATCTTTCTCTATTGTCCTAAAGGGAATGAGAATCCTTCCCTTCATGGTGCCTCTTGGATTTATCAACTGCCTCAATTGATCTTTCTCTGCCATGAATTATGCTCTCCATTACTCCATAATGAGACCTCTTAACCCTATCGTCAGCCTCAACCGAATGCTCTCTGTTGGTCTCAACATGTACTCCTTTTGTACTCTGTCGAGCTATCTAGCAGTCTGCATCCCCGTAAGCATCTATGTCCATATTTCTATTTGAATCACTCATTTTCTCTGCCAGAAAATTCTCAGCCAAAACTCAAACTCTGATCTTTTCAAACCCTCATCTCCTCAGAAAAATTCTCGCCCGTAATTCGAACCCTCTGCTGCTCCAATATTGCACTTTACAGAATAACCCTGTTCTGGGGCGCACTGTTTTATAGGGGCACTGGGGTAGTTTGAAAGGTCGAGGTTTTTTTTTGGCGCGGTGCTTTATGATGCACCAGTGCGGAAGAGTTGTGAAGCATCGATGCATCTGGGTAATAAGACGCACTGGTGCATGTGATGATGATAAGCGCACCGGATTGTATGAAGTTTTTTTTTTTTGTATGTAAGATCATAATAAAATAATGATAATTCTAAAGTACATGAATTTATTTGCACTATTTTCTAAACTTTATTATGTTACAAAAATTCATATTATTCTAGATTTATTATTTCAAAATTATTTATAAATCTACAAATTTAAATATTCTAATAAAATCATTTCACATTAATACAATTAAAATTTTCACATTAACACAATTTAAATTTTACAAATATTTTACATACAGTTACAATTACAATTACAATTTTACAATTTCACATATAATTACGATTAGAATTAGAATTAAAATTTTAATTTTACATACAATTACATTTGCAATTAGAATTTTACAATTACAATCATTTCATGGTAATACAATTAAAATTTTACAAATATTTTACATACAATTAGAATTACATTTACAATTAAAATTACAATTTTATGAATATTTTACATACAATTACAATTAAAATTACAATTACAAATACAATTACAATTTTAGAATTTTACATACAATTAGAATTAGAATTACAATTTTACAATTTGTCATATATACAATTACAATTAAAAATACAATTATAATAATTTCACAATAAATTAAATATTAAGATTACAATTTTACAATTTGTCATCTATACAATTACAATTAAAATTACAATTACAATCATTTCACAATAAATTAAATATTACAATTCCAATTAAAATTTTACATTAAATATTTTACATGCAATTAGAGTTAAAATTACAATTACATATACAAATACAATTTTACATACAATTAAAAGATAAATTTCAATTACAATCACAACATAAAATTTAATAATATCATGGTCATTTAATATTAAGTTAATTAATAAACATCACAATCATGATAACCATCATACAAGCATCATATTCGACTAAAAAACACATTCAAACATCAAATTAACATTATATATTAACATCATCACAACACAAATATCAAATATACATCTCATGTCAAATAAATCACATATCACATACACATCTTTCTGCAAGATAAACATTAAATGAACATATCTAACATGACCTAACAATATACACATCATGATGATCACCAACGTGTAAATTAAGTACAACTACAACATGAACATAAAATACATGGAATGTATATATATATATAACTGAATAATGTTAAAAATATACAACTGTAATATAAATGTCATGGATCAACTAGTGGTAGTACAACATCAATAGTAGTACTAGCGTAGGCCTACTTAGTCACTAGTGCAGCCTCAACGTTCAATGGTTGAGCCTGCTCATGATCATGACTAGTACTGATGAATGGATCAGTTGGTGGTAGTATAACATCAATATAAGCAGTACTAGCGGAGACATGCTCAGCCAATGGTGCATCCTCGACACTCGATATTTTAGCCTACTCATGATCATGACTAGTACTAATGGATGGTGCAGGGTGCTGACTAGATGTGGCCGATGGTTGAGCCTCAACTCCATGATGACTGCTAGATGCTAGTGGAGCTTCATGCTCATAAAGCATGCTGCACGGTGAATGATGATGAGATGAGTCGCTGCTCACAGACAGTTCATCATGTGTTGTGACTCGAGCAGGCTTATAACGTGCAACAATCCTCCTCAGTTGTGGAAGAGTTGTCGTAGCTCCAATTACATCCCACATCAGACTGTACATGTCACATGGCATGCCTCTCCACATCTGTACTAGCCTATCATCGGGTTGTATGTCTTTGTAATGAAAGGGCCTGATGCACTCCTTAAAAATCAATGCACTGAGTTGGTCGCCAAAATCCATCGTGTATCTAGTATTAGATCGATCGTGCTTAGCAAAAGGCAGTACCAGCGCATGAGTAGGAGCATGTCTCTCTGCACTTGCCTCTTGATCATGATCCTCGGCATCTGCCATGTCCTGATCATCATCAGGATCCATACCTAGCTCATGTTGTGATTCTGGCATCTCCTTGCCATTAAAAGAGCCAATGTCTGCAAAATATATGCAAGTACACAAAAATAATTAGAAAATTTCATTACATAATTTAATAAAAACAAGTCAAAGAACATGTTAGAATAAATATAAATAAAACAGTAATATTACCTCTATCATCTATTGGCTCATCATCTGTGACAAGGATGTTGGCACACCCTCGCTAATCCAATCCAGCATAAGGATAGGGGACCATAATGAAGAGATGTAGCTCGTCAACACTGGCTAGTAACTCTAGTGCATCATGCGATATTCTCGCTAGAAACATAGTGTCTCCCCTCTTGGGCATCATCTTCCCACACATGTGCATATGAGACTCCAACATTGGCCTACGAGGTTGTCGAAGAAAAGCAGGCCTCATCTCTAGAAATCTCTCAAAAAATAAACAAAAAGATCTAAAGAAAAAGGGAAGTCGACCCTCCCTTCTGCAAGAGCATGGCATCTATCTAAGGCCGTACAAAACTGCCGCAAAAAAATGGCTGACCACCTCACAAGTTATGTCTTCTGTACTAAAGAAACAACATAATATAGAAGTAGGCAAATAATGTGTTTCTTGTCACCGGTGTTGTGTGAAATGGTAGAAATGAGAAGTGAGAGGCACTGCACGTCCTGTCTAGTAAATGCACCAATACGTAGCTGACCTCCAGGGACTTGAAACTATGAAGGAGAAAATACCTTTTCTCCAATGTATCTCTGGGAGTAAAATAACTGACTCCCTGCTACACAACCAAATAGAACCTCTAGGATCGAGGGAAAATCCACCCCTCCTTGATAGCCCTGTAATGAAATAAATATCCTCCTTAGTAGGTGTGTACCACTAGTCAGGACCAACCTGGAAAGCCTGTTGGTGGGCATTCCACCTACGGATAAGATGTCTCAGAAAGACACTATGGGCCTTTAGGGAAGTAGCCTTCTCATATAATTTTAGGATGCCTACCTGCCTTCGGAACCTCTGGGTATCTGCTATAATAGGGCGAGGGTACGCATCTCTCTCCCTCTCTTGTGCCTCCCATTGGTGAAGCATGTCATACTGCTCCACCTGTTGTTGCTTTTGTTCCTCCTCTTCTCTCTGAATCATTGAAATATTAAATAATTTTCTTTTTGTTAAATCAGACACTTATTTAGGAATATACATATATAATTTTTTTTGAAAAAAAAAAAAATAGACTAGTGAGTGCACCACAAAAATAGTCATGCACTGGCTCCAGTATGTCTTTTGTTTACAAAGAACCAGAGGTAGTGCCTTAGATGACATACAACGCATCGTATGCAGTGCACCTAAAATTTTTTCAAGCCCTGTTGAATATATATGGTGTTAGAAGAGCGGTGCGCTGACTAAAATATACGCCCCGACGCATATAGTCGTTCCTGACAAATTACATAGTTAACGGTGTAATATTTTACCTGACCACACCACTGACCCTATCACAATGACGAATGTGGTGCACTGATAGACACCAGGGTAGATATATCCATCAACACACCGCATTACTATTCCCATGTTCAATGGTGCGCCCCGCTAAATGACCACACCACAATTATATTTTTATTTTAAAATAATGCAGGGCGCCTTTCAGTACTACCTCGGACACGATGCAGATACCATTAGCATCGGTTGCAGTGAAACCTGCAAATTTTACAGGTAGCACCGCTTACCAGTGCGAGCCGAATGGCTTGTGCACACTGCACCACATTTTTTTTCATTTTTGTTGGTTAATTTTAAGGTTATTTCAAATTCCAATCCACTAGAAAGCTTAATTATGGAAAAACTAGAAAAATACCTGTATATTTCACCATCGTGGAGGAATATTAGCTGTATAATTTGCAAAAGAAAAATTTCGCAACATTTTGCAAAATTCAAGCTCGAGGTTAGCGGCCAATGCATAGCAGCAGTGTGTGAAATGGGTGCAATGGGAGCACCGATGTGAGGGCAGCTCAAAGGAGGAGAAATTGCACTAGTGCTTGAGAGCTCTGGAGTACTGAGAAAAGTGAAAAATGTGGTTTTTTGGCCATAATTTATTTTATTTAACCCTTCTCTGGCATGTGGGGTTTTATAGGCGCATCGGTGCAGTTTCTTAAGACCGCACCGGGTGATTTCGGATTTGGTGCGTTGCTTTATGATGCACTAGAGCGGTTATTTAACACCGCACTAGGCTATTTCAGTTTTGGCGCGGTGTTTTATGATGCACCAGGGTGGAATAGTCATGAAGCACCAGTGCTTTAGAGTAATAGGATGCACCAGGCGTGTGCATACAGAGCGCACGGTGTCTGGTGTGCTAATTTTTTGTGTGATGGGTGCTTTCTCTTGTAGAGTGCACTGGTAATTGAGAGAAAAAAAAGAGAAAAATGTGGGTTTTTGGCCGTAACTTTTTTTTTATTTAACACTTTTTCAGTGCATGTGTTTTAGAGGCACACCAATGCTGTTTCATATGAATGCACTGGTACAATTTTGTTCTGGCACATTGTTTTATTATGCACCAGTGCGGTTTCATAACATTGCACCGGGAAGTTTCTATTTTGGCGTGGTGTTTTATGTTGCGTCAGCACGAAATATTTCGAAAGTGTCGATGCGTGACAATAATAAGACACACCCGACCGGTGTGTATGGATTCCATGGTGTTTGGTGTGCTAATATTTTGTGCGCACCGGTAATTGGGAGCCTAGAGTACTCAAAAAAGTGAAAAATCTGGTTTTTTTATGAAACTGTTTTCCGGTGTGCGTGGTTTATTGGTGCAACAGTGTTGTTCCTTATGAGCGCACCAGTCGGTTTGTGTTTTGGGGCATTGTTTTATGATGCACTGGTACGTTTTCTTAATACCGCACTGGGCAATTTTGGTTTTGGCGCGGTGTTTTATGATGCACTGCCACAGAAGATTTTTGAAGCATTGATGCTCTACAGTAATACAACGCACTGGGTGGGTCTGTATTGAATGCATGGTGTCTGGTGTGCCAATTATTTGTGTGAACCGGTACTTTCTCTTGTAAGGAGCACCGATGAGATATTGAATGATAAGCGCACCGAGCGGAAAACATCCGCAAAATCCTCCGCCCAATAACCTTATTTAGTAACCTCAGCTAGAAATGGATGTAAGCATATTTTTATAAGGGGTTCCTCAAAAACATCTGCTAAAGGGTCTTTTCCTTGTAGTGCTAGGACTATAAATGTTGTACTGCTACTGCTGCTGCTACTGGAAACTGTTGCTACTATGACAAAGAACTATGTGCAGGAGGATGTGGTCTTGCTTAGAAATATCTAGGATTTTAACCACAGACTCTACTCAACAAAACCCAGAATTGGTTTGGCCAGATCTTAACTTTGGATTTTCGTCCCTTTTTGTGTGGCACACTTCACCCCTGCTATCTGTCACCCCTACTGGTTGAGTTACGCACTCCCTGGATACAACAACTAATATGGGGCTAAAATAATGATATACTAGTTGTAATAGCACCCACTCAAATCACTAACAAAACAACTAATCCCTTTTCTTGATCTCCAAGCTAGAAGCTTGAGATCTAGCTCCTCCTTTCTTTGCTTAAGTTGCAACTATAAACTACACAACTCCTGGACTAAACTGCACTACCAAGGAGGCTAGAGTTGTAGCCTACTGTTGGATGATGAAAGAATGCTTGCAACTCATGTAAATTATCTCTCCAAAGTGATGGAAAGACCCCTCACAAGATTCCAAGCTAAAATAATTGGAAATTCCTTCCTCCCTTAGATCTTGCTCGATGGAGTGCACAATTCCTGAAGGAACTCCTACTACATGGAGTTATAAACTGTTGGCTTGATGCCGGATATTACAATGCTGCTCCTGAAAGACTGAAATGGAGGAACAACATGAAAGGATGAACCCTCCATTGGTTTGTTAGCTGAAATTCTAAGAACCACCTTCCTCCTCCCAAACCCTAAGACAAGAATGTGTAATTCTTGATGTTGTATATGCTGAAGAGAGGGGCTGAATGTGGCACCAATCCTAGATGATGAATAGTTGCTCACAATAACCTTCCGAGAGTATGCACTCAAAGTCCCTCATGGGTCAGGGTGGGATTCCCGCTCGGGAACACCCGTGTGCTAAACAACACAGCATACTTATCTTAACAGTTGAAGTGTGCAAAGAATTCTAAATGACAATATAATATCAAATTCTAGACTGGTTTTCTTTGTTTCCCTCATCTTCGTTATATGGTTGTGAGCCTTCCTTAACCTTGGCCCAACTCATAACTATGGTGCACATGTGGCCACTAGTGTCCATGAATATTGCGTTGTCTCTCCATGATCTCAGCATTTACTTTCCACTCCTCCATCATGTGTACATTTAATGTACCACTTCCACCATTACTACCTCATTAATTCTCTATTATCTTACTTTTAGTCCTCCACTATCCATCAAATTCCTCATTATTCTCCATAATCTACACTCTTCCTTCATTAATGAGCTAGTCCACTACTCCATGATGTTGATCTACTATCTACTAACCCACATTCACACAAAACGGTAGATTGTTTTCATCTATGGGGTTTATGGGTCCCTCCACCCTTTTATTTACTTAATTAAGTAAGAAAAGTAAGAACTCTAATATTCCAATTAACTAATTGAAAATTGGGAATATTACAAATAGTAATTCCCACATTTATTTTATGCATATATAAATAATAATAGTTATTCTATAATAAATTCCCACATTTATTTTATTTATATGTAAATAGTTGATTGATTGTTTGCATGTGGTGCTGATACTTAAGAGCAAGCACATTGATTTTACTCTTCTAAGAGGAGAAACCATAGAAAAATTGTTTTTATGCAATTTTGATACTTTCTTTATGGAACTCATATTTAAAAATATCAATCTTTGTGATATGAAATCCTATGTGCATGATTTTTACTGAGATTTACTCGCTTGGAGAAGAAGAGTGTCATTGGAGGGATCAAGAATACAGTAGAGATGTTATTTAGGGTTTCCGAATGTAGGCCATAGTAATTCATTTAGTATATTTCTCATTCACAAATCCGATATACATGCCACATAAATAGTGCTCATGAGATCCAACATATTCTGAACGAGGAATTGTTTGTTGAGAGAATCTCTCAACAACCAAAAAACTAATCTTACCTATTTACTAATGTAATCATTATATCAAGTGTCCACATTAATGCTTACATTTACATCATTAAAAATATCATTACAAGAAACATAAATTAAAAATAGTCACATATGTCTTCTTGGTCTTCCTCGACAATTATATCCACTTTGAAGTCCCCATGACAACGTTCTTCTCACCACCACAATTTTCAAGCTTCCTATTCAACTCATTTAGTACATAATCACCTTTGACCATCTTTGATGAAGTTTGTATAATTGACGTTTCTTGATCTCCTTAATGAAAATATCAATATTGGATTGTATCCAACAGACAATTATGCAACTCACCTTTCTACGCACATGGATCTTATAAAATTATCTTGTAAGAGATGCTCTTGAGGACTGAAGGACAACAAGACCCTTAAGAATGTAACACATTCACATAATAAAATTAGCCATACATTCTTTGAGAAACAAAGAAATTCGAGAACGCCTAATTTAATTATATTCCTCTATTGATCAATTTATTTTGCACCTTTACAAACACAATATAAGAAATGAACATGAAACTATTTGCTTTCCTCCGAGCAGAAACATGTCTACTCATCGTATGACATTCTAATATGGATTTAGCCATCGTTGTCTATAATATAACAAAATAATGAAAACACTACAAAAGATTCTTCAAAATATAATCCAAAACCCACTCTTTCGCACACATGCTATATGTTTAATTCACTAGAGTAGGCACTATAAATATCCTCACACCAATACAAAAAATTACTATAGTAACATCAACCTTTGATAAGAATAACGGCCACAAAAGGTACTTTCTTCCTCAAAAAACATGATAATGAGGCCGAGAGCCACCGAGTAACATTTTTTTGTTTAACGTTGACCTAAATAAACTGTGAACATAACTCTCGTCGAAGTAAAATATGTGAGAGTTGACCTGGTCCTATGCACCCCTGTGGTGAAATAAAAGAATAATTCATACAAAATATATACAATATTGACGGGAGTGGAATATAAAACTGAATATTAGAGTGAAGATAAATTACCAAGTATAAATTTACAGATATTCTTTCTTTTAGGAACAAAGAAAAACCTTCCGAAGCACATAATAAATTAAGTCTTTTAAAAAAGTTATCTATCTTAGAGTAAATATCCAGACTCAACCAATAGTCGCTACAACCAGATAGAATAAATGGAACTAAAATTAGAAAACCATTGAATATAAAGGTGATCATAATCTCTATAGATATGAAACCCTAATTCTTAAACTACGAAGGTAGCCTTGGATCTAAGGTGAGTAAGAACCTAGAATAAAGAGGAAATAATGTTTGATGGTAACTAGCTCTAACATGAGTATTGCTCTCGAAAGGAAAGGTGGAATCTCTAAAAATAATTGGTTTCGAATCATAACCTCTCATAGAATTTCTTGCAACTGAAATAACACGAGGAAGTAAATTATTAGAAAAATATAATATATGAATGGAATTAAATGGGAGTCCTTGAATTCTAAAACTCAAGATCTTCAAAAATGATACTGTACCTGTAACTCTTTGTCAACTTGTAGTAAGGTTCCACCAAAGGGAAAAACTGTAACAAGTGTTAAAGACTAATATTTCCTTGGAGCCATTTTGATATCTTGTGGCTGGAAGGAAACTAAGAAATTAAAGATAATTTTCCAAAAAATGAAAGGTCACGGTAAGTTACCTCAAGCCAATGGTCTTCAATCTAATCAGTGAGCTCGACTAAGCAGGACCTGAATGACCATAGGGGTATGGAAACTTCCAAGAAGAGAAATTTGTTACTGTAATACTAGAAAATAAGCATTAATAGGAGGAATAACATAAACTTAACAGATACACTCTTGATCCAAACCAAGGAAAATACCGTACCTCGCAGTTGTGAGAAGAAAAATTATTTAGTTTCCGTAAGCTCTCGCATCGTGAGGATTGAAAAAATATAAGGCCGCAGGTAGGAAAATTTTAGAAGTGAAAAGAAATATTCCAAGGATGAAACCCATTGTGTTCTAGAGAAAAAATCTAGAGGCGAAGAACTATAATGAGGGTAGGGTGTGCGGAGGGAACAACGTGATTACCCAAGAACCATCTCGAATTTTCTCATCCATTTATTTCAATACCCTAATCAGAGAAATCAATGATGAATGACACATCAGGAACCATAACCAAGGAAAGTTCTTCATAACAATTGTAGAACTTTATCTAGGAACGTATACCTTGAATTAATGTCAATCTAACATATGTATACATATAAATTAATCCTTACCTGCAAATTAAATCATCACATTAGATATCCCTAGAAAAATAATTAAGGAAATATAATTTGATTATTTACAATGTAAAACCATATTTCAAGGGTAACGAAAAAAATATACGGTACATGCCACTTAATATCCTCACTCTTCATGGAAATGAGTCATGCAAATAATCAATGAAATAGTTTCATCGAGCATATTCTATGCTTTAATAAAGTCTGATATACAAATATGCCAAGGAATATATAGCGGAAAAATAAAAACAAAATTCCATATTAATAATAAAGGAAAATAAAATAAAGTTTGTGATACATTATGATGTCTCATACGCATATGTTAAGAAATACAAAAAATTTACATGCATATAGCACATCAGATTTGTCTCATGGATTATAAAAAATAAATATACATAAAAAAAATTGTAAAAAAAATAAGAGCACTATATAAGTTGATTAATATAATGGCCAAATCCAAAGGCATCATTAATTGAGACTTTATTATGGAATTAAAAAAAAAAAATCATATTCGAGGTCATTAGTTGCTTTAAAACAAATATTAGTGTTAGAGTTTCTTTCGATTGATTCAAAACTTTATAGCTTGGACTTAAGTAACAGGATTTGAGCTTCTGAAATGGATATGAAACTGTTTATAAAAAGTCTATGAAACTGTTTATAAAAAGTCTAGTTGCGTTTACATTAGGGAATGAATGTTCCTTTTAACTATGAGAAATCTCTCTTTTTTCCATGTCTGATTATTGGTTATATAGCAGGAGACCAGCATTGGAAACTAGTTTTTGTGTACATTAAAAATGGTTAGGTAATAAAGACATTGTTTTATGAGAAATTCCCACATTTATTTTATGCATATCTAAACAATTTCTTGATGCTTTGTAGGTGGGGACGACACTCAAGAGAAAATGCATTCGAGGTACTCTTCGAAGAGGAAAAAAATTAGAAAGGATGTTTTTATCCGATTTATATGTTTTATTTTTTGAACTCCCCTTTAAAAGTATCAAGCTGAGTGATATGGAATCCTATGTGCATGGTGTTTACTGAGATTTACCTACTTGGCCATGAAGAGGTTCATTGGAAGTATCAAGAATAAAGTAGAGATGTTTATTGGGGCTTGTGAGTGTAGGTGGAGTAATTCAATTAAATAGTAATTCCCGTATTTATTTTATTTATATGTAAATAGTGATAGTTGTTATGTGAGATATTCTCACAATTATTTTATGCATATGTAAATAGTTTCTTGATGTATTGCATGTGGTGTTGAGAATTAAAAGCAAGCACATTGAGGTTACTCTTACAATAGCAAAAAAAATAGAAAATATGATTTTATGAAATTTCAATGCTTTCCTTTTGGATCTCAAAGTATCAAGCTTGGTGATATGGAATCCTACGTGCATGATGTTTACTGAGATTTACCTACTTTACTATGAAGACATTCATTGGTAGTATCAATAATAGGCTAGAGATGACATTTGGGGCTTCTGATTGTAGTTGCAGTATTAAATTCGTATATTTCTCAATCACAAACCCCATATAAATTCCACATAAATAGTGCTCATGAGATCCAAATCATTTGATATGAGGAATTTCTTGTTGATAAAATCTCTCAACAACCAACAAACTAATCTTACCTATTCACTACTGTAAGAATTATTCCAAGGTCCCCCTTTAATGCTTACATTTAAATCACTACAACGATTATTACAAGAAACATAAATTACAAATACTCTCATATGTCTCGCTAGTATTCTACGATACTTATTCCCACTCTGAATTCTCCATGACAAATCTCTTTTCACCACCACAATTTTAGAGCTTCTCATTCAACTCATTTAAGACATAATCGCCTTTGAGAATGTTTGATGAAATTTATATAATTGACTCTTCTTGATATTCTTAAGGAAAATATGGATACTAGACTTTATCCAATACTCAATTATGCAACTGACCTTTATACAGACATGGATATCATAAAATTAACTTGTATCTGATTCTATTGAAACTTGAAGCATAAAAGAGCCCATAAACATGTAACATATTCACATAATCAAATTAGCCATACATTATGTCACCACCGAATAACTTTGAGAACCACTAATTTAATTACATTCCTCTATTAATCAATTGGTTATGCACTTTTACAAACAAAATAGAATGCTACACAAATCATAGAATAAAATCAATGAACATGAAAATATCTTCTTTCCTCCGAGAAGAAACAATTCTACTCATCCTCTCACATTATAATATGGATCTAGCCATCGTTTTCTAGAATTTTACGAAATAAATAAAACACTGAAAAAGCTTCTTCAAAATCTTATCTAAAGACCAAATTTTGGAACACACGTTATATTCACTGGACTAGGCACTGCTAATATCCTCACACCAATACAAAATATGACTATTATTAACATCAAACCTATATGAGAATAAAGGTCACAACATGTACTTCGATTCTCATAAAACATGATAATGAGCCCTACAGTCGCCTAGTTACATTTTTTTTTTAACGTGGACCTACACAAAATGCCGACATAAATCTAACAAAAAGTAAAATATGTGAGAGGTGAATTAGTCATATCAAAGTGATGACATGCCCATAGTATACGAAACTGATAATGACATTAATTGACCGGGATTTTTTTTTTTTTTCATATTCGTTCTTGGAAGCCCACTTGAACATATCATATCCAAAACTACCTCTTTGTGTTGCACCCGCTAGCATCTATGAAATGGTTATAGCATTCCACCGACTGACTGACCCTGATGATGTTACAACTAGAACTAATCTCATAGCCTCAAATAATTGGCCCACAATATATCAAAAGACATGGTTTTTTGAACCAAATTGAGCGTATCCCATGCATCAATAATATTTATCCATTCAGAAATCGTTGAGCATTTTTGTCCGCCTCAACAGAAAATATTTTGACGCCATGTGCAACCATACATCGTCCCACAACAATTCATTTTAGTATTCTCTGACATGAGATCACCACAATTTTTGTAGATCCTCCGACAATGATCTTCTTATTTACACATGAGTATATGCTATCAATAGATAACTTGCGAAACCTTTTACATTACATTTCCATGATTCTTGTCGTTGCAACACCTTTACCAACATAGTAAACTCAACAATTTCAAACAGTAAATGAACCAAATTGAGCGTATCCCATGCATCAATAATATTTATCCATTCAGAAATCGTTGAGCATTTTTGTCCGCCTCAACAGAAAATATTTTGACGCCATGTGCAACCATACATCGTCCCACAACAATTCATTTTAGTATTCTCTGACATGAGATCACCACAATTTTTGTAGATCCTCCGACAATGATCTTCTTATTTACACATGAGTATATGCTATCAATAGATAACTTGCGAAACCTTTTACATTACATTTCCATGATTCTTGTCGTTGCAACACCTTTACCAACATAGTAAACTCAACAATTTCAAACAGTAAATGAAAACTGGCTCCAAAGTGGCATTTGATTGTTACGCTGAATTCTTGTTATGAAAATAGAGTGGAATAATGCATCCACCTCAGGTCAATGATTATCAACGGCTAATAGATTGGACAAAATTTGGACAGAATTCTATGCTGAACCAAATTTAAAAAAAAAAAAATCAACAATATTCCTTTACACATTAAAATCCCACACAAAGTTGTATTAGAACAATTCAATATTTAGATATTCTCCATTCTTATGGGCCCTCATCTGAGGCAGTCAAGCCCATAGAATCTCCGATACCAACAACAAAAATGGAGGATCATACAAATGTAGACATATTCACTAAAAAAAAATTATATATTACTTAATCACAAACCCCAGACACATCCCACATAAATAGTGCTCATGAGATCCAACAGATTCCATAAAACGAATTTCTTGTTGTGAAAATATCTCAACAACCAACAAACTAATCTTCCCTATTTAGTAATGCAATCATTATTCCAAGTGGAATCTTATGTGCATGATGTTTACTTAGATTTACTAGTTTGATGTAATATCCCTAATTATAACTTTCATAATTAGTGAATAAACAAAAGGTTCAGGTGGACCTATGTAAAAATTATGTATGAACATAGTAATTTTGAAATTAATAATTAAATGTGGAATTAATATTAATGTGTAAAGAGAGGGTATTTGAGACCAAGAATTCTTATCCCCAAGGATGTAATAGAATCCCAAGGCTTTCCCAAAACTCTCCAGAAATCATTGAAGAATAATTAAATCAATAAATTTTATTATTTGAGTGAAAAAGATCTAATAAAATCCTCAGTGAAGTGGAAATTTACGGTGAAGTGGTAGGAATAAATATTGGTTGAGGAAAAGCTAGTTTTAAAAGAATTTTTTGTTTAAAAAGAAAAAGAGAAGCCTAGGCTAAGGGAAACAACATCCCAAAATAACAAGATGTCGTTATGGAAACAGGCTGAGGGAAAGAAGGCTTAAATACGCCATTAATAGTGTGACAAAGAGGTTGTGTACACTAGGGAGGATTTGGTCTCTACTTGGGGGAAAGCTTTGGAACAAGCTCGTGGTTGGGAGGAAAAAAGTCTTTACATAGTGATATGTGATCATTGTGATTTTTCATTATATAACTACTCTGAATTTCCAAATTTGTTAAATTTTTAAAGAATGAATTGGATCTGAAAGTATACAGAGGATGACTCATAGGTGCGATAGAGATCCATATAATGATATTAGTAGAACGAATGTTAGAATTAGTTTTATAGAGTTAAGTAAATATTTATCTTTGTATTGTATAATGTGTATTTTACTATTTGTAATTAACAAATCCTCAACTCTAATTAAATATAGTTAAGTATATATTATGTTACACACCTTCAGGAACATATATTGGTTAAACATTCAGAATCTCTACATCTAGTAAAGTGTCTAAATATGATGTTTATTAACAAGGAAAAAATATATATATATATAAATACTTGCAAGGTATTTACTAATATTCATGTAATCTTGTTGAAAGACATACAAAAATTGACAAACTGGTTTAAATCATTCTAATGATACTAGTTATCATGTAATAGAAATTCAGGAGAATTGATATAGATTACAATAAGTAATATAAACCAGACAATAATCATATTATGAGAAAAGTAACCCATAGATTCAGGAAAAGGGAAATCACAACAACAAAATATCTATAAAAATTTACTTTATACATAAATATCATGATACAACTTCATAGTATATGCAATATAAAAGGAAAATAATAATCAAATTTCCTTTACATAAACTATTAAATATAAAGCCTTGGTAAGGAATGAAGGATCTAATTGTTCATGGTGCTACAATTTGAAATTGTATATTGAAACTAGAACTACATTAGGGTAACATCCTTAGTACAATAGTAAATAGCTAAGACAAAACATACAGAATTAAGAGAATGTTGTAGAGTGTTAATTGGTCTACTAACCGACCTATGAATGAGATAATTTTTTGTTAGGTGAGGTGGTAGATGACATATGCCAACAATACATTATGCAGAGAGCATAACATCAAACCTGAAATAAAAAAGTAAAACTAAAATTAGAATCATACTGATAAAATAAGAAATAAAATTAGGGAAATAAATCCTAAGAATAAGAGTATATAAGGTAAGAGGATATTGCCTCAGAAGAGTCTTCAATACTTGTTCTTCTCCTTATACCTACAGTAAGAAATGACTGCAAGCATAGATGAATTGAAAGTACATATGAGAACATTAACGAAGAGGTATAAATAATTTCCATTATGAACCTAAGGAAGGAGGCATACAGACTTGTCTAAGTGTTGGGAAATACTCGAAAAAAGTCATCAATCTGGGTAATGGTTGCCCATGTTACTTTCAAAAATTCAAAATTAAGTATAAGAAAAGTGTATCGAAAAAAATAGGTAAGTACTTTATAAAAAGAGTGAAGTACTGTTAAATATAATTATAAGGATAGGTTATCGAACCTCTATTCTAGGAAGGCCCTATGTTAGAAGCCTGTGTAAACCTTAGTAATTATGTAGTCCTTCAAAAAAACTTTAATATACAAAGATTACTATTGTAAAAGAATATCTCGGTGCATACTATTCATATTGATGATTTTTATTCTAAAATTCATGACTAAATTTCATACACTCAGAAGTCATTATTATGTACAGATGATAAAATTTAAAACAATGTATGAATTATAATCCCTTATATGAATAACATAATTGTAAAGGAATCAAAATAGTTGGAGCTAAATTCAGCTACATAAACAATAGAGATAAATGGAACTGAAACATCTCTTTGATACATATAAAATATGAAGGCTATTATTAAATTTTAATAACAAAGATTCTAGTGAGATTAAATAAAGAATAAATCTGTAAAAAATGTAATTTCCCTAGTTTCTATGCTTTTATTAGACATTTTAACAAGTCCAAAATGGTACAGTGGACCGCAATGGAAAAGAATTGTGTTGATTTATTTTATTATTTGATTTTAATAAAATAAAATTGAAATTAATGTGAAAAGACTAGATTATGATTCAAGATCTGAAAACCAAATCCATGAGGATGGATAAGCTTTATAAGACTTTTCTTCTTCCCCAAAAATCCACGAAGGAAATAAATTAAATATTAAAATTACATTGGAGATAAAAAACTAAAAAAATACCCCAATAAAGAGGAAATTACTGGGAAGAGGTGGAACAAAGCTAGAAAGAGGAAAATCTAGCTTTAAAGTACTTTTGTGGAAGAAACAAAAGGAAAGACTAGGCACACAAGAAAGAAACATCTTGATTTAACTTATGCAGTTAAGGGAAACAGGTTGGGCGGAAAAAAGATTAAATACGAAGATTCAGGATAAACAAGGGATTGTCTATTGCTAGAGGAAATGATCTTCGCTCGGGGGTGAGCTGCAGAGAGAGAGCTGAAAGGTTGGGTGGAACCTAGTCTACCTTAAGTGGTATGCACCAGTTAATTTCATTTTTAAATTTTAATTTAGTTCTGTTATGAGTTTTCTGAGGAAGTAAATTATTATAAATATATATGAAATGGTGAATCTCAGCATGAGTCCATGTTGTGGAATTCAGGTGACTTAGAAATAAATTTGGAAGGTTTGTCCATTGAATAGAATTGACTATAATAAAAATTGTCAGTTATGTGTTGCTGTATAGACATAACTCTGTAGAGCCAACTCTCAGAATTTCTATAATCGGTATACTGTAGCACTATTATGTAATAATTTTCATTGACTAATAATAACTAGACAAAAAATGAAATATATTTATTTTGCATGGAACTATACATGAAAATTGGAAGCAACATTTCAACTGAAATGAAAATAATATATTGGAGTCCCAAGCACATTTCATTTGAAAATAAAAGAGTTTATACAGTACATACTCAAATATTTATAAGTGATTATTCCATATAGTTACATCCTTGTAAATGTTTCAATACGTAGAATTATACAATTTAAAAATGAACTAATTATAACATTCTACGGAGAGGGAACTCCCTTCCTTTATAGAAAACTGTAAAGGCGCTCAGTAAAAATTATGTACAGATTGCATATGAGAAAACCCAATGGGTATCTTTACCAACCCGTATAACAATATTCCATGTGTTACGAACAAATAGTAAAGGGGTGTGGACATATACCAATCCCAAAAGGAGGCGACATATTGTCATGCCAACAATGGACAAAATCGAAAGTTAGATTCTGAGTAAAAATACTAGAGAAAAGTCATATATATATATATATATATATGTATGTATGTATGTATGTATGTATGTATAAGGATTAGAACTTAAATGCAAGAGAATTAAATTAAATACCTTATGGGCTTGAAATTACATGTTATATCTGCATCCAGAAAAGAGATGAAATTAGTGCTGAAGATGTTCAAACTGTATATAAAAGCTTAAACAAGTATGACTAAGACTTAGTATGACATAGTCGCAGTATATGTGAATTAATCAGTTACGCATGTACAATATATTGACTTAACCTTTTAACCATTCAGACAAAAAAGAAAATGATATTCTAAGGTAAATATAATTATATAAGTATATAGAACAATAAACTGGGAAACATTGTTAATAACAACCGAGAGGAAAGTCAAAATTCTGGGAATTTAGAAGTAAATAGAAAATGAAAATTTCTGTTGAGGAATAACGAAAATTTAATAAACAAAACCTAACAAGTGAATTTTAGCTCTACATCAATGAAATGAAAAATTTCACTAAGTATTTGGGTTGAGAAATTGATACTAAGACTTCCATTATTGAAGGTATGCGATAAAACTAGAAACCAACTTTGTAAACGAAAACAAGGATAATATTAACTTACCGAAGGTGTAGTTGACAATAACATGAGACACCAAGTAGCAAGAGGAAGTTGTTTAGCCTTCCAACTATGTTTTCAAGAAACTCTATGAGGTTTTAGCGACCTATCGAAGTTGATGCCTAAATTTAATTGAATAAAAACTATACCGTATTGAGATGTAGTTAAAATTGAAAGGACGTCCTAATTTCATAAATAACACAAAAAAAAAAATGTCTAAGAACAATTTCCATGTCTTACAAAGTTATAGAAAACCCTAACATTCTGGGTATTGGAAAACTGAATATAATAAAACGATAACGAAAGCTCTATGAGCAAATAACACAACTAAAATCATGAAAACAAAAACTTTTAGAGGGACAATATTACCAAATGCCTTCAATTTCTTGCCATAGCTATACTGGAACATTCACAATCCATTTGTCAATGAAAAACAGTGTAATGTGAAATAAAATAAATCACAAAAACTGAAGGTGGACAAATAAGAAACCAAAAATTCCATAACAAATTGATTCTACTTACAAAAATATCGCTCCAGATATGAATGAGTTTAACCATTTCATTCTAGGCATATACATAAATAAATTTCGTAAGAAAATAGACTACAAATTTCAAACAGTGGTTAAAATACAAATCTATAAACGTAAGAAGAGGAAAATATCATAGAAATGGAGATGTCCAGCCTGAATGAATGATGAAAGTAGCCTCGGCATGAGAAACATAGAGTTTCTCTTCATTCCCTCAGCACTTTTCTTTTTGTCCATAACTCATACGAATAGTAGAGATGTAGACAAATAATGGAAGAGTGGAATAAAGAAGATTGGAAGGTGTTAAAAAAAAAACTATAGGTGAAAATGAACCTCATTCCAAATAATAAACCTTGATGGAGCCATCAAACCCTAACTTGGGTTCAATCGTAATCATCCAAGTGTTAGCAATTGGGAGTGGTATGAGTTTTTCCAGCGGATCAAAGGGTTTCATCTGAGACCATGTGATTGAGTACGTTAAAATTAATACAAACATATCCCAACTTATCTCATTATATATGTTCTGTATCCCAAGTGATACAATGAGTATAATCAATTTTAATGGAAGGAGGTACCATATTTTCGAATTCACAACCATTCTTAAATGTTGGTCATGGAATTAATGAACACGACTATTCAAAAACTAGAACAACATCAATATCGTATCTATTCCCAAAAGTGATGTTGAAATTCAATAAATCTATGAGCCACATTGAAAGAGTAAGTCCACGTACGCAGGGCTAAATGTTTAATTGTTGTTAATGAATTTCCTAAGAATTGATCAGTTCACTTTTTGAAGGCTGAATAGAATGCCTTAGTGAGAACATTGTATAATAAGGGGCAAATACATATGAATGTATTATAAAATCATTGTGATAAGAAGTTAAATAAGGGTTTAACCCTATGTTAGAACTTAAATTTATCTAAGAGTATTCTAGAATAAAACAAGTCTTTTAATATGAAATAGATATATATATATGTGTCCAATATGTTATAGGAATGAATAGGATTAAAAGTGGAGCTAATCCTTAGTGATGCATAATATCCTTATAATTGGAGTAGGGTGGATATAAATTCCATATAGATCCTATAATTTTTTTTATATCTTGTAAGACCAAGCTAAATTAAAGTTATTGGTTAAGGAGAGTTAGAATATGAAAAGTGATAAAATGTTAAAATGAAATGAAGAAAGTGTATTAATAGTTATGAAGAAAATTTAACTATGGAAATAAAATCTGTTATGGGGGATTAATGAGGAATATCCCTCCACCTTAGGATTTTAATGGAGTTATTATAAAGTGAGTGTTAATCCTTAGAAGCATGAAATTAATTTAAGGACATGTAATTGTAAAACAAAGTAACTCTTATGGAAAATGTAATGTGAGAATATGTGTAATGCCTCTAGTTTGCAAATTTTTTTTTATTTTATTTATATATATATATATATATATATATATATATATATATATATATATATATATATATATATATACTTGAACCTCCTTGTTATTCAAGTTCACCTTAGACTCGTGTTCATACCATACGAAGTCTCAAAAAAAAATTATAATGGCCCTAAGTACATTTATTTTTCTTTTTCCACATGTGGAATTGACATCTCACATATATATATATATTATCGAATCCATAAGTATATATTATCACTCCTATATATATAATATAGAACCCCTATTCTACCTTTGCATCCATATATATATATATATATCCCACACTTAGGTCTTTTAGTTTCACATATTTATATATATATTTTCTTCATATAGCAATTACACCTCTTGTTAATGGTAGTGAATCTACCTATATATATATACGAATCACTATTCCTATATACCACTTATATATATTTAAATCTTTTCCCATCGCATTGCATTTTTGTATACCTATATATATATATTCCTTATATACCTCGGTACACCCATTTCGAATTATGTAATATAACATTTTTTTTTTCTTTTACAAGCAACCACGTCCTACATGACTTCAACCTCATCCTCTCGTGACAGATCCCCATTGCTTATCGTTAAAGGGATTCATATTCTAAAATTGTTATATTGCTAATTTTACTTCTCATGATATTTTTAGAACTGAAGTTTATTAAATTCTTATTTGCATCCATCGAGTCGGTGAGGAGCGGTTTATGAGATTATTACATTCATCCGTCTACGGCATCTTGGTGGCATACATATTTGTATACGCGTACTCAATCCTTGATATAAAATCGGTTGAGTGTTACGCTGAAGTTTTTTTTCTTTTACCGTATAATCAAACCAATTTTTTTTTTTTATATACCCTAGGCCATAATACAAGATCGGCACGCCCATATCAACTACCTGCCCCTGTGTATAAATTTATGAGTTTACAGTTGGATACATCGATCGTATGATTTACGGGTCACGCCGGCGGTTAGCGTGCTGCCAGTTGTTGTATATATATATTTTTTTATACTGACCACAGTACTTCATTCATTCTGCCGCAGGAGAATTTTACACGCGTCTCTTTTTAACCCGACGCCAAGTTCAAAATTGCAGGTTTATCTTCCCGATATGATTTATAATATCCCTTTCGGGATCTCAGGCCGCGCGCTGTACATGCAACTAGGGTTTTGTCTCCATCCGTTGAGCTGTAGCGACTCAATTTCCCCGCTCATCTTCTGAATCGAACAGAGGTATTAGGGTTTGTTATAAAATTTGTTTTTGTTTTCTCGTTTAACACACACTCGGCTACTGATCATTTTATCTTCCCCTTTTTGTCATCTTGCTGCAGTCCACAAGGAGGATGATCGTGGGCTGTGTGTGACCAACAGAGGGTGATTCCTCCTCAGCACCTGGGTGTAACCCACTTCTTGTTATTCATCTTCCACGCATCAGTCTTTCTGTTATGTTTATCATTCGTTCAGCAATACATTTCTCTACAACTCTGACTGTTAACATGTTTGTTTGACCTATCCTGTCATTTGTTACAGGCACCTGCACCCGGCCCAGTAAATGGTTTCCCATCGTAGGCATTAGCGCTAGTGCTACGCGGTTTCAACTTTCATGGGCTCGTTGTCCTACGTTTTATGCGTGGGAGTAAGAGGTAATAAAGATGGAACGCGAGACTTTGTCAATTACCCGGTCTATGGTGTGCATTTTACTGCTAGAAGTCTGTCTGTATGACAAGTTTCCGAGCTGTTGCTTTCGCCTTGTTTTATTCAGCACCGTTATTCTCCTTTCTCTCTCATTTGAGTATTAACGTTTCCTAAATCTGAATAAAGAACGATATGTATAGTTAAATTTGTATCAGAAATTGTCTACAGGAGAGTATCCTCAACCCCGAAGTCAGCACTCAACGCAGCACTACTGCTCCTAATTGTTTTGTTGATTTTTTTTTTTTCTTTCTCTGTATCTACACATTTAGTTTATGAAACAACAAGAATTTATCTACTTGATTTCTGTGTTAAGAGACGGTTTTAACAATTGTTTAAATTTTAACCGATTTCTTACCTTTCTGTAGATAGATATTCTAAATGTCAGCGATTTGTAATAGAATACATTTCAATTTAGAAGAAGATATCCCGTGGGTTCCTGGTGGTATTTGATCTCTGACGAGGAAAGCGCTACTGGTTTTCCACCAGTGTGGTGCAATGCGTTTCCAAATCCGCCATGTTAGACATTTAGAGGCGTGAACTGTTTGCTTGACATTCATGTTTATCCAGGTATTAATTTTTGTTAACCTATATTTTGGTTTTCCGCACGCTAAGACTAATGTTGTATGGGGTTTGACCTAACCGATCTGGCGATCTTCAAATTCTAAGACACCTTTCTAATACTGTCACCGAAATGAACACGAGTTTCGTGTTGTGTTGAAATCGGCTGCCCACGCTGTAGTCACACCCTGATATTTTCTTTCATTTGTTTTCATACCATGCATACTAAAACAAGCGTATAGCGCATGCTTCCTAATGAAGCCTAGTATGCGACTTAATAGTTTCAACCTATATTTTCTTCTTATATATTTGCTATTATAGGACTAAGGGGCTCTTAGTTTAATTCGGTCGATTGAGTTGCAATTATTATATCGGTCACACATAACTTGCGATTAATGTTGACAACATAACGATTAAAAGTATATATATATTTGTTTCTGTGCAGTTATTTACCAATGTATTGCGATGGGAGCCAAGGCGGTTCGAGGATTTGTCTTTAATAATATAGACTTGAGAATAGATGATCGTTTCTTTTCCATTCCTCAGTTTGTTTTTCAGAGAAGTACAATAATTATAAATACTTGTATATTTAATTATGGCATTTTAAGTATGTTTCTCTTCTGTCACTCAGATGGAAACTCCTCCACATAAATGTGTAAATTCAAAAAGTATCATTTACGCAGAAGCGAATTAAAGTTAATCCAACCTTGTGCCTAGATAGTAATATTCTTTCAGATTTAAGTCAGCATTTATTAAGGAATTTGTTTTCTAGATATGAGTGCACTGTTTTTGTTTTGTGCAATCGTGAAGCAACTCTAAAGGAAATTCTTATGATCATTACAGCTAGAGGCAACCTTACTTCTGAACTTGAGATGAACTCAATACAGTTATTTTGTGGTTGACCAGAATTCAATATACATGTTCTAGAGTACTTTTTATTTTTCTCTTGAGGTATACTTATATATATTGAATAGCATTTGACTAAAGGCCTTTAATTGTGATTTATATTGCCATGATATTTGCTTTAAAGCGTAAGGTTAGAATTGGACTCAAATACATACACTTATAGATGTTATCGAAATCATATAAAATGAGTTTATTATTTCTCTAGCACCATTTCGAATATCATAGACTAGCCACTACATTTTTTTTTTGTTCATTTAACTGTAGTTCTGTTATATTGTTTCTGTAGCATACACATAAGCATAAAATATCATTGTTTTGTATCTACAGAGAACACAACTAAAATAGCTCATCTATAGAGACTATGTAACTTCAGATTTAGACCAACCAAGGTTTAGAGTTTCTGGAGTTTCTACTCTATAGATTTCTGGTCTACAACTCAACAGAATCTGAAGGGTGAATACCCTAGAATGGATATTGTTAAATGTAGTACTAACATCAATCACACCATTAAGTCAATTTTTCTATATGTAGCCAATTCATACCATAATTCATCAGAATGAACAATAATTTCAGAACATACCACAATCTACAAAATGACCACCTCCCAACCTTAGAATCCTCTTTATCTCCCAGGATTCACCCCCGAGCAGAGATCACCTCCTAGAGCAGAACAACCTCTGATCTGCCTAGGAGCAGCTTATTTAAGCTCATAATTCCCCAAAGCATGTTTCTAATTCTGCGTCCATAATAACAGGATGCTTTCTTTCCTGTTTAGCCTAGGCTTCCCATCTTGGGATTCTTTAAAGCTGCTTTAAGCTTTTCCTCAGCTTTTCCAGCTTTTTCTCACCTCTTCCCAACTACTCCTCTTCATTGGGGAATTTTAGATTCCTCCTCAAATCTAAATATATTTCTTTCAAGGATTTTTGAAATATTTTTTGGGATTTGTTGCCTTATCCACCCTCATGGATTTGGCAAGTGATCTCTAATTCTCTTTTTGGTCAAAATGCACAATCATTTTATTTATTTCCTCAAATAAAATATGCAAATACATTCACACCATATTCATCCCTTGGGGTCCACCCCCTTAGGATTAAAGTTCAAATGTCTAACTTTAAAAATTCAACACACAATTTGGGGGTGTTACATATTCCCCCTCTGAAAATAAACACCGTCCTCGGTGTTATTATTCAACTACTAGAGTTCATTTAAACAAAAATGGATATTTCTCCATCATTTTAGCTTCCCTTTCCCAGGTGGCTTCTTTAGCAGTAAAGTGCTTCCACTGCACTTTTACTCTGACTACTGTTCTGTTTCTCAATTCAATTTCTTCCCGCTCCAATATTTGAAGCGGTTCTGGCAGAAACTCCCCTTCTGGTTCCACCTGTACAACATTCCAATCAACTATGTGAGAAGCATCGTGTACATATATTTTTAATAATGAAACATGAAATACATTATGCACTCTAACATGGGGTGGTAAGGCCAGCTTGTAAGCCACTGGTCCCACCCTTTCTAACACCTCAAAAGGCCCACAATATCTAGGAGCCAGTTTTGCACAAATTCCTGCATAAAGTGTGCTCTTTTTGGGTTTAATGCGCAAATACACATGATCCCCCACTTTAAATTCTCGGTGCACCCTTTTCTTATCAGCATAGCTCTTCTGTCGGTCTTGTGCTGTCTTTATATTTCTCTTTATTTGTTTAACAATTCTTTCCATCTCTTGTAGTGCATCTGGTCCCAATACCAGTTTATCCTCTGGTTGACTCCAACTCAAGGGAGTGCGGCACTTTCTCCCATAAAGTGCCTCAAACGGACTCATCTTAATAGAGGATTGGTAGCTATTATTATAGGAAAACTCAGATAAATGCAGATACTCTTCCCATTTTGATGGCCTATCCATCACGTACATTCTCAACATATCCTCTAAAATTTGATTTGTTCTTTCTGTTTGCCCATCAGTTTGAGGGTGATAGGCAGTACTAAAATTCAGCTTAGTACCCATCCCTCCGAACAATCCTTTCCAAAATGCTGCTGTAAACTTAGCATCTCGATCTGAGACAATTACTTTGGGCACCCCATGAAGCCTTACTATCTCCTTCAGGAAAACATTTGCTACTTGAGCTGTTCCGAAAGTAGATTTGACTGGTATAAAGTGAGCAGCTTTGGTTAAAGTGTCTACTACTACCATTACTGAATCATGTTGGTATTTGGTTGTGGGTAGTCTTGTTATAAAATCCATGGAAACTGTATCCCATTTCCATTCTGCAATTGGCAGGGGATTTAAAAGCCCTGCTGGGTGTTGATGCTCAACTTTGACTAGTTGACACTCCATACATTTACTTAGATAGTCTGCCACATCTCTCTTCATTCCTGGCCAGAACAACTTCTTTTTCAAGGCTGTTAACATCTTCTGGTACCCTGGATGTCCTGCATAGGGATGTTTGTGATATTCATCTAGTATTTCTCTTTTCAATGACTCTATATTTGGAATATACAACCTGTTTTTATAATAGAGCAGCCCTTGTTGGTTTTTAGTGAAATCAGTTTTATCCCTTTTCTGTAGTTTCACCAAGAGGGCTTCATAGTTGGGATCTTGATTTGCTGCTTCTCTCACCAATTCTTCTATCTCCATATGGGCACTACTTCCCATGCTGTTTACATTTTGACAAGCATTTCGACTTAATGCATCCGCAACTTTATTCTCCTTCCCCTTGATATGCTTTATATCCATATCAAATTCACTTAGAAAAGATAGCCACCTGGCTTGTCTTACATTCAGGTCAGTTTGGGAGAAAAAATATTTGAGGCTGATATGATCAGTCATCAAGGTGAACTTCTTCCCCAGCAGATAGTGCCTCCACATTTTTAAAGCATGAATAACAGCTGCAAACTCCAAATCATATGCACTATAATTCTGTTCATGTACTTTCAGTTTCCTAGATTCATAGGCAATGACTGAATTTTCCTGTAACAGGACTCCTCCCAACCCTTCTCTGCAAGCATCTGTGCATACAACAAACTCTTTATTAGGATCAGCAATTTTTAATATAGGGGCTGAAATAAGTTTTTGTTTCAATTGTTCGAAACTGTTTTGACATTTCTCAGTCCACACGAACTTAACACCATTCCTTTGTAATTAGGTTATGGGATTTGCTATAGCAGAAAATCTCTCCACAAATCTGCGATAATAGCCTGCAATTCCCATAAATGATCTTACTGCTGAGACATCAGTGGGAAATGGCCAGTCTTTAATGGCTTTTATCTTTTCAGGGTCAACTGCCAACCCTTTTCAGAAATTATATGACCCAAATATTGAATTTTATCTTTATAAAATTCACATTTACTAAACTTGGCATATAGCTGATTTTCTTTCAATGTTTGCAACACTATTCTCAGGTGTTCCTTATGTTCTTCCTCATTTTTGGAGTAAACTAAGATATCATCTATGAACACAAGAACAAATTTGTCCAAATACTTATTCAACACACTGTTCATCAGACACATAAATGTGGCAGGGGCATTCGTCAAACCAAAAGGTAGGACTACAAATTCGTAATGCCCATACCTGGTTCGAAATGCTGTTTTGCTGATGTCTTCTTCTTTAATTATGAGCTGGTGATACCCAGTCCTAAGGTCTATCTTGGAGAAGACTGAAGCTCCTCTCACTTGATCAAAAAGATCATCAATTCTAGGAAGTGGATATCTATTCTTAATGGTCAACTTGTTCAGTTGCCGATAGTCAATGCACATCCTAAAAGTTCCATCCTTCTTTTTCACAAATAAAACCGGGGCTCCCCAAGGAGACACACTTGGTCTTATATACCCTTTATCTAATAATTCTTGCAGCTGCATCTTCAGCTCCATCAGTTCTGGCGGACTCATCCGATAAGGGGCTCGGGAAATAGGTGTAGCTCCCGGCACCAGGTCTATAGAAAATTCAATCTCCCTTTTGGGGGGAAGATGAGGGATTTCCTTGGGAAAGATTTCTTTAAACTCTCTGATGACTGGTATAGCATCCAACAACACTTCCTCAGTTTTCTGCTCTATTTCTTCTACATGCACTGCATAGACTTGGTATCCTTTTCTAGCTATTCTTTTCAATTGTAAGGCTGATATTTGTCTTACCACAATGGGTTTTGGTTTCCCTTTTAGGGTAAAAGGTTTCCCTTCCTCATCTACACAATGCAGAGTTTTATTCCAGCAGTTCATCAGGGCTTTCTTCTTTTCCAGCCAATCCATTCCTATTAGCAGATCATATGATCCTAATGGCAATATGTTTAGATTTACTTCTGTTGGGAACCCATTTAATTGTATTGCTGTTTTGGGCAACTTGTGTGTGACTTTTCTCTTAGTTCCAGTGGCTAGTTGTACCAACCATGACTGCTGAAATTTTTCAGGTTTAATTTTACATTTTTCTACAATTCCAGGACTAATGTAACTCAAAGAAGCACCTGGATCAATCAAAACAGTAATAGGTAGTTCAGAAATCTTACCCTCCATTTCCACCATGGTTGCTTGATGTTCTGCTTGTCGATTCTCCAAGGCTGCATTGATGGTTGGTATGTTTCTGGCTATATCATTGACTGTTGTTGCCTCTCGCTCTCTGTTGATCATATGAATATTTCGATGAGGGAAGTCCCTCATCATATGGGGTTCTCCACATCCCCAACACTTCAGAGGTTCCTTCATTCTGACTGTCCCTTCCTTTTTATTGTTCCCTTCTACTGGTTTTGAAGCCACTTGGGACTGAGCAGTTTGACTTTCTTTTGGTTTGCTGAACTTTTTCCTTTGATGATCTCTACCAAAATTCCTTAGATATGCTGGTTTTGGTCTTTTACCTTTGAACTCACCCTTGTTCAGCCAGCTCTTCCCTTGTTCAGTTTTACCTTTGAACTGCTGATAGCATAATCTTGCTTTTCTAACAGCTTCATCCATTGTTTTTGGGTTGTCAAACTCAATTTTCTCCTTGTAGACAATAGGCAAACAATTTAAAAACCTTTGCACTTTTGCCTTTTCTTCCCTAATGTAAGGAACATACCTCAGTAAATTTGTAAACTTAGTGACAAACTCATCAATAGTGAGTTGTCCTAGTCTAAGTTCATGGAATTCTTTTGCTTTATCATCATAATACCGTTCATTCAAATAACGACTTTTGAATTTAATCTGAAAATCTTCCCAAGTGACTGTTTTTTCATCAATAGCATGCACCATTTTTGTCTCTTCCCACCACAATGTGGCTTTTCCTTGCAGTTGATACACAACTAATCTAGCCTTCAGGTTGCTCTCATATTCATATACTTGGAAATACTTGATCATGTTCAGCAACCAAGCTTCAGCATCCTCTTCCTTCTCTCCATCATAGGAGGGAGGTTTGATCTTTCTAAATTCTCCCTGTAATTCTCTTTTCTTTTTATGCTGCTGTCTAGCAGCATCATCATCATCAGATTCATCCATCTTTCTCTTTCCGGAACATTCGCCTTCCTGGCTGTTCCGGGAAGTTAATTCCCTGATGAGCTTTTCCTGCTCCTTACTGGCTGATGACAACATGTCATTCTGGCTTCTCAGTTCAGCCAAATCTCGTTGCATCCTGTGCAACATAGCCATTATCGGGGCATTGGGATCTGGAGTAGAAAACTCATCATGCAGATCCACATAAATCCCTCCACCTTCAGCCATTTCAACTGTACATACTTACAACACCGATTAGCACAAGTTTATAAAACTTCATAAAACAATTTAGGTAATAAGCAGTGAGCATAAAATTGACAGCCCAATTTGTTGTAACTAGGGCTCCGATACCATTTGTAACGCCTCTAGTTTGCAAATTTATTTTATATATATATATATATATATATATATTTGAATCTCCTTGTTATTCAAGTTCACCTTAGACTCGTGTTCATACCATACAAAGTCTCTTAAAAAATTATAATGGCCCTAAGTACATTTATTTTTTTCTTTTTCCACATGTGGAAATGACATATCACATATATATATATATTATCGAATCCATAGGTATATATTATCACTCCTATATACATAACATAGAACCCATATTCTACCTTTGCATCCATATATATATATCCCACACTTAGGTCTTTTAATTTCACATATTTATATATATATTTTCTTCGTATAGCAATTACACCTCTTGTTAATGGTAGTGAATCTACCTATATATATATACGAATCACTATTCCTATATACCACTTATATATATTTAAATCTTTTCCCATCGCATTGCATTTTTGTATACCTATATATATATTCCTTATATACCTCGGTACACCCATTTCGAATTATGTAATATAACATTTTTTTTTTCTTTTACAAGCAACCACGTCCTACACGACTTCAACCTCATCCTCTCGTGACAGATCCCCATTGCTTATCGTTAAAGGGATTCATATTCTAAAATTGTTATATTGCTAATTTTACTTCTCATGATATTCTTAGAACTGAAGTTTATTAAATTCTTATTTGCATCCATCGAGTCGGTGAGGAGCGGTTTATGAGATTATTACATTCATCCGTCTACGGCATCTTGGTGGCATACATATCTATATACGCGTACTCAATCCTTGATATAAAATCGGTTGAGTGTTACGCTGAAGTTTTTTTTTTTTTACCGTATAATCAAACCAATTTTTTTTTTATATACCCTAGGCCATAATACAATATCGGCACGCCATCTTGGTACAGGGTACCGATGCGTGAACTCTCGCCCATATCAACTACCTGCCCCTGTGTATAAATTTATGAGTTTACAGTTGGATACATCGATCGTATGATTTACAGGTCACGCTGGTGGTTAGCGTGCTGCCAGTCGTTGTATATATATATTTTTTTATACTGACCACAGTACTTCATTCATTCTGCCGCAGGAGAATTTTACACGCGTCTCTTTTTAACCCGACGCCAAGTTCAAAATTTCAGGTTTATCTTCCCGATATGATTTATAATATCCCTTTCGGGATCTCAGGCCACGCGCTGTAAATGCAACTAGGGTTTTGTCTCCATCAGTTGAGCTGTAGCGACTCAATTTCCCCGCTCGTCTGTTGAATCGAACAGAGGTATTAGGGTTTGTTATAAAATTTGTTTTTGTTTTCTCTTTTAACCCACACTCGGCTACTGATCATTTTATCTTCCCCTTTTTGTCATCTTGCTGCAGTCCACAAGGAGGATGATCGTGGGCTGTGCGTGACCAACAGAGGGTGATTCCTCCTTAGCACCTGGGTGTAACCCGCTTCTTGTTATTCATCTTCCACTCATCAGTATTTCTGTTATGTTTATCATTCGTTCAGCAACACATTTCTCTACAACTCTGACTGTTAACATGTTTGTTTGACCTATCCTGTCATTTGTTACAGGCATTTGCACCCGGTCCAGTAAATGGTTTCCCATCGTAGGCATTAGCGCTAGTGCTACGCGGTTTCAGCTTTCATGGGCTCGCTGTCCTACGTTTTATGCGTGGGAGTAAGAGGTAATAAAGATGGAACGCGAGACTTTGTCAATCACCCGGTCTATGGTGTGCATTCTACCGCTAGAAGTCTGTCTGTATGACAAGTTTCTGAGCTGTTGCTTTCGCCTTGTTTTATTCAGCACCGTTATTCTCCTTTCTCTCTCATTTGAGTATTAACGTTTCCTAAATCTGAATAAAGAACGATATGTATAGTTAAATTCGTATCAGAACTTGTCTACAGGAGAGTATCCTCAACCCCGAAGTCAGCACTCAACGCAGCACTACCGCTCCTAATGGTTTTGTTGATTTCTTTTTTTTCTTTCTCGGTATCTACGCATTTATTTTCTGGAACAACAAGAATTTATCTACTTAATTTCTGCGTTAAGAGACGGTTTTAACAATTGTTTAAATTTTAACCGATTTCTTACCTTTCTGTAGATAGATATTCTAAATGTCAGCGATCTGTAATAGAATACATTTCAATTTAGAAGAAGATATCCCGTGGGTTCCTGGTGGTATTTGATCTCTGACGAGGAAAGCGCTACTAGTTTTCCACCAGTGTGGTGCAATGCGTTTCCAAATCCGCCATGTTAGACATTTAGAGGCGCGAACTGTTTGCCTGACATTCATGTTTATCCAGGTATTAATTTCTGTTAACCTATATTTTGGTTTTCTGCACGCTAAGACTAATGTTGTATGGGGTTTGACCTAACCGATCTGGCGATCTTCAAATTGTAAGACACCTTTCTAATACTGTCACCGCAATGAACACGAGTTTCGTGTTGTGTTGAAATCGGCTGCCCACACTGTAGTCGCACCCTGATATTTTCTTTCATTTGTTTTCATACCGTGCATAATAAAACAAGCGTATAGCGCATGCTTCCTAATGAAGCCGAGCATGCGACTTAATAGTTTCAACGTGTATTTTCTTCTTATATATTTGCTATTACACGACTAAGGGGCTCTTAGTTTAATTCGGTCGATTGAGTTGCAATTATTATATCGGTCACACATAACTTGCGATTAATTTTGACAACATAACGATTAAAAGTATATATATATGTTTGTTTCTGTGCAGTTATTTACCAATGTATTGCTATGGGAGCCAAGGCGGTTCGAGAATTTGTCTTTAATAATATAGACTGGAGAATAGATGATCTTTGCTTTTCCCTTCCTCAGTTTGTTTTTCGGAGAAGTACAATAATTATAAATACTTGTATATTTAATTATGGCATTTTAAATATGTTTCTCTTCTGTCACTCAGATGGCAACTCCTCCACATAAATGTGTAAATTCAAAAAGTATCATTTACGCAGAAGCAAATTAAAGTTAATCCAACCTTGTGCCTAGATAGTAATATTCTTTCAGATTTAAGTCAGCATTTATTAAGGAATTTGTTTTCTAGATACGAGTGCACTGTTTTTGTTTTGTGCAATCGTGAAGCAACTCTAAAGGAAATTCTTATGATCATTACAGCTAGAGGCAACCTTACTTCTGAACTTGAGATGAACTCAATACAGTTATTTTGTGGTTGACCAGAATTCAATATACATGTTCTAGAGTACTTTTTATTTTTCTCTTGAGGTATACTTATATATATTGAATAGCATTTGACTAAAGGCATTTAATTGTGATTTATATTTCCATGATATTTGATTTAAAGCGTAAGGTTAGAATTGGACTCAAATACATACACTTATAGATGTTATCGAAATCATATAAAATGAGTTTATTATTTCTCTAGCACCATTTCGAATATCATAGACTAGCCACTACATTTTTTTTTCCATCTAACTGTAGTTCTGTTATCTTATTTCTGTAACATACATATAAGCATAAAATATCATTTTTGTTGTATCTATAGAGAACACAACTAAAATAACTCATCTATAGAGACTATGTAACTTCAGATTTAGACCAACCAAGGTTTAGAGTTTCTGGAGTTTCTACTCTATAGATTTCTGGTCTACAACTAAACAGAATCTGGAGGGTGAATACCCTAGAATGGATACTGTTAAATGTAGTACTAACATCAATTACACTATTAAGTCAATTTTTCTATATGTAGCCAATTCATACCATAATACATCAGAATGAACAATAATTTCAGAACATACCAAAATCTGCAAAATGACCACCTCCCAACCTTAGAATCCTCTTTATCTCCCAGGATTCACCCCCGAGCAGAGATCACCTCCTAGAGCAGAACAACCTCTGATCTGCCTAGGAGCAGCTTATTTAAGCTCATAATTCCCCAAAGCATGTTTCTAATTCTGCGTCCAGAATAGCAGGATGCTTTCTTTCCTGTTTAGCCTAGGCTTCCCATCTTGGGATTCTTTAAAGTTGCTTTAAGCTTTTCCTCAGCTTTTCCAGCTTTTTCTCACCTCTTCCCAACTACTCCTCTTCATTGGGGAAATTTTAGATTCCTCCTCAAATCTAAATAAATTTCTTTCAAGGATTTTCTGAAAGATTTTTGGGGATTTGTTGCCTTATCCATCCTCATGGATTTGGCAAGTGATCTCTAATTCTCTTTTTGGTCAAAATGCACAATCATTTTATTTATTTCCTCAAATAAAATATGCAAATACATTCACACCATATTCATCCCTTGGGGTCCACCCCCTTAGGATTAAATTTCAAATGTCTAACTTTAAAAATTCAACACACAATTTGGGGGTGTTACAATATGATTAATAGAAATCTGTCCATATGTGGAACAAAGTATTAGCGCTATATTTAGAAAAAAAAAATTCAAAAGGGAGATGTTACAAATGGTATCAAAGCCCATGTTAAAACACTGGGTCATAATGTCTTCTCACACCAAAGAAAATTTTGTTGCTATAAATTGTTGTTTAATTTAATGTTCATTAGTGTTTAATTTTATTTACAGTGAAAAAGTGTTGAAGCATACAACTGCAAACCATGAGTGAAGGGGATGAGTTGTATTTAGATCTGGGTGGTGAAGAGAATCTAGCAAATCCAAATGTTCCATTGATGACTATGATGCATAGAATTCAAAGAGAAATGACGCAACTGAGAAACCACAATGAAAGGCTACCTTTAGCTAGTGAAGAGCAAGTAAGGTTAATCAGAGAATTGACCTCCTGGAACAGTCACGAAGGTGAAGGTTCGGGGAGAAAGAGAAAGGGAACAGTAAATCACTCAGAAGAGTCTGAGGAATATGAAGCCTCTAGACAACAATTTAGGAGGCATAAGGAATTGTAGGGTGAATTCCGAAAAATAAAGCCTTCCTCCTATGATAGAGAGAAAGAGGAAGATGCATAATCTTGGCTTCTAAACATGATAAAGTAATTTAAGGTTTATGAATATGAAAGTAACTTGAAAGCCAGGGTGGCTCTCTATCAATTACAAGGAAACTCTACCTTGTGGTGGGAAGAAACCAAGATGGTTCATGTGATAAATGACAAAACTGTCACTTGGGAGGATTTACAAATCAAATTTAAACAAAGATATCTGAACAAGTGCTATTATGAAGATAAGGTCAAATATTTTCATGAACTTAGGTTGGGACAACTTACCATTAATGATTTTGTGACCAAATTCACCAACGTTCTTTTCTAGGTACCTTATATAAGGGAAGAGAAGGAAAAGGTACACTGTTTTTTAAACTACCTACCTACTATATACAAGGATAAGATAGAATTTGATAATCCCAAGACCATGGATGAAGTAGTGGGAAAGGTGATATTGTGTTATCAGTAGTTCAAAGGTAGAAATGAACAAGAAAAGAACTGGCAGAACAAATAAAAGGGTGGCTCTAGTGGGAAAAGAACAAAACGATCATACTTAAAGAACTTTAGGAGAGATCACCAGGGGAAGAAGTTCACCAAAACTAAAGAAAATCACCCAGCCCAATCACAAAAATGCTCCAAACAGATTGATGGAAAAAATAAGAGAGGAGGAACTGTTTAGATGAGGGAACCTCTAAAGTGCTAGGGTTGTTGAGAACCTCATTTACTGAGAGACTGTCAACACAGAAATATTGAAAACATACAAGTACTGAGAGAGGAAACTAATGTAAATGATGTGGCAAGAAACATCCCAAAAATCAGTGTCGCCCTGCAAGATCGTCAAGATGAACACCAGTTCACTATGGTCCAAATAGAAGGTATGATTGTTGAACACCCTATTTCTGTTTTGATAGATCAAAAATTTCTACTAGTATTTATTGATGACATTCTGATTTATTCTAAGAATGAATTTGAACATAAAAAAAAATCTCATAATTGTTTTACGAAGGCTCAAAGAAAATAAATTATATGCTAAATTTAGCAAATGTGAAATTTTCAAAGATAAAATTCAATAGTTGGGTCATATAATTTCAGGGAAGGGATTAGCAGTAGACCGAGAAAAGATACAAGCGATCAGGGATTAGCCCATACCTACTGATGTTTCCTTTGTAAGATCCTTCATTGTAATTGGAGGATATTATATGAGGTTTGTTGAGAGATTTTCAGCCTTAGTCTACCCTATTACATGTGCATAGAGAAAAGGAGTTAAGTTTGAGTGGAAAGAAAAATGTGAAAATAACTTTGATCGGTTAAAACTTAAACTTACCATTGCACCTATTTTAAAGATTGTTGATCCAAATGAGGAATTTGTAGTATGCACATATGCTTATGGAGAGGGATTAGGAGGAGTGTTTCTACAAGAAAACCCAGTCATAGCATATGAGTCAAGGAAACTCAAGAAACAAGAACAGAATTATAGTTTTTATGATTTAGAGATATTTGTTATAATACATGCTTTGAAGATGTGGAGACATTACCTTTTAGGAAAAATTTTTATATTGATGACAAATCACATCAGTTTAAAGTATTTCTTCACAGAACATGATTTGAATGCTACATAAGCTAGATGTTTGTCCTTCGTTAGTAAGTTTGACATGGAGATTAAACATGTTAAGGGGAAGGAAAACAAGATTGGAGATGCATCAAGTAGAAATGCTTGGTAAAGCATGAGTAACATTGGAGGTAGTGAAAATTTTTATATTGAAGGATAGACGAAAATTATAAAAAAATTTAGGAACAAATTCTAAGAAAAGAGATGAAAGGGTACACACAAAACCATAGGGGATTGATTTGTTATAAAGACAGGTTATACATTCCGAATGTAAAAACCTTAAAAATAGAAATTATGGATGAGTATCATAAAAGACCCTATGCAAGGCATCCTAAATACCATAAATTAATTCAACTTTAAGAAAGAACCTATTCTGGCCTGGTATGAAAAAGGATGTGGCTAATTATCTAGCTAGATGTTTGGAATGTTAATAGGTGAAGGTAGAACATTAGCATCCTATCGGATTGCTGAATCTTTTATCATCCCAGAATGGAATTGGGAGAAAATTTCCATGAATTTATTAATGGTTTACCAAGAAATAAGTACCAACATGACTCTGTGATGATAATGGTTGATACTTTGACTAAAGTTGCACATTTTATACCAGTACAATGTAGCTTTGGGACAACTCAACTACCTAATGTATCTATGAAAGAGATTTTAAAATTCCATGATATCACTAAGATGAAAAGTTTACTGCATCATTTTGGAGGAGTATGTTTGGGGGAATGGGTACCAAATTGGACTTTAGTACTGAATACCATCCCCAAACTGATGGCCAAAATGAAAGAACAAAGTAGATTTTAGAAGACATGTTAAGAATGTATGTTATGGACCAACCAACAAGTGGGAGGACTTTCTACATTTAGGATAATGTTCCTATAACAATAGTTACTAAGCCTCTATCAAAATGAGTCCTTTTGAAGCATTGTATGGAAGAAAGTTCTATACACCTCGAAGTTGGAGTCAACCAGAGGATAGATTAATACTTGGACGAGATCATGCTTTATAGGAAATGGAAAGAAATGTAAGGAAAATTTAGCAAAATATCAAAACAACACAAGACAGGCAGAAAATTTATGCTGATAAAAAGAGAATTCAATGTAAGTGATCATTTTTAACTAAGGATTAAACCCAGGAAGATTACTTTGTACGCTAGTAGTTGTGTAAAACGAGCACCACACTACTGTGGACCTTTTGATGTACTGGAAAGAGTTGGACCAGTTGCATACACGTTGACTTTACCTAGTCACATTAAGGTTCATGATGTTTTTCATGTTTCATTATTAAAAAATTATGTGCATGATTCTAATCATATTATGGATTTGAATGTGGTAGAGGTGGAACGAGAAGGCGAATTCCTTCCATAGAAACTTGAAATCTTGGCACGAGAAGAAATTGAGCTTCGAAACAGGAAAATAGCAAGGAGAAAAGTTTAGTGGAGGGACTTTGCACCTGAAGAGGCTACCTGGGAGCGAGAGGAAGATATGAGGGACAAATACCCATCACTATTTGAAAAGTGAATTTTATATTTTTCTTTACAACACCGAGGATGGTGTTTTGTTTTTAGAGGGGGAATATGTAACCTCCCCAGTTTATATGCTTGTATTAGACATTAGAACAAGTGAAAAAGGGTACAGTGGACCCCAACGGAAAATAATTGTGTGGATTTATTTTATTATTTCAATTTAATAAAATAAAATGGAAATTAATGTGCAAAGACTAGATTATGATTAGAGATCTAGAAATCAAATCCATGAGGATGGATAAGGTTTATAAGACTTTCCCAGTTCCACAAAAATCCTTGGAGGAAATAAATTAAATATTAAAATTACATGGGAGATAGAAATCTAAAAAGCTACCCCAGTAAAGATGAAATTTCTGGGAAGAGGTGGAATAAAGATAGAAAGAGGAAAATCTAGCTTTAAAGTAATTTTGTGGAAGAAACAAAAGGAAAGCCTAGACACACAGGAAAGAAACATCCTGATTTAGCTGGATGCAGTTAAGGGAAATAGGGTGAGGGGAAAGCAAGCTTAAATAAGCAGATTCAGGATAGATAAGGGGTTGTCTATTGTTGGATAAATTGATCTCTGCTCAGGGATGAGCTGTGGAGAAAGAGCTCAAAGGTTGGGTGGAACCTAGTCTACCTTAAGTTGTATGCACCAGTTAATTTCATTTTTAAGTTTTACTTTAGTTATGTTATGATTTTTTTGAGGAATTAAAGTAGTATAGATATATATGAAATGGTGAATCTAAATATGAGTCCAAGCTATGGAATTTACGTGGCTTAGAAATAAATTTGGAAGGTATATACATTGAACATAATTGACTATAATAAAAATAGTCAGTTATATGTTGTTCTACACAGATAACTCTGTAGAGAACCAACTATCAGAATATCTAAAACTAGTATAAGGCTTAGATCCGAGGTTAGGTAACTCACAGGAAATTGATATTTCATTAACAAATCTATTCTACTATTATGTTACCAAGCTGTACATTATATTATAAAAAAATTCAGAATGGAATTAAGAATGAATGATAGATAAATGAATATATAGTATAGTGAAGCAAGTTTTGTATATTGTAGCACTATCATGTAAGAATTTTCATTGACTGATAATTACTAGAAAAAAAATCAAATATATATGTTTTGCACGAAATTATACATGAAAACTAGAAGTGACATTTCAACTAAAATGAAAATAATATATTGGGGTTCTATGAAAATTTAATTTGAAAAGAAAAGATTTTATACAATACATATTCGAGTATTTATAACTGATCAATCCATATAGTTACATCCTTATAATTTTTTCAATCTGTAGAATTATACAGTTTAAACATGAACTGATTATAATACCATTCTACACAAAGGGCACTCTCTTCCTTCATAGATAATTTTAAAGGCTCCCAGTAAAAATTATGCATATATTTCATGTGAGAAAACCAAATGGGTATTTGGACCAACCTAGATAAAAATATTCCACGTGTTATGAACAAATAGTAAAGGATAATGGACATATACCAATCCCAAAAGTAGCGGACATATAGTCACACCTGCAAGAGACATAATCGAAAGCTAGATTATGAGTAAAAATATTAGAGACAAATCATATATATAAATGAAGCAGAACTTAAATACAAGAGAATTAAACTAAATAGTTTATGTACTTAAAATTACATGCTATATATGCATCCATAAAAGAGATAAAGTTAGTGCTGAAGATGTCCACAGTATATATAAAAAATGAAATAACTATGACTAAGATTTAGGATGACAGAATTGTAGTATATGAGAATTAACTAGTTATACATGTATAGTAGATTGACTTAACCTTAAACCATTGAGAAAAAATAAAATGATATTCTCAGGTAAATATAATTATAGAAGTATATAGAATGATAAACTGGGAAACATTGCAACAGAGGTAGCGCCAGAACTCCTGACTCCACTCACGCTACTCAGTCTTCTCCGTTTCCCTCTGCTGGTCCAACCAATCCTATTCATCCTGGCCCGTGAGCTCCTGACAATCCCTTCTTTCTCCATACCTCACAAAGAGCTGAGCTCCGCTTTGGCTGTTCCTCTAACTGGTCTTCTATCACTGTCTTTGTGACAGTTTCCCTGAGAGAGGAAATATCCCGCAGCCCTACTCCCATGCCTAATCCTATCCCCCCTCCCATGGGTTTTTTCCATGCTCTGGATGAATATACTTCAGCGCGACTGTTTGGGATACCTGGGCCGGCTTCTCCAGACCTGGGCATACATCCTTTGCAGGTGTCCATAGACAGCAAGAGTAAGGAAGCAGAACAGAAAGCAGAGGCTGGAAATCCTTCACTACAGGTGACCATAGACTCCAAGCACAAGGAATAAGGAGAGGGAGGGGACGTTGCTAAATTGGATAATGATTATGCATGCCAGACAATGGAGGAGTCTCCTTCCCCACATACAGAACAGTAATCCCATTCCGTCATGGCTCAATATGTCAATCATGTCTTATTGTTTTGCAAGTTTTTTGTTTACCACTGGTTTCTATACAGCAGCAGCAACTGCCAGTCACTCTTGTTTTCATGTTTTTATGATGTATGCAATGACCAATGCATCGGTTTCCCTCTCAAGGGCGGTGAAAAAACTCAAAAAGGAACTCGTTTCCCATTCTGGGCAGTTCGATTTTGTGTTAACAGCATGGACATCAAGCCCAGTATTCAAGCTCCCATAGCTGAACTGAGGCACTTTTGTAAAATTATTTTCCCATAATAGAATTAGTTGAATTTAGAAAAAAGAAAAATATAAACTGGGAAATATTGTTAAGAAAAACTGAGAGGAATCTCAAAATTCTTGGAATTTAGAAGTAAACAGAAAATGAAAATTTCTATGGAGGAATAACAAAAATTTTGTATAAGAAACCTAACAAGGGATTTTCAGTTGGACATAAGGGAAATACAAAATTTGATTAAGTATTTGGGTTGAGAAACTGATACTGAGAGTTCAGTTATTGAAGGTGTGCGATAAAACTAGAAACCAACTATGTAAACAAAAACAGGATAATATGAACTTACCATAGGTGTAGTTGACCAGCTATTTAGTCTTCCAACTGCATTTTCAAGAAATATTGTGAGTTTTTAACGACTTATATAAGTTCATGCCTAAATCTAATTGAATAAAAACTATATTGTATTGAGATGTAATAAAACTTGAAAGGACATCCTAATTCTGTAAATAGCACAGACACAAAATGTCTAAGAACAATTTCCATATGTTATGCAGTTAAAGAAAACCGTAAAATATTGGGTACTGGAACAATAAATAGGATAAAAACATAATGAAATATCTATGAGTCAATAGCATTACTAAAATCATGAAAACAAAAAGTTGCAGAGGGACAATATTACCAAATGTCATCAATTTCATTCCATAGCTATACTATAACATTCACGGTCCATTCATCACCCAAAAATGGTGTAATATTAAATAAAATAGATCACAAAAGCTGATGTTTGAAAAATAAGCAACCATGAATTGCGTAACTAACTGATTCTACTTACAAAAATATCGCCCGAGGTATCAACGAGTTTAACCATTTCATTATGGGTATATACATAAAGAAATTTCGTAAGAAAATAAACTATAAAATTGAAATAGTGGTTCAAATCAAAATCTATAAAAGTAGGAATGGGAAAATATCACAGAAATGGAGATGCCTTTCTTGAGAAAATGATGAAGGTAGCCTCAGCATGAGAAACATAGAGTTTCTCTTCAGTCCATCAGCATTGTTCTTTTTGTCCATAGCTCATACGAATAGTAGACGGGTAGACTAATAATGGAAGAGTAGAATAACGTAGGTTGGAAGGAATTCAACAAAAATGAGAGGTGAAAATGAACCTCAGTCCAAATAGTAAACCTTTATGGAGCCATCAAACCCTAACTTGGGGTTCAATCGTAATCATCCAAGTGTCAACAATCAGGAATGTTATGAGTTTTTCTCGTAGATCAAAGAGTTCCATCCAAGACCATGTGATTTAGCACGTTAAATTTAATACAAAAAATTTCCAACGTATCTCATTACAACTGTTCTATATCCCAAGTGATACGATGAGTAAAATCAAGTTTAATGGAAGTAGGTACCATATTTTTGAATTCACAGCCACTCTTAAATGTTGGCCTCGACATTAATGAACATGACTATTCAAAAACTGGAACAACATAAATATTGTATCTATTCTCAAATGTGGTGTTGACAGTTAATAAATCTATGAGCCACATTGGAAGGGTAAGTCCACATAGGTAGGGTTAAATGTTTAATTTTTTTCAATGAAATTCCTAAGAATGGTTTAGTTCACTTGCCGAAGGGTGAATAGAATGCCTTAGTGAGAACAATATATAATAATGGGAAAATACATATGAATATATTACAAAAGCATTGTGATAAGAAGTTAAATAATGGTTTGACCCTAAGTGAGAACTTAAATTCCTTTAAGAGTATTCTACACTAAAACAAGTCTTTTAATATCAAGTAGATATATATATGGGTCCAATATGTTATAGGAATGAATAGTATTAAAAGTGGAGTTAATCCTTAGTGATGGATATTATCCTTATAATTAGAGTAGGGTGGATATAAATTCTATATATATGTTATAAATTATGTTATATCTTGTAAGATCGAGCTAAATTAAAGTTATGGGTTAAGGAGAGTTAGATTATGAAAAGCGATAAATTGTTGATATCAAATGAAGAAAATGTATTAATAGTTATGAAGAAAATTTAACTGTGGAAATAAAATCTATTGTAGAGGATTAATGAGGAAGAGCCTTCCACCTTAGGATTTTAATGGAGGTATTATAAAATGAGTGTCAATCCTTAGAAGCATGAAATTAATTTAAGAACATGTGATTGTAAAACAAAGTAACATTTATGGCAGATGTAACGTTAGAATAATATGAACATAAATATGAAAATATGTGGAAAGAAGTATTAGCGCTATATTTAAAAAAGAAAAGAAAAAGAAAAAGGGAGATGTTACAATAAATGAATGTGTAAAATAAAAATAAAAAGTTAAATATGATTCTACAGGACATGACATGTCGTCTACATGAATTGACACATAGTGAAGTTCAAGATCATACGAATAGTAGAGAGGTAGATGAATAATGGAAGAGTGGAATAACGCAGGCTGGAAGGCATTCAACAAAAATGAGAGGTGAAAATTAACCTCAGTCCAAATACTAAACCTTTATGGAGCCATCAAACCCTAACTTGGGGTTCAATCGTAATCTTCCAAGTGTCAACAATCAGGAATGTTATGAGTTTTTCTCGTAGATCAAAGAGTTCCATCCAATACCATGTGATTCAGTTCGTTAAATTTAATACAAACATATCCCAACGTATCTCATTAAAACTGTTCTATTTCCCAAGTGATACGACGAGTACAATCAAGTTTAATGGAAGTAGGTACCATATTTTTGAATTCAGAGCCATTCTTAAATGTTGGCCTCGACATTAATGAATATGACTATTCGAAAACTGGAACAACATAAATATCGTATATATTCTCAAAAGTGGTGTTGACAGTTAATAAATCTATGAGCCACGTTGGAAGGGTAAGTCCACATAGGCAGGGTTAAATGTTTAATTGTTTTCAATTAAATTCCTAAGAATTGTTCAGTTCACTTGCCGAAGGGTGAATAGAATGCCTTAGTGTGAAAAATATATAATAAGGGGAAAATACATATGAATATATTATAAAAGCATTGTGATAAAAAGTTAAATAAGGGTTTGACCCTAAGTTAGAACTTAAATTCCTTTAAGAGTATTCTACACTAAAACAAGTCTTTTAATATCAAGTAAATACATATATGGGTCCAATATGTTATAGGAATGAATAGGATTAAAAGTGGAGTTAATCCTTAGTGATGCATATTATCCTTATAATTTGAGTAGGGTGGATATAATTTCCATATATATGTTATAAATTATGTTATCTTGTAAGATAAAGCTAAATTAAAGTTATGGGTTAGGGAGATTTAGATCATGAAAAGCGATAAAATTTTGATATCAAATGAAGAAAGTGTATTAATAGTTATGAAGAAAATTTAACTGTGGAAATAAAATCTATTGCAGAGGATTAGTGAGGAAGAGCCTTCCACCTTAGGATTTTAATGGAGGTATTATAAAATGAGTGTTAATCCTTAGAAGCATGAAATTAATTTTAGGACATGTGATTGTAGAAAAAAGTGAAATTTATGGCAGATCTAATGTCAGAATATGATGAGCATAAATATGACAATATGTGGAAAGAATTATTAGCGCTATATTTAAAAAAGAAAAGAATTCAAAAAGGAGATGTTACAAAAAATGAATGTATCAAAAAAAAGAAACTAAATATGATTCTACAGGACATGACATATTGTCTAAATGAATTGACAGATAGTGAATTTCAGGATCATATAGTCAATAAAAGTGGGAAATTTTCCATTTATTCTCTACGTCAAATAATGAGGTATTATAATGAAGAGGGGCGAGAGTATAAAATTCATAGTTTTGAATTCTCAAAAAGAATTGTTAGAATAAAAAATCAGACACTATGGAAACTAAGAAACCCTGTCTGTAATGCGAGCATAAAGAGTTAAAACTTGTGAATGAAAACGTAGTTTTGGAGTAGCGTACATCCTCAATAACATCATAATTATATTATACAGTAAGCTAATTACCAGAAGGGAAAAATTTAAGAAATAAAATGGAAGTATTCTCTTTATATCGGAATCCAAAATCAGAAGGTTACCCTACCCAAAATTCTAAAATCAATTTAAATAGCATAAGAAAGGATTTCGTTTTTAAATACATAGAACTGAACCACGCTTAGAGATTCTAAATTAACCTCACGTATAAATTGGAGTAAGCAAGAGCAATAACCACATTTTATATGTTATGACAATGATTTAAAAAATCTATTCTGAATAAAGAGTATTATCTTAACCAGAAGTATACAAACATAACTTTACGAAATGCTGGTGAGTACAAAGATATGACAAAAAATTTATACATAACGTAAATAGATATATACATTTTCTCCAAACAAAAATGCTCTACATGAGGGCAGTTACAAATAAAATCATATGCAAATAAATAGGTATAAAGCTTAAATCAAGTAAGTGGTATTATAAAAAAACCTGCAATTAACAACCACGCTCAGGGACCAGTAATCCAAGATCAATTGAGGATTTTACAATACAAAACAGAGATTGTTATTCAATAAAATTAATTCCAATTTCGTAGAGCCTAAAATCATCGAAATGTGTCACAAAGTTCTACAGTTTTCATGAAAAGGTAACTTAGCTAAAGTTACCTCGAGGTTGAGGCCACGTAGAAAGTGGGGAAGTTCAACAACTGCTTGCGGAGGATTGAAATGCCCATTTTTACACAAACTAAATTGCTATTAACCCTTGAAATAAAATAATGCAGCAATTTAACAAACCCTTGAGATACATAAGTACAAAATTCATTACCATAGAAGTTAGCCAATAGAAAGAAGGTGGAGGGACTATTCTATTATAAAAAATGAACCACGTTTAGCTCAAAAACTTAGAAATTGAAAAAAATCCAAATAGAATAACAATAAAGAGAAACGAAATGAAAAAATTGTACCTGTGGATGCGTAGGCAGCATATCTTGAAACTGGTAACAGAGGAATGTCCAAAACCTTGAGTGATAAAATTCAAGTGCAGTTGTTCATCAATTAACTCAGTCATATCTCTAGGGTTTCATCTATAGTCGATCATATTGATTACTATCATGGTGTAAAAATTATCACGCATGCCAGAGACTAGAGTGGTGGCACAACACTCGAAAACATGACAAATGAAAACTAGAGGGAGTAGTCTAAACCCTTAGGGTCTCGCACAAGAGATCTCATCCGTTAATTCCCATGGTAGATCCATAGTGTACATGCAGATTTTTGAAGGTACCATAACCCCATGTGAAAACATATGAAAGGGGGCACATGGAAGTCCATCAGAGGTCTAGTGCTACATATGGGAAGGAATGAAATGAAATAATAATTAATACTATCCAGTTTTTTGTAGTTACCTTAGTTTTCATGTACGTTCCAAGATTGGGTGACAAATATATGTTCTTAAAATTAATTATTAATATGATCATATTAATGGTATAGGAATTATTAGTTATCAACCCTAGGAAAGGGGACATAAAATAATTGAAAAATGAAATATAATTCAAGTTAGAAATATAGGGTTAAGGGTAGGAACTAATCATGTGGTACATAAAAATGAAAATGGTTATAAAAGTAATAGCCAAGTGAAAAAGAAAATAAGAAGTTAATAATTAATAAGGAAGGGAACCTACAAAATGAAAATAAGTCCAATTTAAATTAAATTGTAGCATATATAAGGTTAAGAGGACCATCATTCTATTTACGAGAAACATAGTATAAAAAAATGGTTAGTGGGAGTTGTTACAAGTGGTATTAGAGCCCAAGTTGAAACTATGGGCTTATGGGTCCCAACATAGAATAAAATTTTTGCTGTAAAAAAAATAAAATAAAATTATGAAGTAATTTCGTTTGTTGTTTATGAATGCTAATTGTGTTTTGTGCATCAGATTGAAGTGTAGAAAAGTTGTAGCTACGGCCATGTTTGACAGAGACGAGTTCTATGTGGAATTGAGGGGTGAAGGAGACCCACCAGATCCAAATTCTCATATGCTGGAAATTAATAAGAATTTGCAGTAGGAAATGGTTTAGCTAAGGACTAGAAATGAACGTTTATTGCAAGCCAGTATTGAGAAAGAGATGTTGCTAATGGAATTAACCTCCAGGTCTAGTCATCATAGTGAGAACCATAAAGGAAAAGGAAAGAAATAGAACACAACTCAAAGAGGTCTGAGAGTGAGGATGAATTTGGTAAAATAGATTCAAAGTCAGAAAAGGATAAAAGAGTTGTAGTGAGAATTCGGCAAGATTAAGCCTCCAACCTTCGATGGGGAGAAAGAAGACGATGTAGAGTCCTGGCTCCTGGACATGGTCAAACACTTCAAGGTATATGAATACATAAGTAGTCTTAAAGCAATATTTTCAGTTTACCAACTGCAAGGTAAAGCCACACTTTTGTTGGAAGAGACCAAAATCATACACTTGCTTGACAAAAAAAATGTTCCATGGGAAAAGTTTTAGGAGAAATTCAAATCTCGATACCTCAATGAGAGGTATTATGATGACAATGTAAATACATTTCATGGAGTAAGGCTTGGAGAGCTCACTATTGATGTATTTTTGATGATTTTCACCAATCTACTTCGTTATGTGTCATACATAATGAAAGAAAAAGATAAAGTGCAACGATTTCTGAACTGTTTTCCCACCATCTACAAAGAACGAATTGAATTTCACAACCCTAAAAATATGGATGAGGCTATTTGGAAAGCATGACTATGCTAACAAAAATTTAAAGGTAGGAACGATCAGCTGAAAAAATAGTAGAATAAAGAGAAAGGGAAGATTGAAGCAAATAAAAAAGGTCAAAACTAGCTTATCTGAATAATTTTGGAAAAAAACCACGAGTGTAAAAAGTTTAATAAGAGTGGGGAGAATTAGATAGCACATTCCCACATTGTTTCCAAGCCCATCGAAGGGAAAAAAAAGTGAGAAGTTGTGGTAAAAGCCAAGGAAAAATTGAAATTATGGGGATTCCGTGAGCCTCACATGTTGTGGGACAACCCACTCAACACTCGTACAATTCAAAACATTCAAGTGGTACTGGAACTAACCATAGTGAATGATATTGCTTGAAATATTCCCCAAATCTGTGTAGCACTAGAAGATAGACACACTAAACATTAATCAACCATGATTGAAATTGAGGGTATCATCTCTCACCAACCTGTGTCCATTTTAATTGATCCAAGAGCTAATTTATGCTATATCATCCCCCATGTATTGGAAACGTGTAAATTAAAAATAGAAAAATTTCAGCACTCTCGGCTAGTACAATTGGCTATAGGGACAAAGAGGAAGGTCACACATAAACTACCCAAAAATTCATTGAATTTAAATGGATACAATACATATTTCCAATTAAACATTCTTCCTTTAGGATCTTATGATCTCCTAGTTGGAATGGATTGGCTGGAACATCAGAAAAAAATAGTAAATTTCCTAGAAAAAACAATGACTTGCATTGATGTTGTAAGCAAGTCTGTAGTAGTCAGAGGGAAACCCAAGCCTATGTCTGCTAGTAAGATTTATGCCTTACAATTGAAACAAACAAAAAGGAAAGGTTTTCTAGTATATGCTGTCCAAATTGAAGATTTGGGATAGCCAATGGAAAATGAATATGTAAAAAACTTACCTATAATCAAGGAATTCCAGGATGTATTTCCTAAAGAAATTTCTTAACATCTTGGTCAAAGATACATTGAATTTTATATTGAGCTACTACCAGGAGCTACCCCAATTTCGAGAGCACCTTATAGAATGAGTACTCCTGAACTATTAGAACTGAAACTTTAGTTACATGAATTGTTAGACAAAGGTTATATTAGACCAAATGTGTCTATGTGGCAAGCGCTAGTGTTGTTTTCAAGAGGAATGATGGAACCTTCTAGATGTGTATAGATTATAGACAATTAAGCATGTTAACCATCAAGAACCAGTATCCTCTTCCACGAATATATGATCCATTCGATCAAGTAAGGGTGCAACCATATTCTCAAAATTTGACTTCAAAATTAGCTATCATCAACTTCATATTAAAGTTGAAGATATCCATAAGAAAAACTTCTAAACTTGATATGGACATTATGAGTTTCTAGTTTGCCTATTTGGACTCACAAACAACCCTGCTACTTTCATGTGTCTTATGAAAAGTTTTCTACATAAACACTTGGATAAGTTTATGAAAGAAGAACACCAGAAGCATCTTACAATAGCTTTCCAAACACAGAGAAAACCAAATTTATGCACAACTCAACAAGTGTGAGTTTTAGAACCCAAGATTAAATATCTCGGACATGTTATTTCCAAAGAAGAATTGGCGGTAGATTTGAAAAAGGTACAACAAATTTCGAACTAGCCTGTACCCACCCATGTACTAGCAATACGATCATTTATGGGTCTTTCCAGATATTAACTCAGACTTGTGGAAAAAATTTCTATATTAGCTTACCCCATCACATCATTATGAAAAAGAGGAGTGAAATTTGAGTTGACAGCGAAGTGCTAAGAGATTTTTGAGCAACTAAAATAGAAATTAACTATTGCACCTACCGTAAAATTTGTTGATATAACTAAAGAGATTCTTGCATTTAATGATTCTTGTATAGGAGGGTTCGAAGGAGTATTGTTGCAAGATAATGCAGTAATAGCTTATGAGTCCTAAAAATTGAAGAAGCACGAATAAAATTATTCAGTATATGACTTAGAATTGGTTTTTTTTATACATGCATTAAAAATCTGGGGACACTATTTGTTGGGAAAAAAAAATTATATTAATGAAATATCAAATAAGTATAAAGTATTTCTTTAGTCAAACAGATTTAAATGTATAAATCAAGGTGGTTAGCTTTCCTTAGTGAGTTTCATATGGATATCAAACACATAAAATGGAAGGAAAACCAAATTTTTCATGCCTTAAGTAGACATTATCATCAAATTTTGGCATATACGGGGAGTAGTGTAAAATTTTATGTGGAAGAAAAAATTCAGGAAGTATTATCACAAGATCCTCAATATGTAAAATTGCAGGAAAAATTACACCAAGTTGAAATTACAAGATATACTATAGTTCAGGAAGGATTGATCAATTAGAGGAAAAGGTTGTATATTCCAAATGTATCAACCTTAAAACATGAAATTTTGGATGAATACCATAAGATACATTATTTAGGTCATCTAGGTTATTAAAATATGGTGACAGCCTTACGGAAAAACATGTTTTGGCCAAGAATGAAAAAGGTGGTAGCCGATTACTTGGCATGGTGTTTAGAGTGTCAAAAAGTTAAAGTAGAACATCAACATCTTGTGGGTTCACTGGATCCTCTCCATATTGGAGGTGGGAAGTTGTATCAATGGACTTTATTACAAGACTGCCACATACCAATTACCGGCATGATTCAGTTATGGTTGTAGTTGACACATTAACCAAAGTAGCACACTTTATTCCTGTTGAGTCCAATTTTTGAAATACACAAGTGGCTAATGTTTTCATGAAATAAATATTTAAACTCCCCAGAATACCAAAGATAATTATCTCTGATAACGATCCAAAGTTTACATCTGCCTTTTGGAAAACCCTATTTGGAGGAATGATGAGAAAGCTGAATTTCAGTGCAACTTACCATCCTCAAACAGATGGAAAGAGAGAGAGAACAAATCAGATATTGGAGGACATGCTTCGCATGTATGTGATGGATAGACCACCCAAGTGGGAAGACTTTGTGCATTTGGAAGATTTTTCTTACAATAACAGTTATTAGGCCTCCATTAAAATAAGTCCATTTGAGGCTCTGTATGGCAAAAAATGTCAAACTACACTTGGATAGAGTCAAACAGAGGACAAATTGGTAGTTGGACCTGAAACACAGCATGAGATGGATTGGAATGTGAATTAAATTTAGCAGAATATTAAAGTAGCTCAAGACCGTTAGAAGAGTTATGCGGATAAGAAAATAATTCATATGGAATTAAAATTTGGAGATCATCTACACATAATAATTAAACCCCACAAAAGTACCTTTCATACCGTCAGTTGTGCTAAGTTAACACCTCAATACTATGGACCCTTTGATGTTTTGGAGAGAGTGGGCTCAGTAGCTTACAAATTGGCTCTACCTAGTAATGCTAAATTTCATAATGTTTTCATGTTTCATTGTTGAAGAAATATGTACATGACCCTTCTGACATGGCTGAATGGACTTTGATATAAGTGGAAAGAGAAGGAGATTTTCTTCCAGAACCACTTCGTATAATGGAATGCAAAGAAATTGTGATCCAAAATAGAACAGTAACTTGGGTGAAAGTGCAGTAGAAGCACTTTACACCTAGGGAAGCTTCCTGGGAGTGGGAAGAAAGTATAAATGAAGCACACCCATCACTGTTCAATGAATAAGAGGAGATATCTATGACACTAAGGACGACTTCTTTGTTTTAAGGGGAGGGGGGCTATGTAATACCCTTATTTACAACTTTTATAATTACTAAATAAACCTAAGGTTAAGGTGTACCTAGGGAATAATTCACTACAAGGAAAATACCCTCTAGCGAAGGTTATAAAGGAGGTTTTTAGTGTTATAAAATTGGCCAAAATTTTCAAAAAAACATTTTCTAAAGCATTCGTTTATGGTTACGGAGGTTTTGGCGGATATTTTAATGGAATTGCAACACAAATAAAAAAACTAGGCAACCAAAGGTTATTATAGATTATTTTTTCATGGTTGTGCTACGAATGTGACAACACACCAGTGCGTGTCATCTAGAAGGTGGCCCGGGGTGGTTGAAGGTGCATGCAGCAGACCATCAATGTATAGAATCACAACGGGGCACATTTTTGGTGATACAATGCACCTGGCCATTCTAATTGGTCTTGGGATTTCTGTGGTGCCCAAAGGTCATCTAAATGCACTGTTACATTGAGTTATAGAAACACATCGATGCACAGTATCTGTCAAACACACTATTTGTTATAATTCATATTGGTATTTTTGCGGTGCCCATAGGTCGTACAAATGCCCTGGTGTGTAGAGTCACATAAACACATCGGTGCACAGTATCTCACAAACTCACTGACATTAAAAATTGGTATTGGTATTTTTGCGATGCATATAGGTCGTACAACTGCATTGGTGCACTGTATCATACAAATGCACTGGTGTATAGTAACTGACAGACACTAGTGTTCATTTTGTATTTTTTAGAAACATCGACCTATGATAGTGCAATTATTGTAATTTTTTAAAATTCATTATGCAGCTAAAGGTTATTATGGATGATTTTTTCATTGTTGCACTGTTAAGGTTTAAACGCACTAATGCATGTCCTCTAGAAGGTGGCCTGGGGCAGTCAAAGGTGCATGCACCAGGCCTTCAATGTATATAACAACACTGGGGTGCAATGTGGTGATACAACATAGGGGTCCGTTCTAATTAGTCTTGGGATTTGTGTGATTCCCATAGGTTGTCTAAATGCAATAGTACATCGAGTTATAGAAACACACCAATGCGTAGTATCTGCCAAATGCACCATTTTTTGTAATTCGTATTGGTTATTTTATGGTGCCCATAGTTCATACAAATTCCCCGGTGTGTAGAGTCACATAAACACACCAGTGCACAGTATCTCAAAAAATAACCGAGATTAAAAATTGGAATTGGTATTTTTGCGATGCATATAGGTCTTAGAAATGCACTGGTGCGATGTATCATATAAATTCATTGGTGTATATTAACTGACACGCACCAGTGTTCATTTTTGTATTTTTTAGAAACATCGACCTGTGATAGTGAAATTATTGTGATTTTTTAAAATTCATTATTCATCAAAAGTCGACACATATTATATCAGTATTCATATTAGTTAATATTTTATTAATGCATTTGAATGTGATGTTTGGATTAATTTTTTATATCATATCATAATTATTGTGATTTTTTAAATGCATTATTCATCAAAAAATGACACATATCTTATAATAGTATTCATATGAATTAAAATTTTATTAGTGAATTTTAATGTGATGTTTGGATTAATTTGTTATATCATATCATCAAATTTCACATTTATTCATTATAATATTTAATCATCCATAAATTTAATCAGTGGTGTTACATGTCATAGTGACAATGGAGAACGAAATAGAATAAATTAAAACATTATCTATATATATATATAAGATAGTCTTTGTCATACAAAATGGGATAGTTATTAGTATCCATTTGTCTTTCAATTGGGACACTATGTCCATTACATTAAACAAAATGTCTGATTTCACAGACAAATATTTCATAAAATACAACACCTTGCTTTGATATCCAAACATAGGGATCATCATTCTTCACTTGATATGTTGTCACTGCTAGAGCTACTTCCATGACTTCGGTTATTTTCAGGAATGTTTTTTTCATGGTGTTGATTGTTTTCTTGATCTTCTTCACCTTCAATCTACAAACATAAAAAATAATAATAATGATTGTATATACATTGGTGCGAATCATTAAAATTGCAATATTAAATAATATACATCAATGTAAATTGAAAATAAATGATGTACCATAGCAACAATTGACTCATAAACTATACACATTATTTAAAAACCATGTAGTATGCCATCTTTCAAGATTTTATCTGTTGGCACAGTTCCATACTTTGTTTCCTGCAAGTTTTATACCCCATAACGAATCATATATTTAATATAGAATATTTTTTTTCTATTAATTATAGAAGGAGGTAAGTAAAACAAGATCGATAGATGTTTACAAATTCCACAATTAATTTGTGATATACCAACATATACTCACAACCCATATTTAACCCAATGTCAATAAATTCATGTCATGGTTCTTCTTTTTATTTTAGCACCTGTTTGAAGAAATTCAATGATTTTTGTAAAACAACTTAAAAAATACAAAAATGAAATCTAGTTATGTTTTTATAAGGAAGTAACAATTACTCACCAACTTAGATATCAACCATTTTCTTCCTTGTCATCCTGTTTTATGCGCAGAATGGGTTCCATTTTCTTTTCTTTTCTGCAAGAAAATACTTGAAAATTAATATTTAATGCTAAATTGTGTATTTATAGTACCTAATGATCAAAAAATTAAATGATTATATAATACATTTGAAGCACATTTTTGTTGATATGGCTCCTCCTGTGATGCAATTTTGTCCATTTCTTTGACCATCTCCTTGTACACCTTTTTGGACATTCCTACTGCCATATTTCTGATTTGAGCTCGTTTATCTTTTGAATTTTTCGTAATATTGTTGAAAAATTAACATGAAAATAAAATATTTAATTTTTTTATTGATATATGAAAAGTAAATATCACAAAAGTGATATTTATAAATAATTCTAGACAAACATTTAAAGGAATATTACTTTTTCATTCCTTCCTTTTTTCTATTCTACATTTTTGCTATTAAAATTCTGACATATCTCATTGATCAATTCTCTGGAAACTCTTCCTGTAGTTTAGATAAAATTTGGTTCTTGGAATCATTGGATTGATTTTTGTATTGTAAGTGGAAAGAATGGCTACACATTCGTTCAACTAGATCCCTCAAAAGTTTGTAAAATTCCCCCCCGTTTCATTAACCTCCAACACCACTCCAAATGAGCTAAGGAGTAATTCATTTTCAATTGCATGTTTCATTTTTTTACTTTTCTTAGAACAACATTCCTTTTCTGAGTTTTTGGTCCCTGTAGAACATTAAACAGATGTGAATTAATATATTGTTTGAAATATGTTATCTAATAATTTTAAATATTATATTAATTAAAATTAAAAAAAGGAACTCATATTGGATTGATACAATTTTTTCATTCACGTCATTCATCCTTTTGCAATTTTTCCATCAAGCTTTCACGCTCTTATGGTCCTAGATCAAAAATAATATTATTGAGCCTCGTCATTTTGTGGCTCTGCATGATACATAGTAAACAATACATATTAGTTAAAGTTACATATAGTTCAAAAATAATATTTTTTGTAAAGAATTTACAAAGAACTTTCCTGTTTTTCTTTTCTTTATGTGTTATCAATATTTTTGCTACTTGATCTCTTGTAAACCATTTCTTTATCAATCTGAAACCTCCACCATATTGTTCATTAATATATTTTATAAATAAATTGTCAACTTTTCAAGTATGAAAATAAAATCTCAAGAAACTAGTGTGCTATTCATGGTGTACGCATCGATGTTGGTGCCTGGGTGTCTTATAAATGCCCCGCACAAATAGTATAATAAAATGTATGGTGCTCTATGTAAACAAGAGACGATGGTACGTTACACGTTCACCACCGCATCAATTAACATAGACAAAATAATAAAAGTCATCCAATGTTAGTTTTTGTAGCATAAACACCTCGCACAAAAAAAGGACCATCAGACAGTGCTTTCTGTCAACTAGGAGACCCGGTACAATGTGTTATATTTTACATTGTGCACTGATTAAAAAAATAAAACATTTTTGTGAAACAGAATATTCTCGGTGTGCCGTAATGAAATAGCTGACCGATGCCATATTTTAGATATGGCGTAATGATTTTAAAAAAATGTTTTTAAAATTCTTATCACAGTACTTTTGCGGTGCACTCTGATAATAAAGTGTATTGGTGCACTAGGTTACACAGGATGCACCGATAAAAAATATATATTTTTCTCAAAAATTCACGCAAGTGCTGACATTGATTGGGATCCAACTATGCAAGCCATGTCGTGGTTTGGATGTCTTAGGTCTATATATAGCAATACAAAAGACCTATAAATCTAAAATGAAAACCCCTAATTCTGAAATCACAGAAACAGGGAGAACAAAGGGCAGGAACAAAAAGAATGTATGGTTTAGGGTAAAAATGGATTTTTTTATTTATTTTGTTTCTGAAAATGAAAAAGATAGTGATTTATTTTCTTACTGCGTAAAAAAACTAGAGAAAAAGTAAAAAAAATTAAACTTTAATGACGATATTGTTTCAAATTCTATGCTACAAGGTTTGAGTCACCAGAGGTTTGGAATTCTGATTGTCTGAATAATTCTATTCGAACGTATTTCGTTGCTCCATAGTGCTCTCATGCTCTGTTGCTCCAAGTATGTATCCTGCAAATCTCTTGCTGAAAATGTTTGCAAAAATAGTGAAATAATGAAAAGTGTTTAGTATTTAAAGAATTTTTTTATGAAATTATATTTTCAAAACTATTTTGCCACCCATTTTTCAATTTAGCGCTTCTTTTCCACTTAAAGAAAATAGAGTTGCATTTTTTTATTTTCAGTTATTTGTCGTCAATGCATCGCTTAATATCATCGCACCTTTGCATTCATTTATATCATGGCACCGGTTGACATTAACGAAAACGAACCAGTGCGGTGATCTATATATTAGCACTGATAACAAGAAGTCCATTTTTAATTAATCGAAATTACTTTTAGGTGTGTGCACCAGAATTTATTGCTGATTTTAATCAAACCCAGGGAGAAAATATCATAATTATATCGAATTTAAAATTCTTCAAAATATAGCTCATTCCATAATACTTCTCAAAGTCCATTGCGGAGTTCTCCCTATCCATCTCGAGATGTAATATTTACTTCATATTTTATTTATATTTTCATTATCTAATTGAATTTATGTTTTTTTATCTATGTCAATCATGCACAACTGTATTAAATTTATAATGTATATAAATCTGCAGGTTCACGCAGATTTAGAATACAGTTGAGATGCACAAAATATTTAAGTGTCAACTCCAAAACTTCAGAAGCTCTTATCAGGAGCAACATACCGCAAGGCGCATTTGGTAGATGAAAATGGACAACCACTTCTTCCTACCAATTGTAACAATATTGCACCTTGTAGCCACAATCCAAGGAAATTAGTGATGGTAATAATTATAATTGTTTGTTATATTGACTAATGTAACAATTTCAATGTCAAACCAATTAATCATACAATATTGTCAATGTGGTTACTAATTGATATTATATATTTTTTACTAATCATGTTAAAAAAAAATTTTTTAATTAATAGGATTCTAGTGATGATGAGCGACCTACCTACCATATTTTGTTGCACCCCACGACAATGCCAAATCGAGAGAAGACTGAATTAAGAGAAAAAATCAAAGACGAATGATACCAAGAATGGTTGAATCAACCACCAATTTAATTCCCTCTATGTACAAATTCACCATTTAGAAATGACTATAGCAATAGTAGTTATTCACAAGATGGCAATGGAGGAAATCAAATAGAGGTTGGTATGGATGATTACTTAAGGGATACGACTGCCATGGATACAATTTTGTTATATGCATTCCAAAATGATGATCAGTTAGGGGATGATGCTCATATTGTTGACACCTTTTTCTAAAGCCTTAAATTTGCTTCCACCACTCCTCGCTTTGGACCTGACGTTAAGTAAAAGTCTACCTAGTTGGGGACAATCATGTTTCCTGTACAACTTGAAAGAAAAATTTGGCTTGTTGAATGCATGTTTCTCAGAAATTTTGAGGTAAGTTACCATAAAGTCCTCATTTACATAAATGTGAGAAATATAATCAGTACAATACAATGAAAATTACAAATGGTAAATTTTATGAACGTTTATAATTATCTCAAAATTAATGTACATTTATTAATATATTTTTCCATGACCACCAACTACAGGTTATTCAAACATAAGGTTCTTCCGAGTGATAATGCCTTGCCAGGTAGTTGCGAAGAGGCAAAGAAATTGTTGAAAATGTTGGGTGTTGAGTACGTATCATATCATGCATGTCCAAATGATTGTATTCTATATATACGAGAATATTTAGACAAAGATATATGTCCGAAATGTGGGCATGACAGGTATGATAAATCAAAAAATAAGTTCAAATCATGTACTTGTCCTCCTTTTAAGATATTGAGGCACATGCCTATAATCCCTAGGATTTGAATGCTCTTTCGTTGCAAAGAATTAGCTATGTTGCAGGGATGGCATGCCTCAAACAGAAGTGATTTGGGAGCTATGAAAATCCCAAATGATTCAATAGCCATGAAGGATATACAGGATACATGGCTCGAAAAATTCAAGGATGAAGTACAAAGTCGACGACTCAGCATAGCCATGGATCGCGTCAACCCATATTCCTTCCAAAACACCAAATATTCTATTTGGCCGCTATTAGAGATCAATAACAATATCTCCCCATGCTTTTCCATGAATAATGAACATCTTATGTTCGGTCTCATACTCCGTAGTAGAAGACAAGTGAAGAATTTGGATGTCTACTTACAACCACTAGTAGATGAATTGAAGGAATTATGGGATGGGATAAATGTATACGATGTATCAAGACCCATCACAGTAGAGAGGAGTTTTACTTTGTATGGCATATGTGCTTACACAACACATGATTATCCAGGCTTAGGAGTTTACTCTGGTAGATTACATGTTCAATTTATTGATTTGTTTATATACGTAACAATATTCCTTCACATATTAGTTATTTAATTCATTGTAATTGTTATGATCTTCTTGATATTCTAACGTTCCATGGATTTTAATTGTATACAATAATCTCACAGGTCTTGTAACAAAAGGGTATTTTGGATGTAAATGTTGTGGACCTTCTCTGAAAGCTAGATGGTCCAAGGACCTATGAAAGCTAGTGTATGATTTCTCTAGGGCATTCCTCCTAGAAGAACACCCTTACATAAGAGCAGCATCCACTTTTAATGGTAAATGGGAGAGAACCCAACAGAATCTAATAACAACACCAGTTGAATGGCTTAGAGCATATGAGAGAGAGAAGGAGAAGGAGTTCATGGAAATGTTCGATTCAAACGGGGAGGCTATGTTTGATGATCCATAATTCTTCGACACCTATGTTGAGAAATTTCCCATTGGGATTAAAAGGAATTCTATCTTTTATAACCTCCCATGTTGGGAGCATCTTAATATTACCCACTTATTAGATCCCATGGATATATTTAAAAATGTTTCATCCTTTATGGAGGCACATATCATCAAAACAAAATGACACATGGGTTGTTGGGAAAGATCTTATTACTTTAAAAACTAAAAAGAAACATTATATAAGACGATTAGAAAGTACGGCATCAGAGTCAGGTGTTGGTCCCTATAATTCATGGTTTTTTGAAGAAGGTGATGTCCCATGGATTTTAAAAAAAGACGATATTTCTTTGGCAAAGGAAGTTATAATAGGTGTGAGGGTGCCAACTTCATATGGGGCTTCACTACCATGCTGCTTCACCGTGGATGACCATTTGTTGTGGTTGAAATCACATGACCGTTTGAACATTCTAAGAGTACGTATAATGTCAAAAGCATGATTTTATTGTTTGTTATATTAATAAATTTTATCCCATGTGGGGATCATAAAACATAACTAATTTTTTATATTATTGCATGTGTTTATAACTTTGCAATGTCTTTATCCTTTGTTAGTGCGTAGGTGTGTGAAACAGGAATTCCCTCAAGACCTAGGATGTGCCATATTGAAATTATTTACATTTATACGTTGGATCACATCAAAGGATATCCATGTGGCTATAATTCCATGGTGGCATCAAGATATAGTTGAGATTGTTTGTATGTTTAAGAAGGAACTATCGACGAGTTTCATGGACTTACAAGTTCATATTCTAATACACCTAGTAGGTGAGTTTGAATTAGTTGGGTTGGTCTCTTGCCGTTGGATGTTCTTCTTAGAGAGGTACATAAAGAAATTGAAATGTTTTGTTCGACAAAGGGAAAAACCCCAGGGGTCTATGGCAGAGGGGTACATCAAGAAGATGCCACTAAGCACATCATGTAGATTGACAACAGACCAAGTGTGGTGATTTAGCATGATGAAAGGGATGAAGAAAAAAGAGAAGGGGAGTTGCTCCAAACGAGTGGAAAAATGCGCTTGGTGAAGAGTAAGAGACTTATAGTTTTTCAAATTTACACAAAGTAAATATTCATGTTGAACTTCTATATAATGTGTATTTTGATCTCTAAGTACTATATAATTTTAGTTTGATTTCATCAACCAATGCATAAATTGAAGAAATCAATAAATTCTTTCTTTGAAATTTTGAAGCGACACAACCGCAAGTTGCATTGTATGAATAAAAGTGTCTGAAATGGGATAGTGACAAGAAAGAATTTAGATGGTTGAATGGTAGAATTGTGCCTTATCCTGATCATTTAGAAGAAAATATGCCAAAAACATGCCCCAACAGTTGGGTTGCTAACCAAGCCAGAAAGAAATACGATGCAACCGTTCGTTACTCGCGTGCTGAAGAGGATGCGCTAAACATAGGGATTGGTTGCAGCAACTTCGTAATAATATATTTAATTTATATGTAAATTTGAAACTTATAAAACATATATATCTCATATTTTAACTATTGGGTTATTATAAGACACATGAAACTATGATTTTTTTTTAAACTTTTTTATAATAGGTGAATTTGTTCCCATCCATGTGGGCATATGGACACCATTTTCGCACAGAAAATGTTGATGCTTGAAACATTGCACAATTCTATGGCATGGAAGTTGAGTTCGATCAATCTAGTCAATCTAGCCATCGTGATCAAAACCTAGTACGAGGGACATCAGGCTACGTTAGAAAGATATAAGAGATCATTGAAGTGGATTTCTCTTCTTTACAATGTGTTAATTTTAGGTTGAAGTGGTGGCACACCTTTGATCAAAATAATGTAAAGGAATATTGTGATAGTAGGTTGATATGTATCAACTCTAAAAAGATGTCAGATGAAGCTAAGGAGCCCTATGTTTTCCCAAAACACTGCAACCAGGTTTTTTTTTACCCAGATGTGTTAGATAGGGATTGGTGGTTCAGATTGAGTCATGACCCTAGATCAAAACATATTTTTGAGAACAACAATGTGATGATGCCATGCGAGCTGGAAGATAATGAGGGTGATCATGAGAACTAAGAGTGATATGGTACATGTGTTATTTCAGCAATATTTATACTTTTTAAGATGGATTTTTCGAAACATTATAATATGTATTTTGAATTAACTGGTAATTTGCATTTTGTTAATGTTAAAATCAATATTTCACTTGATAACTTGCAATTATGTTGATCTCAAAAACAATGGCGTACTATATAAAGTTCTTTTTTTTGTATGTAAGATTATAGTGAAATAATGATAATTCTAAAGGACATGAAATTATTTGCATTATTTTCTAAACTTTATTATGTTACAATAATTCATATTATTCTAGATTTATTATTTTACAATTATTTAAAATCTTACAAATTCACAAATTTAAAAATTTTAATAGAACCGTTTCACATTAATACAATTAAAATTTTACAATTTCACATACAATTACAATTAAAATTACAATTAATACAAATACATTACAATTTTCGAATTTTACATACAATTAGAATTACAAATATAACAATTTTACAATATCATGATCAAATAATATTAAATTAATTAATAAACATCACGTTCATGATAACCATCGTACAAGCATCATATTTGGCTAAAAAACACATTCAAATTCACTAACATCATCGTGATCATGATCATTTGACAAAACAAAATTAACATTTTATAACATCATCACAACACAAACATCAAATATACATCCCAGCATGCGAAATAATTTCTATAACATACCCATCTATCTGCATGTTTTGCATTAAAGGAACATATCTAATATGACCTGACAATATACACATCATGATGATCACCAACATGTAAATTAAGTACAACTACAACATGAACATAATATATATATATATATATATATATATATATAACTGAATAATGTCAAAAATATACAATTGTAACATAAATGTCATGGATCAGCTCGTGGTACAACATTAATAGCAGTACTAGTCGAGGCCTACTCAGTCAATGGTGCAGCCTTGATGATCAATGGTGCAGCCTGGGCATGATCATGAGTACTGCTGGACGTTGCACGCTACTGACTCGACGTGGCCGATGGTCCATTCTGCTCTCCATGATGACTGCTGCTAGATGCTAGTGGAGGCTGCTCATCTAGCGTGACATGAGGTTAACGATCATCAAATGAAGAGTCTCTACTCACGGACTATTGATCACATGCTACGTCTCGACCACGTATATAATGTGAAACGGTCCTCCTCAGTCGCGTAACTAAGGCCGTAGCTCCTACGACATGCCGCATGAGGCTGTACATGTCTCGTGACATGCCTCTCCACATATGTAATAGTATACCATCAGCCTGTATGTCTCTCATACTAGCAGGTCTGATGCCTGCCTCAACAGTCAATGCAGTGAGTTGATTGCCCAACTCCATCCTGTATATTCTCTCAAGCTGACCACGGCTAGAAAAATGTGGCACCGACACACCAGCAGGAGCAATTCTCTCTGCACCGGCCTCTTGATGATCCTCGGGATCTAGCATACCCTGATTGACATCAGGATCCACACCTGGATCATGTGGTGGTGCTAGCATGTCCTCGCCATCAAAATACCCAATGTGTGAAAAATATATAAAAGTACACAACAGTAATTTGACAATTTCAATACACAATCTAATAAAAATAATTTAAACAATGTGTTAGAATAAATTTAATTAAAACAATGATATTACCTCTATCATCTGGCATCTTATCATCTGTGAAGAGGATGTTGGCACACCCTCATTAATACAAACTAGCATAAGGACAGGGGACCATAATTAAGGGATGCTCATCAACATTGGCTAGCAACTCCAGTGCATCATGCGATATCCTCGCGGAAAACACAGCCTTGCCCCTCCTAGGCATCATCTATCCCAAATGTGCATCTATGCCTCGAACATTGACCTACGAGGTTTCCGAACAAAAGTAGGCCCCGTCTCTGGAAACCTCTCAAAAAATAAACGGAAAAGCTTTGAAGAAAAAAGGAAGTTGATCGTACCTTGTGCATGATCACCACATCTATCTAAGGCTATATAGAACTACCGCAAAAAAATGGCAGACCACTTGACAAGTCATGACTCTTGTACTAAATAATCAACATAATATAGAAGTGAGCAACTAATGTGTTGCCTATCTCTGGTGTTGTGTGAAATGGTCGAAATGAGAAGTGAGAACACCTCACCTCCTCACTACCAAATGTAGCAATACGTAACTAACCTCTAGAGTCCTAAAAATCTGAATGAGACTCTATATCTACGCTAATGTATCTCTACGAGTACACCAATTGACTCCCTACTACATAACCAACTGGAACTTCTTGGAACGAGGGAAAATACACCCACCTCCTCGATAGCCCTATAATGAAATATATGTCCTCCTCAATGGGCATGTATGACTGGTTAGCACCAACCCAGAAATCTTGTCGGTGGGCATTCCACTTGCAGATAAGATGTCTCAAAAACACACCATGGCCCTTTCGAGAAGTAGCCTCCTCATAGAACTTGTGGAGGCCTACCTGCCTTAGGAGCACCCGGGTAGCATTTTGTTATTGTTTTTCCCCCTATTATATCCTTTAACGTCTCTAAATTATTGACATATTAAATACAATTTTTTTATTAAATGATACATGCATTTAGGAATATACATATATAATTTTTTTGGAAAAGAAAAAAATAGTCGGTGCGCTAAAAAAAATAGGCATGCACCATTTTTAGTGCATCTTTTGTTTGTTGTGCACTAGTGGTGGTGTACCAGATAATATTCAATGCATCAGAAGCAGTGCACCTAAATTTTTTCAGTGCATTGTTGACTATGTACGTTGTTAGGAGTGCGGTCTGATGACTAAACTCTATCTCTCGGGGCATATAGTTCAGCCAATGCACTGACCTCCTGACATCATTACATAGTCAACGGTGTGGTCTTTTACCAAGTCACACTGTTGACCCTGTCGAAATGTGAAATATGGTGTGTTGACAAATATACCCACCTCGGGGCGGATATTTAAGTCAACGCACTAAATTGTAGCTATTCCACATGGTCAACAGTGCAGCCAGGTAAACGAAAACACCACGCTTTTTAAAAGGTTTTAAAATAACACGGTGCGCCTTTCGGTACCACCCCGGAACCAGTGCAGATGTCGTTAGCATTGGTTGTGGTGTGGCCTGTAAATTTACAGGTAGCACTATGAACCAGTGTGAGTTGAACGGCTCGGGCACATTGCGCGACTATTTTTTTTATTTTAAATGGTTAATTTTAAGTTTATTTGAAATTATAATCCGATAAAAGGCTTAATTATGGAAAAACAAGAAAAATACCTGTACATTTGGCTGTTGAGGAGGCATGTTGACTATACAATTTGTAAAAGAAAATTTTCTTGTCGTTTTGCAAAATTCAAGCTAAAGATTAGTGGGCAATGCAAAACAGTATTGCATGCAATGGGTGCAATGGGAGCACCGATGTCAGGGTGGCTCAAACAAGGATAAATTATGATGATGCTTGATAGCTCTAGAGCACTGAGAAAAGTGAAAAAATTTGTTTTTTGGTCGTAATTTTGTTATTTAACCTTGTTCCAGTGTGGGGGGTTTTATAGGCGCACTGATGTTGTTGCTTAAGACCGCATTGGCCGATTTTTGTTTTGGCACAGTGTTTTATGACACACTAGTGTGGAAGATTTGTAAAGAACCGGTGCGCTGCTGTAATAAGACGCATCAAGCGGGTGTGTACGAAGTGCACATTGTCCGATGTGCCAATGTTTTGTGCGCACCCGTTCTTTCTCTTGTTGAACGCACCAGTCTAGTTTATGATGATAAGTGCACCAGATGAAAAAATCTACAAAAACCTTCGTCTGCCAACCTCCTCTGGTAACCTCCTCTAGAAAAATATTTTTGGGTATTTTTATAAGGGGTTCCTCAAAAAAATACACTAGAGGTTCTTTTCCTTGTAGTGATTATGTATGAAGATATTAATTTTTAAATTAATAAATAAGTGTGGAATTAATATTAATTTGTAAAGACAAATTATTTGGGACCAGGAATTCTTATCCATGAGGATGGAGCATAATCCCAAGAATTTACAAAAACTCTCTAGAAATCCTTGGAGAAAAAATAAATAAATAAATTTTATTAGATGGGAGAAAAATATCTAATAAAATACTCAGTAAAGTCGAAAGTTATTAAGAAGGGGTGGAATAAAAATGGGCTGAGGAAAATCTAGTTTTAAAAGAAACTTTTGTGGAAAAAAAAAAAGAAAATCATAGGTTAAGGGAAACAACATCCCAAAATAACACGAGGTCATTATGGAAACGAGCTAAGGGAAAGAGATTTTAAATAATCCATTACTAGTGTGACAAAGGGGTTGTCTACACTAGGGAATATTTTGTCTCTTATCTCAGGAGAGCTTTCGAATAAGCTCGTGGTTCGGAGGAAAACAATATTTACACAGTGGTATGTGATTCCTGTAATTTTTCATTATATAACTTTCGTGAATTTCCAAACCTGTTAAATTTTTAGAGAATGAATTGAATCTGAAAGCATACTAAATATGGTCGATCCACAGAATTATATTAGTAGAAGGATTGTTAGAATTATTTTTATAAAGTTAAGTAAATATTTATCATTGTATTGTACAATGTCCATTTTACTGTGTGTATTTAACAAATCCTAAACTCTAATTAAATACAGTTAAGTCTCTATTCAGATACACATGTCCAGGAGCTTATATTAGATAAATAGTTAGAATCTCTAAACTGAGTAAAGGGTCCAAATCTGATGTTTATTAATAAGTTAGAACAAAAACAAATAAAAATTCTTGAAAGGTATTTACTAGTATTCATCTAACCTTGTTGAAATACATACATAGATTAACAAACTAGTTTAAATCATTGTAATGATACCATTTATCATCTAATATAAATTCAACAAAACCTATATAGATTACATCAAGTAATATAAACCAGAGAATAATCATATTCTGAGAAAAGTAACCCATAGGTTCAGAAAAAGGGAAATCATATCAACAAAAGATGTATGACAAATTAATTTATAAATAAATATCCTGATACATCTTCATAGCATATGCAATAAAAAAAATAAAATAATACTCAAATTTCCTATACATAAACTATTAGATATAAATCCTTGGTAAGGAATGAAGGATATAATTTTTCGTTATACTACAATTTGGAATTGTATAGTGAAACTCGAATTTCATTAGGGTAACCACCCTAATATACTATTAAATATCTAAGATAAAACATGTGGAATTGAGATAATTTCATAGTCTTCATTGTTCCAGTCACCGACTTGTGAATGGGGTAAATTTTCTGTCAGATCAAATGGTAGATGACAGAGGTGAACAATACATTATGCAAAGAGCATAACATCAAGCCCGAAATAAAATAGTAAAACTCAAATTAGAATCATACTGATAAAATAAAAAAATTAAATTAAGGAAATAAATCCTAAGAATAAGAGTATAGGAGTTGAGGATATTACCTCGGAATACTCTTCAATTCTTGGTCTTCTCCTTGTACCTACAGTAATAAAATATTATAGGTATAGCTAAATTGAAATTACATATGAAAACATTAATGAATAAGTCTCAATAATTTCCATTACGAACCTAAGGAAGGAGGCATACAGACTTGCCGAAGTGTTGGGAAATCCTCGAAAAGAGAAATCAATCTGGGTACTAGTTACCCATGTTGCTTTCAAAAACTTAAAATTAAGTATAAGGACAGCGTATCGAAAACAATAGGTAAGTACTTTTTAAAAAGAGTTAAGTATTTTTAAATATAATTAGAAGGATAGGTTATAGAACCTCTATTCAAAGAAGGCCCTATGTTAGCAACCTGTGTAAACCTTGGTAAGTACACGGTCCTTCGAAAAAATTTAATATACAAAAAGTACTACTATAAAAGTATATCTGGGTCCCTACTATTCAGATTGACAAAGTTTATTATAAAATACACAACTGAATTCCAAACACTTAGAATTCACAGTTATGTACAGATGATAGAAGTTAAAACAAGGTATGAATTATAATCCTTTATATGAATTAATAGTAAAGGAATCAACATAGTTGGAAAAAAAATTAGCTACATAAACAATAGAGATAAATGGAATTGAAACATGGTGTTGATACATACAAAATATGAAGGATATTATTAAATTTTAATAACAAGGGTTACGACGAGAATAAATAAAGAATAAATCTAGAAAAGTGAATGTATCTAGAAAAATAAAATTTAAGTATGATTCTATGGGACATGACATATAGTCTACATGAATTGATAGATAGTGAAGTTCAATTTCACACAATCAATAAAATTGGGATATTTTCCATTTACTCTCCACCTCATATATAGAGGTATTATATAGAAGAAGGGTTAGAGAGAAAATGCATAATTCTGAATTCTCAGAAAGAATTGTTAGAATAAAAAGGCAGACACTATGGAAACTAAGAAACCCTGTCTGTAACACGATCACAAAGAGTTAAAACTTATGAATGAAAATAGAGATTTGGAATAGCGTACATCCTCAATAACATCATAAGTATATTATATTGTAAGGTAATTCCCTCAAGGGAATATTTAAAGAAATAAAATGACAATATTTTCTTTATAGTAAAATTCCAAATCAGAAGCTTACAGTACCTTAACTTCTGAAATCAATTTAAATAGTAGGATAAATCATTTCAGTATTAAATACATAGAACCAAACCATGCTCAGAGATTTTAAATTAACCTCAAGAATAAATTGGAGTAATAAAGACGAATAAGCACATTTTATACGTTATGACAATGATTTACAAAATCTATTATGAATAAAGAGTAGTATCTTAACAAGAAGTAGACAAAAATAAATTTACAAAATACTGGTGAGTACAAAGATACAGAAAAAATTTCAAACAGAGTGTAAATAGAAATATACATTGTCTCCAACCAAACATACCATGCATGAGGGTAGTTACAAATAAAATCATATGAAAATACAGAGGTATGCATCTTAAATCAAGTAAGTTGTATTATAAACATATCTGCAATTAACGACCACTCTCAAAGGCCAGTAACCAAGGATCAATTGGGGATTTCGGAAAACAAAATAGAGATTGTTATTCAATCAAATCACTTCCAATTTTGCAGAGCTTAACGTCACTAAAATGCGGCACAAAGGTCTGCAATGTTCATGAAAAGGTCGAGGAAACGTCAATGTGATGGAATGGGTGAGGCCACGTGGAAAGTGCTGAAGTTTGGCAGCTGCTTGCAGAGGATCGAAATGTCCATCTGTACACACAAACCAAATTCATATTAATCCTTGAACGAAAATAATTCATAAATTTAGCAAACCCTTGAGATACAGAAGTGAAAAATGCATTAACAACGAATTTAGTGATTAGACAGAAGCTGGAGACACTATTATGTCATAAAAAATGAAACCTTTTTAGTTCCAAATTTCATAAATTGAAAAAAATCAAAATGGAACAACATTAAAGAGAAACGAAATGAAACAATTGTACCTGTGGATGCGTAGGCAACATATCCTAAAGTAGGTATCAGAGGAAGGTCCAAAACTTCAAACTCAGTGATAAAGTTTAAGTTCAGTAATGTATCAATTAAGTCGATGATAGCCCAAGGGTCTCATCAATGGCGGATCGTATTGATTCTTGTCATGGTGGGAAAATGATGACACATGCCAGAGACCAGAGCCTCCGCAGGGCACTCGACAAAATGACAAATGAAAACCAGAGGTTGTACTAAAAACCCTTAGGGTCTCGTACTAGAGATCTAATCCGTTAATTCTCATAGCAGATCCCCAGCGTACATGTGGAGGTTCGAATGTACCAAAACCCTAAGTCAAACCATGTGAAATGGGGCACGTGGAAGCCCATTAGAGGGCTAGCGCTACAAATGGGAAGGAATGAAATTAAATAATAATTAATACTATCCAGCTTTGCGTACTTACCTTAGCTTTCATGTACACTCCATATTTGAGTGATAGATATATGTTCTAACAGTGAATTATTAATATGATCATAATAATGATATAAGGCTTATTAGTTATGGAACTTAGGAAAGGGGACGTAAATTATTTCAAAAATGAAATATAATTCAAGTTAGAAATATAGGGGTTAAGGGTAGGAACTAATCATATGGTATATAAAAATGAAAATGGTTATAAAAGTAATAGCCTAGTGAGAAAGAAAACAAGAAGTTAATAACTCATAAGGAAGGGAACTTATGGAATGAAAACAAGTCCAATTTAAATTCAATTGTAGGAGATATCAGGTTAAGCGGACTTGCATTCTATTTAGGGGAAACATAGTATAAAAAAAAATGGTTAGTGGGAATTGTTGCACTTGACCAGGACGAGAGTCATTGGTAGTATCAAGAACATAGTAGAGATGTTTTTTGGGGCTTGCAAGTGTAAGTGGAGTAATTAAATTAAAATTCATGAAAAATATTGTTTATAGAATCTACACATAACGGGTTGGAAAGTTGTTTTTCTAGCACAAAGTGAGATATCTAGACTCATCCCCGTATCTTTATAAAAACTTCTTTCTAAATTTGTCTAAAGCTAGATGGCCCCTATTTAATGCAATGTGTTATAGATAAATTGAATTTTATTGTTGATTTTCTATTGAAAACCATGTACATAGTCCAACAAGATTCAAATGCACCACCACATCTTAAATCTCACCAAAATTGAGAAACTCGTGTTTGAAGATAATTGTTTGACACCAAAAAATGGATAATGTGTAAATTTGGGTTGTATTCATCATAAACATAGTACAGATGATTTTTTGGGTTTGAAACTGTAAGTGGAGTAATACAATTTGAATGCATGAACAGAGTTTCTCATACAAAAATGATAGATTCGGGTTGTATTCATCAAGAACATTGTAGAGATGATATTTTGGGCTTGATACTGTAAGTGTAGCATTACAATTTGAAGGAATTAAGAACATTTTTCAGAGAATATATGGACAGAAGGGATTGCATAGTTGCTTTCTTTAGCATAAAGTGGGACATTAAAACTCCCGATACCCTCATCTCCACATCAAGTGCTTTCTAAATTTATTTAAAGCTTGATGCCCCCTCATTAAGTGGGTTTAGCTTGAACCCACTTATGTTTCCAGCTTTGAGCTGACGGATATGGACACTGAACCATGTTTGTCTGTAAGAGGCATAACAACGAACACCAGAACTGCTAGACCTGCCACCAGAAAATCCTTTAATGTAAGCTGATACTCCAAGACGTTTGAAGGCTTAACTTTACTTTTCCCACTGCCAAACGTAACTATCCCGCTTTTGGTGGCAAATTCCGTAATGGAATTTGACATCGCTGTCTATGAACGTATATGAGAATGAGATAACGAAGCACACGATTCCAAGAATTCCCAGGCAAAATGCCACCAAAACCTTATTTCCCTTTCCACAGTCGCTGTTGTGCAAGAGAAGATTCGACAGCATCCGAAATACGAAAATAACGCCTGTGGGCAACATTTTTGCAATATTAGATAAAGTGTAATTGATAGCCTTTGTTGTACTTGTCTAGTTGTCACTCGTGGAATGTCCCATGTTTCAACTTGTCTCTATCAATCAGTTTAACACCTCTAAAACTGCAAAAACACTCGAAAAATTTGATATTACACAAACCGAAATCGAATATATGGGCAAGGTCTTGGCTTCCCTGATATTGATGAACACAGAGTTCACGCATCGGTATGGACAATCTGGTGAGTAATTCTCAATGGAAAGGGTGTCTTCTTATAAAGAAAAGGAATAGAAATTACTTACGTCGTGAATCAGAATAACCACAAATAATCTGTTGTAGCCGTCACTGAAATTTTCAATTATGATGGAGGACTGCTGGGGAGAATTTGAATGTAATCCTGCCTATTTCCATTGAATTATTCCAAGCGGCCTCCTCTACATTATAATGATACACATGGGTTTTGTATTTTTCCACCATCACCATTTAATCATATCTCCTCATCCGGTCCTCAGAATTTTTATCACAAGGCGTTTGTAAAGTAATATTCTATATTACCAAAAAGTCAGATATACATGGCTGTAGGATCTATCTAGCATATCAAAGTTCCATAAGAGAAAAACTTGACTACAAAGACTTTGGTCCCAAAACTAAGTCATGCAACTATGTCTAGAATTATTATTAGGCTTTCCAAAACATACATAACAAAAAAAACAAAGTATGTGACATGCACAAGAAACCATTCTAACTTAAAAAATGAGTTGGAAATGAGATGGGAGTCTAAGTTCTCTCACTAGATCCTGGAGGGATGTAGTAGTATGAGAGTCTCAATGCAATTGTTTTTCAACATGGGCAAGCCTTGCATCCAACCTGTCCAAAGTGAATCATTGTTTCCTCAAAGTTATTTTAACGTATTTCAAGGAGGCAAAGATATTGTACATATAAACCTATTTTTTCTTCAGAATCAACTCTAGGGGGAGTTTTCATTGCCAATGTAAAGTCACTAAGTTCAAATATTGTTTCCTTTGTGAGATGGTGTGGCTAGGGTCTAGAATCCAAGTAGATACTTCATACATAATTTCATAATCCAAGTGGTATCTCCTCTCCACCCCAACTTGGGTTTCTAACTTGTGAATTTCTCTTTTTGTCTCTAGCAACACCACACTGAAAAATGTAAATGCAAAATTTTGAGCAAAAAACCTAGCTCTTCACTATCCTTACTACCTTCTTCTCCCACCCCGAGCATACAACGCATGTGGTACTTGGGCAGGATGAACATAGTAGAGAGATCACACCTATAGCAGTTTCCTCAACCTGCAAAAAGATAGAAAAATGCACCAAACACAACTCTCTCCAAACAACATCCCACTACATCATTGACTATACTCATAACATAGAAATTTACATAGGATTCTATGCCGCCGGTACTACTATAACAAAATTAAATCCATAGGATACACATTGGCAAAAAATTAAAGAGAACTCTCAGATAAAGGGAAAGCAACACGGAGAGACACTTGATCAAGTTTCCAATTCTTTAGAGAGAACTCCAAAATCCTCAATGAAATACACAAATATTACAATATTGAGATTCCTAGGCATAAAAATCAAATAAATCTCATGCTAAACACACAGGATGCACCCAAACTTCCCAATTGATGGACAAGTTCCCAAAAGCAACAGACCCAAGACCTATACAAAAAATAAGCAGAGACAAAGAGAACCACTTTGTCAGGAATCAAAGAAGCCATACTCCCATAGCATTAGGAGTAGAGTCTACAACATAGGTTTGATTGATGGGGTCACCAGCCCACGCTTGTGACTACTTCTTTATATGAAAAGAAATAAATACTCAACAGGAGAAACAATTTTGAGACACAATAAAATAACTCAAAGCGAAAACCTAAAACACATGTGGGTTTCACCACAGTCGGATGCTCTGCCATCATTGATGTATATGTTTTTTCTCACCCACCACCTCAATGGAAAGAGACCAACAAACTAGAACAAATCCTTTAATTCTCACAACAAAGCACAAGATTGCCACTACCAACTGGGAGATTGAGGTCTCTACCTCACCTCTACCCCTCACTTTACCATCGGTTGAAATCCATTTAGTGTCATGCATGCCTTTGTATGTTGGTACAAGCCTTGCACATTACATTAATATCGATCACATCAGAGGGTGAGAGGATCAACCCCAAATAACCGTTATTCATGCCATTAACACCCAATGCATCGATGGTCCTAAAAAAATACAAAGTTAATAAGTGCACAAAAAACAATTTTTGTTGGAAATTCTGGTATGCTCTCATGATATGTCGAGAACATACACAAAACAGAGAAGCAAAAAACAATTTACACAGAATGCATAATTAAAATCAATGATAGCACAAAAAACAGAAAGAGACAAAAAACTGAGAACAATTCTATATCATATTCTTCTGCTGGAGCAGGCTTCGAAAAAATTTAATACATATGAGAAAAATCCTACCTAATATAAAAATGGCGGAGCCTGAGACATGAATGCAATTGAATGCAGAAATGGACTTCTAACAACCAAAACGTCCTTATGCTCTGTTCTATTGTTTATACACGAAACAATGTACAAAACACATAAAGAAAAACTTAAAATTTCATGGGTTTCAGCTTTGAAACCACATCGCATCCACGCCCTTCATCGCAAATTGCATTTCGGTGATTTAAACATTTAACTGACACATATGGGAAAATGTAAGATCTTGCGATTACAGTGTGTGATAGCACGATTGCAACACAACTTAAACCTTTTAACTTGTGAGTGTTATCCTTTGAACCTTGCGTTATGAGATATGCGATCGCATCGCATCGCAACTTAAATAAGTTGCGAAGTACTTGGTGCGCTAAAATATTGAGCTTGCGACATGCAATTTGCGATCGCATTGCAACTTAAATAAGATAACTTGGAGGTACTTAAAGGTAAGTCATAAGAAATGCGAAGTGCGAAGAGCTGGTGTCAAAAAGGTAAATTGGAAAATGTGCAAAGTTCGCAATCTAAGTTTCGCAATGTGCGATGATGAAGTCACATCGCAAAATCGCAAGGTTTGGTGCAGGCCTTAAAAGCTAAATGGTAACATGTGCAAAGTACGGTATGTAGGAACTTAAACGGTAGGAAGTGTGAAATGTGAAAAGGTAAGGAACAAGGCAAATCAAAGTTTTTCATGTATATTAGTAATGCGGTAAGGTTTTAGGGTCCCACCAGATATCGCGTTGTTGGAAACTTAAGTTTCGCAAAAGCTTAAGAGGTAAAGGTTAAAACTTGCAGACTACAAACTGTGGGGAAAATGTAAGTATACGGCTGTGGGTAAGAAATAATGTAGAGTAATGGCTTCGGTACTCTATTTCTGAACATTGTGGGGATTGCATGAAGCAAAACAAAAACCTGCAGATTTGAATACTTAGCTTTTTCCTTCCTGCAATAAAATTCAATGTAAGTGTGGATGTTACTAGTATTATTCATGGTGGTGGTTGGGATTATTTCCAACACTCCCCCTTAATCACAACTACGGCCATTAACCATTCCCACACACCTTTTGAGACAAACAAAACTTTTCTGTCCCAATGTCTTTGTGAGGGTATCTTTAAATTGTTCCTCTGACGTGCAATGCTGCAACACAATTTCACCATTTTTAACTAATTCCATTATGAAATGGTATTTGGAATAAATATTATTTGTTCTCTTCTGGAAAAAAAAATTTCTTTTACAATGCAATTGCTGAGCTTTTATCACAGAAAATTGTGGTTCCTTTTCTTTTTCATGACATAAATCCCTCAACATCCTTCTCATCCAAATTACTTAACATGTTGTTGTTGCTGCTGCATATTCATCTTCTACTGTTGATAATGAAACTATTGGCTACTTGTTGGAAGTCCGTGAAATGACTCCTGATCCTAAAGGAAAAAAATGCCCTGATGTGCTCTTTCTCTCATCAACACTTCCACCCCAATCACTATCAGTGTAACCAATCAGATTAAAATAACCATTTGCAAAGTATAGAACACCATACTCCTTCGTTCAATTTACATATCTCCTCTTGGCTGCTTGCCAATGTGTCCCCTTGGGTGTCACATGAATCTATATATCAAACTTATTTCATGCATTATATCAGGCCTAGTTCCATTCAAATACATTAGACTGCCAACCATGCTTTTTTACAATGTCAGATTGACATTCTTAATGGAACCTTCCTTGCTCAACTTCAACCCCATGATAGTTAGAGTTGATGATGGCTTATTGTTCTGCATATTGAACTATTTTGAAATCTCTGCAACATACTTTTCTTGGGAGATAAAAATTCCATTTTCTGTTTTCTTTACTTGTATACCCAAAAAATATCTTAACAAACCCAAGTCAGTCATTTCAAACTTACTTTTCATGACTAATTTGAAATCAGCAATGAGAGAAACATCATTTCCTATAAAAATCAAATCATCTAAATACAAAACAACAATAAAAATTTTACCGTTATTTTCTTCGATGTAGAGTGTGGGTTCACCATCACACTTGTCGAACCCATTGTCCATCATGTAAGCATCAATTTTGTTGTACCATGCTCATGGTTGTTGCTTCAGCCCATAAAGAGATTTTCACAAATTACACACCTTGTGTTCTTGCCCTTCTATTTCATAGCCAGGAGGTTGTTCATCATACACCTCCTCTTTTAACACTCCATTCAAGAATTTTCACTTCACATCCGTTTCATAAACTTTCCATTTTTTTGTGTTGTTATAGACAACACTATCCACACTGTCTCCATCCTTGCAACCAATGCAAAGGTTTCCTCATAGTCTCTTCCTTGTTTTTGCTTGTAGCCTTTAACAAATAGTATTACCTTGTAGCCTTTAACAAATAGTATTACTTTGTGCCTTTCTATCTTTCCTTCAATGATGCTACTGGTCTTATAGATCCATTTCACTCCAATAACTTATTTTCCTTGTTGGAGGTTCACTAACTCCCATGTGTCATTCCTTTCTATCGCTCCTATCCCTTCATTCATTACTTCAACCCATTTCTCTTCTTTGACTGCATCTTCAAAATGGATTGGATCATCAACATGAAAAAATAATGAAAATAAAGAATTCATACCAACACTAATATCAACTTCTTCTTGCTCATAAATTTCACTTAAATTTCTTGATCTTCGTGTTCTTGTATTTGTTGAAGATGAGTTTGGAGTTGTAATTGAACTCAAGGGGGTTGTTGATCCCTGTGGAATGCTTGGAGAAGCACTTCCTTGGTTTCTTAATGGTATTCTATTGCTTGCTTCTAGTGTGCATTGTTGATCTTGTGTAGGTGTAGGAGGAGCCACCATTGAGGAGTTACTTGCCACAGTCCATTCCTCTTTCTCTTCATGAGACATACATTTCTTCACGTTTACTGTCTTCTCTAAACCTCCATCGCATACTTCTTATTCTATGAAATGAACATCTCTATTGATTATTACTTTCTTGGTTGATGGATTTTAGAGCTTTTAAGCCTTGGATTCATCATTGTATCCAAGAAATATACATTTCTCCCCCTTGTTGTCTAACTTCTTCCTTAACTGTAATGAAATTAGCTCTAAAAATAGAAGAAAAGAGAGATCAACGCCTTAGAAATCAGTCACTTCGATGGGGAAACCTCCAATACATTACATAAATGAATAATTCTTGGATGATACAAATGACCAAAACCTCCTTCTATATATAGGAATCCATGGGCACACAATATAACACTACACGATGTAACAATAACAATGTAAGGGCACAATAATAACAATATTGGGGTTACAGGGGTACAACAATAACAATAAGGGGGCTGCACTAATAACAATAAGGGACTAAACTAGAAATATAGGGACCTAAAATGCCCCTCTCCTTAAAAAAAAGTTTTGTCCTCAACGCTTGAGTAGCTTTGGGTGTTTTTGTATAAAATTGTCATCCTCCCATATATAATCTTCAGTTAGTAAGTTCTTCCACTGGATGAGATACTCTGAAATTGTTCTATTTTGTAGTTGTTGAGTTCTTGTTTCCGTGACCGCTTCAGGTTCCAATATGATTTCTCCTTACTCGTCAAGTTCTGGAAATATTGTTTGAACTGGAAGATTTTCACATATAACCTTTTTAAGCATGAAACATGGAAAATTGGATGCACTCGCGAAGAAGGAGGAAGCTCCAATTTGTATTCCATAATACCAATATTTTGCAACACCTTGTAAGGACCATAGTACTTTGGCAATAATTTATTATCCTTCTTAGCTTGCTTGAGGGATATATGTTTGTATGGTTGTAGACGTAAAATTATCCATTCTCCTACATCAAAAATTCTCTCACTGTGATGTTGATCTGCTTGTTGTTTCATTTGATTTTGTGCCAAACTTAGCTTATCCTTTAAGAGTTGGAGAACTTCTTCTTGATTTTTGATGTGATCTTCCACTGCTTGAACCTAAGAATTTTATCTTAAAGATGATGTGATGGATGGTGGATGATATCTATAAAGTTCCATAAATGGGGTCATTTTTGCTATAATATGGAAGGAAGTGTTATACCACCATTCAGTGAGAGGTAACCACTCGACCCATTGTGTTTGTTTATCAGATACAAAACAACGAAGATATCCTTCCAAACATTTATCCACTATCTCAGTTTGAACATCGGATTTAGGATGATAAGATGAACTTTGAGCTAATTGAGTACCCAAACAAGAAAATAACTTCGTCTGAAAATTTCTAGTAAAAACGGGATTTTTGTTGCTCACAATAGCCTTTGGGTTTCCATATAGCTTTTCAATTGTGTCCATAAATGTAGTAGCAATTGTACTTTCTTTAAATGGGTGAGATAATGCACAAAAGTGTGCATTCTTTGCAATTCTATCAACTACCACCATGATGACACTCTTTCCTTCAGACATAGGTAAACCTATGATAAAATCTATTGAAATCTCCTCCCAACGTTGACTTGGAATGGATAAAGGTTGTAGAAGACCTGGGGTCTTAATTATCTTGAATTTATTTTGCTAGAAATGCAAACATTCCACCAAAAATTTTGAATATCAAATTTAAGCCCATCCCAAAAAAAATCTTTCTCCACCCCGTGGTAAGTTTTTAAAAATCCCGAGTGTCCTCCTAAAGGAGAAGTGTGAAAATCGAAAAGAATCTTTTGTTTTAGATGGGAATTCCTATAAAGGTATAAACCAACTTTGTAACATAAGGAATAATTTTTCTAACTAAATGTATCAAATGTACTAGGGTCTTGCTGCAACTTTTGAATGAGTGTCCACACTTCTTCATCCTTCTTCCATTCATCCCTTGCTTCGGTTATCCAATCTAGTTGGATAATAGAAATGGCTCAAAGCGATGCTTCCACCTCTTCATTCTTCCTTGAGAGTGCATCTACAACAACATTTAGCTTCCCTTTTTTGTAGATTATTTCAAAGTCATAACCCAACATCTTTGTGACCCATTTTTTTCTGCTCTTCTGAAGATATTCTTTGTTCGAAAAAGGGTTTAAGACTATCATGATGTGTTTTTACCTTGAAGTGTCTTCCCATTAGGTAAGGTCACAATTTATTTAGTGCATGTAGTATTGCTAAAATTTCCTTCTCATAAATAGCTTTCTCTACATACTTTCCTTTGATTGGATGACTTTCAAAAGAAATGAGTCTTCCTTCTTGCATTAAAAAAAATACCAATTCCATTTCCCTAGGCATCACATTCCATAATAAAAAAAATTTCGAAGTCTGGCGTAGCTAAGACCGGTGCTAGGCACATTGCCTCTTTAAGATGTTCAAAGGCCTTAGTTGCTTCAGGAGTCCATGAAAATGCATCTTTCTGCAATAATTTTGTTAGAGGTGTTGCTATTCTCCCATAATTCTTAACAAACTTGCGATATTACCCTGTTAACCTGAGAAATCTTCGCAACTACTTTATGGTTGTGGGGATTTTCCATTCCTTAATGGATTTAATTTTGTTATGGTCTACCTTAACACCTTCATGAGATACAATATGACCCAAATATTCCACCTCTCGTACTCCAAAGAAACATTTTGATGTTTTTGCAGATAATTGTTTCTCCTGAAATAGTTTGAGCATCCCGTCAACATGTTGAGCATGATCCTTCCAAGAGTTGTTGTAGATTAGTATATCATCAAAAAATACTAGAACAAATTTTCTAAGTAAGGGTTTGAAAATGGAATTCATCAACCCTTGAAATGTAGAAGGTGCATTGTTAAGGCCAAAAGGCATGACCAAAAATTCATAATGACCCTCATCAGGTCGGAATGTTTTTTTCAAAATATCTTCAGTCTTTGTTCTAATTTGATGATATCTTGAACGAGGATCCAACTTGGTAAAATAAATTGCTCCATATAATTCATCTAATAATTTATCAATCACAGGAATGGGAAATTTATCTTTAATGGTGAGCTTATTGAGCTCCTTATAATCTGGACACATGCGCCATGATCCATCCTTCTTGTGCACCAATACTACTAGAGTAGAGAAGGAAGTTGGACTAGGTTGAATTATACCAGCCTCTAACATTTCTGCAATCATACGTTCAATTTCGCTCTTTTGGACATAAGGATATCTATAAGGCCTGATGTTTGGAGGAAAATTTCTTGGAATCAAATGAATAGCATGATCATGATCACGAATAGGTGGGATTCATTTGGGAGTTTCAAATACCTTGGAATGATTGTCCAAGAATTTTTCAAGATCTGTAGAAATAGATGATTTTGATGTCGGGACTTCTAGTGAGCATAATTGTGCAATTACGCCTCGTTGTTATTTCTTCAAAATATTTGTCATTAAATTAGAGCTTATTATCTTTCCCAGCTTCCCTGTGATACCCTGTAATTTGAATTCCTTCCCTTTTGAAAAAAAATTCAAGAAAAGTTCTTGAAAATTAAAAGCTACCATCCCCAAAGATTGTAACCATTGTACTCCTAGTACAAAATTAGCACCTCCCATAGGAATTGAAAGAACTTTACTATTCAATACATATTCTCCCATGGTTATATTGATATTATGACATTTTCTAGAGAAATTTATAGTTCCTCCATTTGCAACAATCACTTGACATTCTGGTGCTGGGTATAGGAAACAATTCAATTCCTTGGCTACCTTACAATGAGTAAAATTATGGGTACTACCTGAATCAATCAAAAGTCTTACCTTTTTCTTCTTTATATTTCCTTCTATCTTGAGAGTTTGAGGAGTGGTAATTCCTTCCAATGCATTACAAAATATGGTCGGGCTCATTTCTTCCTTTTCTAGGGTTGGTTCCCAGTGCATATCCTCTTATTTTGAAGATTATTGTTCATTTTCTTCTTCCTCTTCACAATCTATGTAAAATAATTTATTCTTAGCACACTTATGACCTTTAGTGTATTTTCTATCACAACTGTAGGAAAGCCCATTTTCTCTTTTGTTTCCAATTGTTGTGGTGTCAACCTTGTAGGTTGTGGAAGTCTAGGAGTAGCAACACTTCCATCTTTGTATATGTGAGTGGTAGGCTTTGTTGTCACTATAATTTTACATTCAATTTTTCTTGCCAACCTGAATTCCTTTTCTAATGAATTAGGTTCCCAAACGCGGACTTGATGTTGGATGTTATCCTTTAAATTCCCTATGAAGACATCAATCTTGTGTTCCTCTAGAATATTAGTTACCGTTATATTCAATTTTTGGAAGTCCTCAATGTGCTCCACCACTGAATACTTTTGTTTGAGATTTATCAATTGGCTAAAGAAGGTGTTTCTTTTTCTATCCTCATAAGGTGCTATCGTTATCTCCATAAATATTGACTAAGTGACAATTTTTTTACAGGATAAAAGCCATCAATACCATACAAATGTATTTTGTTCTAAATGTAATGTTGCAATGCATACATTTTGTGTGTTTTGCATATTATTGAGATCAAAATATTGCTCCATCTGTAGTATCCATGTTACGGTATCCTTTCCATCAAACCTCCTCATATCCATATTTGGAATATGGTGGTTCTTCCATCCAACCTTAGAGTTTATGAAAACACGATTAAAATTTATTTTGTTCTCATCCTGAGTTTCCTCTACTATCTTTTCGCCATCAGGAAATATTTCTTGTATTAGCTTTGCCAAACCTTCAATTTCTACTTTTAGATCATTCTTCATGTTTTCCATGTTGTCTTTCGTTTTTTCATCGATCTTAGCTTCCATGTCATCCGTCTTAGCTTCCATGCCCACTTCCATGCTGTCCATCTTAGCTTCAATGCCTTTCTTCAAACCATCCATATTAATTTCCACACCTTTCTTCAAAACTTCCATTTCATTTTTTGTTTCTCTTTGTGATAACAAAATTTAGTGCACTTGGTCTTGTAATTTTGATATCTCATGTTGTGTTTCTTTGTCTTCATGAGTCATAGTATATCTTCTAAAGGCTTAATGGGTCTTGAATTATTTTTAGGGGGTATTTCAAAACCCAATATTGATATCTATTCTTCAATATGCCCTTGGAATAAATTCAAACTATTTTTTTTCAAACGAGACTGTAATTCGAAAAAAATACACACCTTTTTCATGCTTTTGAGGAGCTCGATATTGAAACTGAATTATCTCTATGATTTTGGATCTTAAATATGTGAAATTAGGCCCTAAGGTAGCCCTCTACATCTTATTTTGAATTCCATAGGTCTGACCTGATTTCGATTCTTCAACGCACAGTTATGCCCAATATCTCATGATGACCTAATTATGGATTGGTTTAGTCAAGCGAAATTGTAGGACTTGCTACGTGTCACTGTTTCCTTCTTTGGCTCTGAAATAGGTATACTAAAAACTACGATCCATTTAGTTGCAGCCACTTTTCATAGAATCCCAATCCGATGCTCAGAGAGAGTTATGATGTTTTTCCCACGATCATCTCTTTGAGATGAAATTTGGGAGCGTGAAATAATCCCAACTTGCACAGATGATATCTCCAAAAATATTGCGAACCAAGATCCGATATATCTGTAGGAGGTTTCTCAAGATTTCATCTTCGCACTGTAAAATTTTTAGCTTCTGTGACTTCCTGTAAGAAACTTTATAGTGAAGATTTGACGATGACTTTATAGTGAAAAGGTCCTAAGTTACCCACATCATATCTCTGAAAATATTGCGAACCAAGATCTGAAATATTTACAATAGTTTCCTCAGGATTTCATCTTCGCGCTGTATACATTTCATCTTTTGGAGTAGTGAAAGCATAGAATCCAAAGCTCTGATACCAAATGTTATGAAACCAACTCCAAAAATAGAAGAAAAGAGAGATCAATGCCTTAGAAATCAACAAATTCAAGGGGGAAACCTCCAATACATTGCATAAATGAATAATGTTTCGATGATACAAATGACCAAAACGTCCTTCTATATATAAGATTTCATGGGCCCACAATATAATCCTAGCCGACCTAAAAATAACAATGTAAGGGCACAATAATAACAATATTAGTGTTACAGGGGTGTTAGGTCGGATAGAGGTGACTTTTTGTGACAACTCTAGTGTTCCTTCATTTAATTATCAACCCGGGGTAAGTCTTTTTATTTCAAGAGTGTCAACATAGTATATGCGAGTTAACTAGTCTACAGATTCTTTTTGTTAATGTAAAGAAGGAATTAACAGCTCCTGGACCTTATTGATCTTAGAGAAGGTGCCTTAGATGGATATTTTAGCCTAAAGCTGAGTAATGGGATTTCTTGTTTCTTTACTTGAACAAAACAATAGCTCAATTAAACTAAACAACAGTCTAAATAAATCAAGCAAGAATTGAAATGAGAGTAATGAAATTAATTAGAATAGTAGTCTAACTAAGTTGTTTAAGAAATGGAACTAAATTGAATCAATGACCTACTGATCTAAGCCGTAATGAAGCAGCTATATGGATAGTAGTATAACTAGAATTGTGACTAGCTGTGCAATAATGAAACATCAGTGTAATTAAGAAATATGAATAGTTCTGTACTAATGAAACAACAGTATAACTGAACAATATGACTAGAAATGAAATAATGAAACAATTGTATAACTAATAAATATGACTAGCTGTGCAATAATGAAACAACAGTATAACTAGGCCAGTGGTAATGAACAACAATGTAACCAAAATAGGTCACATAACTCATACAACTATAACTAAGTAATTTTTAAATGGATTTCTCTGTAAGACTTAATTAAATAACACTGATCAATTGGTTAATTTCTTTACTATGTTAGAAGGAGAACGCAATGCATGGAGATGAAGAACGCTGAAATTTTTCTTCCTACGATGTAGAAATCATTTGTCATGATAGCAAAAGAACTAGAATTAACAAAAAATTATCATAAACGGGATTGCACTTTTCTTACTCTAAGAATGAAATTTCCATTGATTCTTTAAAGAAAGAGAGTTGTATTTATATTAAATGGAATTATGTGTTACGACTGCACCAAGTTTACAGGTATTAATTCTAAACATGGAAATGTGCGTGGAGCTCCTCGAGGTTGGGCCCAGACCTACAGAAGCCTTAGCACTGAGAAAAATTCAACAGATGACTATTCAAAACTCTCAGTTACATCTAGGAATGCTAAAAAATATAATTAGACAGACTATTCTGGATTTATCTATTACAGGATTACTCTCCTATTCTATTTTTTTCCCTTTTGAAGGTGATCTTCGAGAGTTTCAAGAATGTATCTCAAACAACAGTCCACTATGCATGGCTGTCATTTTAGTTTTTGGACTCAATTCTGCTTGTTTGCCTTCTATCGGCCGTTGGGACTGCTTTAGAACTTCTTGTGCTTGCGTCCGTTGATCGACTTCCATTTGCTATTGGTTTAGGCATTCCTAATTTCCTGTAACTAAAGACAAAAAGAGTCAATTTCTTATTATAGACCATCCTTTTTATCATTAGTCTAATTTCTCCCATTTTCATGATTTTTTATTCCTTATTGTTAATGTGAAGAGGGGTTTTCTTGAAATTACAATATAATTTGAAGTATTTACAAGGTGAGAACCATACCTTAATCTGGGCCCAACATACTCCCTTGCTTACCTTGTTGCATGTCCTCATGAAAACAAACGATTAATATGTAACTGTGTTAAAGAATAGGTGGGGTAGGGCTTTTCATTAGGGGCTCTGAAGCCTCGTTTTCCTTTTATGAGTGCAAAGGCAGCGCCTGTGACTCCTTCTGCCAACTTGTAGTCGTGATTATACTCCTCAAGGGGAAGCCAGAGGAGGGGATTCCGGTATCTACAACCCAGCCAGGCATGCCCCATGTTGTAGACTAAGCTTCTTTATAAACGGAATCTGGAGGCAACAGCCTTGAAGTTCCTCTAATTGAATGGCTTCCTATTCTTCACATTATTTGTGGATTCCATACACCATTGTTTAGTTGCTACTAGGGCTTCTTCATGGATGTGTTTGAAGTAATATCATGCATTTTCAATGACATCTTTATGGAAAGGTCCCAACCTAGACTTCACACCCAACCTTCTCATGAAATTCTGATGTCAAATGATTAGCTGCACGGGTTTCATAGGCTCTCCTCTGACCCATAGTTCCAGATTATGTTCTCTTTTCTGAAAGATGTCGTAAGCCTTGGCCCACTTAATTTGGTTTTTTAGCAAATGAAAGGAAAGCTTGTAGTTTTACATCTCCTATGAAGGGGCTAGGGTTGTTGTCAGTGTCATTTTCTAAAAAGAAGTTATGCATGTAGAGCTCACATAAGAGGCATTGAACCTGATCATCCTGGTCATTACAACATTGGACAAATTCCTATACAGTCTTAAAGGAAGTGGATTTTCCTTCTCTTACAGCTTTAAATTTTAGAAGTATGTACCACTCTATTAGGAATAGGGTGTAGTTAGTTGTCGGTGACCTACATGATAAAGCATCATCATATCGAGAGAAAATTGCAGAGATATTATCTTTGGCTTTCTCTACCTACCTGTTTACCGCTTTAGCCTTTTCCTACTCTCCTCTAAGTTGGGAAAATGTCTCATCTTCTGTAAGAGAGAGGTCAGTGAACTTATTTTGTAGTGCCTGATATTCTCGTAATGGCACTACCTCCTTCCTGTACTATGTCAATTCATGTTGTAATTGCACTAGCTCACTCTGAAATCTTTTTTTAGCAACTTTCTCTACTAAATGGGCATAGGCAGGGACTCCCTCTATTTGGATCCCTTTTTCCTCCAGAACTTTCTACTCAGCTTAGGTGGATGTTTTGATGTTGTTTGTTGCTTTTGTATGCACTCCAGCTTTGGTGGTGGTTGTCAAATTGGTTTTTGTTCCAACTTCCATAGTATTTTCTGGTTTCGTTTGGGTCCCTAAAATGTAGGTTTCCTCTTTTGGCTTCCTGACCCTTCTTTCTCTTTTCAGCTACTTCTTTAGGTGTTTCACCAGCTTCTTCAATTTCTCACATGTCTTTCTTAATTTCTCAGTTTTTCTCATGTCTGACCCTTCACCTGTTTTTACTTCCACAGGTGGCAGGGGAGTAGAATTATCTTTCTTAGGGATAGGGTCGAGAATGGTGTTTCTAATTACTTCTTTAGGATTGAACTCAATATGAGGGTCCTAACAAGGAGGAGCGATGCTGCCTCCTAGTGAGAAGGGGACTGTCTCTGTGTGTGCACTTTTTTCCACGAGGACAGTGTCACCTGAATCAACCAGTGATTCGAATCTTTCTTTTGTCTGTCCTTCACCATATACTTCATAATTATTAATTGGAGATAGGGCTTCATTCTCTTGTAGTTCCTCTTGGTCGAGTAAGATATTAGTGTGACCAAAGCTGCTGGGGGAGGTACTTTTGTCAGCAAATTATTCTTGCTCCCCTGCTTCTGATGATTTTCTTAATTCGAAGGTTGTCATTATTTTCCCTAGGACCAGGGCCATTTCCTCCTCAAATTCTTGTAAGGGTGCCTAGGATGGTTCTGCTCCATCTATGGTGTTCGAATTTCCTTGGGGTGTTTTGGCCCGTTTTTGCCTGTTTGACTATGATTTTGAGGCTCAATTTCTTTTTCTTTTTGGAGGATTTACCATAGGAGGCTCGGTTTCAATACCCTCGGGGTTAAATTCTGGTTCCTACACTATTGGGTTGACAAAATTGCACTATGCTAGATGCCACCTATCTAGCTCATGAATAATGATTAACTTTATTAAGCCTTGGTGACTAACCACTGCGTGGGGCCTCTTAGCTCTTCTCAGTCGAACAACAGTATCATGCAATACAAAATTTAAAAGGAAGGCATATTAATTGAAATTTTTTATTTGAGTGTAGCTAAGAGTTTAAGTTTTCAAGTTTTTACCGCTTCCCAGCGTCCTTCGCATGTTATGAATCTTTGGATGAATACTGCCAACTCCTGCCATGGCTGGTATAGGGAAGCGGGGGAAATAACTCTAGCCCTTCATTCCAGTTGTTCGTCTGTGTCCTGGTATAATGCTATTGCTTCCCACAGGAGTATATTATTTTCTGACCATCTCTCCCCTTGTGCTAGTATTCCAGAATCTGCTGCTATGATCTCTTCCGTAACAGGCATGATTCGGCCGTTTATTATGGTTTTCTTGTCCTGCAAATTTTGCAGTAATTTGATTGCAATTTTTGTGTTGTATCCTTGTAATATATTCACATATGTCAGCCATCCAACTCACTGGAGAATGGCACTCTCCACTTCTGAAATTGGAAAATTTGATGGCTCGCTTCAAATATTTTCTCTGCTCATGACTAGTATGCTCTTCTCCTTTGGTTATCTTTCTTCCTGGATTTGTTGTTTTGTCTGGGTGTTGTGTGTAAGAGAAAAATAGATTTTGGTTATGTATAAAGAGTATCCATGCCTTAATTATAGCATTTAATGATGCGTCTGACGGGATTTGTGCAAGTATTTAGCCTACTTTCCAAATTAAAGCCAATCAAAGCCAATCACACCCCTCCCCCCTAAGAAAAGGGTGCCCACGCCCTCAGGTACCGGAGAGATTTTTCCAGTGATGAATGCGGCCATGGTAATGTTTTATTTTGGTAATTTTCCACGTGGAGGATCGACAGTTAATTAATTACTTCATGTGCATCAAACAATCAAATTTAAAAGTTTTCATGATTGAATCTTGTGCGGAGAAGGCCGAGACGTGAGAGAAAATAGTATTTTCATTATTACGATATGATGTCTTTGTATGATTAGAAAGTTGTGATGGAAGCAAGATTTAATAAAGTATTGATTGGCATTGTCATTCCCAAGTTCGAAATATGTAATCAAATCTTCGTTATTTATTCTTATGGTAAGTCATGATTGTCACTAATTTGAGTAATATGTTTGTAATAAAAGAAAATGGAAAAAAAGGTGTATGTAATAGTATTTTGTTATTAAAGAATCATTCTTTCATACCACAAGAAGAGCCACTGCTACCAGTAGGAATTCATAGCCTCGACAGGGTTTCCTTCCCGAAAAATGAGCCACGATCCCTATGTGAGAATATTTTTTTTATCATATTGATGGAGAGATCACCATACTGGTGTAGTCGCCAGGTAATCATGGTGCCATTCACTAGAGTTGTAGCAAAATGATCAAAACGGATCCTGATGACAAATCCTATCCTTCAAGTTAGTAAGAAGGTCTTTAACCTAGTGCGGTTTCCATAATGGGCATGCCAATTTCTTAGACTCTTATGAACCTGGTAGGTTGGCTCATGATGGGACCCCCTATCCTCTCTTAAGATATGTAAATATAGTATTTGATTTTTTATTTTAACAATTTGATCCATTCGAAGGTCACTGTGATGGTGTGGTAGCCAGATAATTACAGTGCCATTCACTAGAATTGTAACAAAATGATCAGGTTGGTTCATGATGAGACCTCCTGTCCTTCTAGTAGATGACAAGGTCATTACCGTGGTGTGGTGGCCATAATTGGCATGTCACCTGCTCAACCCCTATGATCATGGTAGGCTGGCTCGTGAAGAGACCCCCTATCCTCTTTTGAGATTTGCATGTCACACAATGATTGCTAAGGGAGGCTCATTAACTCCTTAAGTGTGAGGGATGGTGAAAGAAGTAGAAAAACTAATACCATTGATATCCCTTGTTCCATTTCTTCATGTTGTAGGGTCAAATTACTCGAATAGTGAAAAAGGACATATCATTATAAGGTCATAAATCGTTTGATATCATACTCGAACTATGGGTATTTTTAACCTTTATGTTGATGTGTGTATAATATCAGCTTCATGTTTAAGAATTGTAGTATCACAAGAGATCATATTTGGAATTTTACCATTTTCCTTCTCTTTTTCAAGTGCCATTCCTTGCTCAAGGTTATTCAATAAAAATAATGGCTATTTAAGACATTGAGAATCATCTGTTTAAATATTTATTGGCAAAAATTCTTAAAAAAACTCAAAAATGCTCACAAAATGCTAAAAAATGCTCAAAAAATGGGTATTTTTGCTAAGGGAATGGTCATCTTGTTCAAAGATGGAACAAAAATTTTTCCTGAATGGAAAAACACAAACAATGCGACAAAAAAACTGTTTAAAATTTGATTGAACCGTTGTCGTTCAGAAATTGAACAAAAAAATTTAAAAATGCGGCAAAAAGCTCTTCAATTCTGTTGAACTGCTGCTCTTCAGGAATTAAACAGTAGTTGTTCTAGATTTGAACAACAAAAATTAAAAACATGGTAAAAGGGTTGTTCAATTTAGTTCAACTAGTGTTGTTCAAAAATTGAACAACAGATGTTCTGGAATTGAACAGCAAAACTTAAAACTGTGGCAAAAGGTTCTTCAATTCAGTTGAATAGCTGTCATTCAGAAATTCAAAGACAATTATTCTAGAATTGAATAAAAAAACTTTAAAACTCGAAAAAAAGCTGTTCAATTCAATTGAATTGATACTGTTCAAAAATTGAATAACAACTGTTCATAAAATGAAAAAAAAAATTAAAAAAACTCAATAGAAAGTTTTTTAATTCGATTGAACTACTGTTGTTAAAAAATTGATCGGCACTTCTTCATAAACTGAACATTAGAACATTGAAATTCATCAAAAAGTTGTTCAATTTGATTGAACTACTGCTGTTCAAAAAATGAACAGCAGTTGTTCATAATCTAAACAACAAAACATAAAAACTCAACAAAAAGTTGTTCAATTTGATTAAACTGCTTCTGTTCAAAAATTGAACAACATGTATTCATAAACTGAGAAAAAAAACATAAAACTGAACAAAAAGTCATTCAATTTGATTGAACTGCTGCTGTTCAAAAATTGAACAACAACTATTCATAAACTAAACAAAAAAGCAAAAAACTGAAAAAACACAATCTTATAATGAAAAATGGATTGCAAATGGGACAAATATACAATTATATACATAATTTACAACTGATGGTGTCAAACCTCTCATGTACTTGAGTTTCTGGGGTTGTCATCCCCTTGTGCCACAACTTGGATGGTGGGATCTTCGTGTGCATGTTGACAAAAAGGTTGCTTCATGAGAGGTTTTTGATAGAGGCATACTTTGTGTACGTTAACTTCAAATGTTGAGACAAATCCGTCTATCGTGGTCAAAGTGAGGGTACCATTGCTATGCACTTCCTCAATCTCATATGGACCAAGCCATCTTGTTTTCAGTTTTCCTTGAAAGTCTTGGAATCTAGAATCATATAGGAGTGCCCAATATCCTTTTTGAAATACTTTATTTTTTATTAGGTTGTCGTGCCACTTGGCTCGTTGTTTTTGAACGATCATTGTGCGTTGCAAGGCAAGAAGTCATATTTCATCCAATTCATTTATTCATTGAAGTCTTTTAGTTTGGGCATCTGTTAAGTCCAACCCTACTTCCTGGGCTGTTCTTAGTGTTTTAATTTAGAACTCAATAGGTAAGATAGGTTTTCTCCCAAATACTATCTGATATGGTGAATATCCAGTGGTATCTCTCGAGGTTGTTCAATAAGCCCATAAGGCTTTTGGCAGTCTAGTGGCCCAGTCTCGATGGTGTGTTGCTACTCTCTTGGTAAGGATTTCCTCCAGGACTTTGTTAGTGCTTTCGACTTGTCCGTTTGCCTGCAGGTGGTAAGGAGACGTAACTCTGTGAATGGCATGGTGATTTCTGAAGGTAGATATGATCTTATTGCTTGTGAATTGTGCTCCCCCATTGCTTATCACTTCCCTTGGTAGGCCATATCATACAGATAGTTCAAAGAGAAGCTTAATTATCGATTCTTCCATGGCTCTTGGCAAAGCCACTACTTCCACCCATTTGGTAACATAATCCGTGGCAGATAATATGTGGACTTTCTGGTTTTATGGACGATTAAATGGCCCAAGGAAGTCCAATGGCCATTGTTCAAATGGCTCCACCACCAATTGTGGTTGCAGCGGAATTTCATCGGCTTGGCCTGGACGACCCATCCTTTGGCAGCTATTGCAGGCCTGAACATACTTCTTTGCATCTTTAAAAATCATAGGCCAAAAATATCCTAATTGCAGCACCTTATGCCCCATCCGTCGGTCTACAAAGTGACCACCACAAGGTTCATCGTGACAGGCGCATAAGATGTCATGGATTTCATCTTCCCTTATGCATCAGTGTATGTGCATATCAGCCCCTGTATGAAATTGATATCCTTCAATCTAGGAGAATCGTGAACTGTGTTGTATAATCAACTTCTGTTCCTTTATCGTAAAATGTTTGGGTACCTTCCCAACTACCAGATAATTTTCCACATCTACGTACCATGAGGTTTTGAATACAACAACAAACAAGTGTTCATCAGGAAATCAATTGTCGATTGTTAATGTGTCTTGTGTTTTAGGGACTCTCGACAGATAATCTGCGATTACGTTTCCTTCCCTGGATGATCACTGATTGTTATATCGAATTCCTATAATAATAGTAGCCAATGATTTATTCTTCCATTTATGATCAGTTTATTCGCTAAATATCTGATAGCAGAGTGGTCAGTGTACATGAACACTTGATATCCCATTATGTAGTGCCTGAATTTATTGATAGCATAAATTACATCCAGGAACTCTTTCTCGGTTTTTGTGTACTTTAGTTCGGTGGGAGCAAGATTTTTTATAATATAATAAATAGCATATGGTTTTCAGTCTTGTTCTTGGTTGAGGACTGCTCTTATTACTGTATCAGATGCATTATAAGAGATATGAAAGGGTAGTTTCCAGTCAAGACCTCACAAGGTTGGTGCTGTAGAGACCAGCTTCTTTAATCTTGTAAAAGCAGTGTCACATTTTTCAGTCCACTGAAATTCAACATTTCCAGTTAAAGCATACAGAGGTGCAACGATTTGTGAGAATTTTTTTATAAATCTGTGATAATATCCTGCATATCCTAGGAAACTCTGTACCTCTGTTTGCATACAGGGTGTGTCCAATAGAAGGATTACCTTTATTTTAGCTGGGTCTACCTGTATTCCTGCTACAAAAATGTAGTGGCCTAGGATTACCCCCTCAGTCATCATCATGTGGCATTTTTCATTGCTTAGACACAATCTAGTAGCAATACATCATTCTAATACCTTATCTAATGTTTCTAGTGCTTGATCAAAATCTTCCCCATAGGGTGTAAAAACATCCATCTAAATTTCAAGTCCTTCATTTATTAAATCAGAAAAAATTCTAATTATGGCTCTTTGAAATGTTGGTAGAGCATTACGTAATCCAAATGGTAACACTCTGTAAGCGAAAGTGCCCCATGTGTAGTTAAAGGTTGTCTTATCTTGATCTTCAGGGGCTATTTGTATCTAATTGTATCCACTGAATCCGTCAAGAAAAGAAAGCAAATGTTTTCCAACTAATGTGTCAAGGAATTTGTCAATAAAGGGAAGGCAGAAACGGTATTTCTAAGTTGCTTTATTTCATTATCTATAATCTATGCAGATCCTTGAATTCCCATTATTTTTAGGGATGGCCACCAAATGGGAGACCCATTTTCTGTCTGAGATAGGATAAATAAAATTTACATCTAGGAGCTTTCGGAGTTCTTCTTTTACAATTTCTTTTAAATGAGGATTCAGTATTTGTTTTGATTGTCTAACAGGCGGTGTCTCCCTATCAGTATAGATATGATGTGTACACAGTTGTGGGTCCAAGACCTTCATGTCTTGGTAATCCCACGCGAATGCACCTTGGTGCTTCTTAAGGATTTTTACAAGTTTCTGGCTTTGGTTGTCATCCACGGTACTGTTAATATTCAAAATATTTCCTCGTTCAATTTCAATAGGTATACTATTACAAACAGTGGTTGTGGGATTATATTGGGTCTCAAAGTCTGTCACAGGATTTTCTTGCCCTTCATGATCGAGGATTGATTTCATCATTTGGCATTTCAAATTTTCATTTTTGGGAGGCTCATTCATAACGTTACTAATAAAATCATCTTTAGTTTGATCTCTAAAATAGAGGGCCTCTACTAGTGTGAGAGGTGGACAGATATTTTGCTCCCAATATGTATCTGGGTTCTTGTCAATTTTTATCGTGGGCAGACTTGGTTTTGCAGGCGGATAAATAAAAATATTTTTTACAGAATTGCCTCTAATGATATTCATGCTGCCTGCTTGACAGCTTATGTAAGCATCTTCCGTGGCCAGCCAAGGCCGCCTAAGAATCAATGCGTTCCCTTCCATACTGTTTTTTGTATTAATAACTAAAAAATTAGTAGGGTATTCCCATCAGTCCACTGATACCATAATATATTGTTATATACATTCTGGTCTAATAACAAATCTGTTAGCTAATTCTAGGAGTGTAGGTGTAGGTTCTAGGACTGATATGTCTAGTTTTTCAAAAGCTCCCATAGTTATGATGTTGATGGCTACCCCAAGTTCAACCAATGTGTTTGGAAATGAATTTCGAGAGATTTGCACAGTTAAAATGGGGTTTCCTGGGTCTTCATATTTCACAGGTGGTTCTCTAGCTAACAATAAGTCAAACAGAGTTCCTACTACTTGAATGGTAGGTGCAGCCATTGTTTTCCTAACTTGCTTTTTCCCACATAACTCCTTCATTGTTTTTGCATAGATGGGAATGTCCTAGATGGCCTGGAGAAGAGGAATTTTAACACAAAGGTTTCTTAATTCCCCCAGGATGTCAAATTTTGAGTTTGTTATAGGTCTGGGTAGGTTTAATCTCTCAGGAAATGGTGGCGCAGCTATTTTAAGATCTTTAGGTCTTTGTTGTTCAATTGTTTCATCATATTTACCTGTTTCTGTTATCTTTGTTGAGCTAGGCCCTGTGGATGTTTCAATTTGGGATTGAGGTTGGGTTGCAGACAATATGGTATGTCTCGATGTTAACCTCAATTTGTTACATTTTTTTTGTTTGTCATTGGGTTTTGGATCCTCTATGATATGAATTAATTTAATTGGTCTATTATTGGGATTGGTATTGGGTTGGGCTAGTCATTGGGGTCATATGACAAGTTGTTGGTTATGCTGAATAGGGTAGCGAGCTGAAAATTGTTGGGTTCTTGCTCCTGTTGGTAAATTTCCCATCCTTGTAGGTCGTTGACAGTTCAAATTTTTGTTTTGAGTAGGAGGGTTTGGCCATTGGTTTTGATAAGGGATATTCTACCAGTAAGGGGGAGAACTAGGGAATTTTTTCCAATTACTTCCTGATGGATTTTTCGTAGGCCAAGGTGGGATAGGAAAGGTTTGGTTTGGCCAAGTTGGGAAGGGTTTTTTGGTCTGCCAAGTTGTTGTAGGGTTATTCCAGTGGTACTGGGGCACTAGAAAGTATTTAGGTAGGTCTTGTGGTATGGTAGGTCGTGCCTACCATTGCCGACGCTGATTCATTAATTAGACTAGTTCTGTTTCTTCTTTTTCTTCTTTTTTGATGGCTTTCAGCCCAGCGAGTGAAGGAAATTGGTCCGTAGCATGATCCTTAGTGCAGATAGCACATGTATGGACCATGTCTAAAGGACACTCCCTCTAGCTATTCTTCTTCTGACATTTTGGGCAGAAGATGGCAAGATTTTTGTTTGGCTTGCAAAACGTCAAATTGTGTAGTCAAAGTGCCCAAGATGTCAGTTTTGAAATTTTCTAAAATATTTCCAAGTTATTCCCTAGTTACATTGCCACTGGTCTACTTAAGATCATACCCAATAGGTCCATTGCATGAGCTACTCCAGGAGCACCTAATACATAAGGAGATAATCTCGTCATATTCTTTGTTATAAATATTTGATTTTTCCATTATGTTAAGTAATTCAACCCATTCCTCCTTCATCCCTTTAAGCATTGTGGTTTTCAAAATATCCTTGGACAACGTAGTATATGGGGATCTTTGTAAATTGTATTGAAATATTTCTATGTATTCCTCTAATGTTTCATTATCTTTTGCATTCATGTTAAAGATTTCATATTTTAGGTCTCGGGTTCGACAATAGTCTTGGTATTTGGTAAGAAAGGTATTCCTCATTTGGTCCTAGTTGTTTATATTTGCCCCTCCTTACCCCATGAACCAGCAGAGAGCCATCCCTTTCAAGGTGGAGGGAAATAATTTTAGTTTCCATGGATCGGTGGTGTAATCATATCCTCTGCATAAGACATCAAATTCAAATAAGAATGCATCAAGATATTCCGTGGTTAAGCCATGAAAGGTGGGGATGTTATGCAAGGGAATGGATTTCATAGGGGCGTTGGCAGCATGATCGACAACTAGGTACTCCAATGTTTATGTCTGCCTCTAATATTGATTTTGATTATTTTCCATTTGATCAAAGAGGTGCCACAAATCTTTAGGAATTTCTTGATCTAGAGGGGAGATTTTAATAGGCTTGGAAGGTGATTGCGGTGGGAGTTTTACAACACTTCCCTACTCTGGGATTCTAAGAAGTTATGTTTCAATTACATCTTCAGGGGAATTATGTATGTCTATGTGAATTTATCCACTAGTTTCTCCCTTGCCTTCCTACAAGTTGCAAGAGCCTCCCTCTTTTGAAAGGTAAATGTTTTGATGAATCACAGTTTAGAGGCTTTGCCTAGACCCCTTTGTCTTGCTGCGAATTTCGGCATAGGCTACATATGGTGAGGCTGCCGCTCGAGGGAGTATGTTAGGATTTTGGATGGAAGTAGTTTTTGGTGCTATACATGCCTGAGATTCAGCTTTCTTAATGATTTCGTCTATGTATGTTGTCCTCCCAAGAATCACTGGTCCTTTGGGTTGTGGTTGCAATGATTTTTGGTTGCTTCTATCTTTTTCTTAGGCATAAAACAAGAGCACATATCCTACAGTTCTTGTACAATTTGCTGTTGGGCGGGCTAAAGGGCAAGCATGTTGCTTACTAGAACGCAGGTTCTTACCTTTCATTTTCAATACCCAATTCCTCACAGCAATGGAGGAAGAATGAATTAAAGGAGATAATTTTCAATACTCTCCCCAGCAATAGCGCCAAAATGTTGGGTCGAATAGAGGTGAATTTTTGTGACATCTCTAGTGTTCCTTCATTTAATTATCAACCCGGGGTAAGTCTTTTTATTTCAATGGTGTCAACACAGTATATGCGAGTTAACTGGTCTAAGGATGCTCTTTGTCAATGTAAATAATGTATTACTAACTCCTTAAGCTTATTTATCTTAGAGAAGGTGCCTTAGATGGATCTTTTAGCCTAAAGTTGAGTAATGGGATTTGGTGTTGCTTTACTAGAACAAAAAAATAGCTCAATTAAAATGAACATCAGTCTAAATAAATCAAGAAAGAATTGAAATGACAGTAATGAAACTAAGTAGAATAGTAGTCTAACTAATTTGTTTCAGAAATGGAACTGAATTGAATCAATGACCTAGTGATCAAAGTAGTAATGAAGCAACTATATGGCTAACAATATAACTAGAATTGTGACTAGTTGTGCAATAATGAAATAGCAGTATAACTAAGAAATATGAATAGCTATGCTCTAATGAAACAATAGTATAACTAAACAATATGACTAGTAGTGCAATAATGAAACAACAGTATAACTAAGCAATATTACTAGCTGTGAAATAATGAAACAACAGTAGAACTAGGCCGGTAGCAATGAATAGCAATATAACCGTAACGGGTCAAATAACTCATATAGCTATAAATAAGTAATTTTGTAATGGAGTTCTCTGTAAGACTTAATTAAGCAACACTGGTCAATTGGTTAACTAGTTTACTATGTTAGAAATAGAACGCAAGACGAAGAACACCAAAATCAGTCTTCCTATAGCCTAGAAGTCAATTGTCATGATAGTGGAAGAACCAGAATTAACAAATCATTATCATAAAGAGAATTGCACTTTTCTTACTCGAAGAAAAAAATTTCTAATGATTCTTTAAAGAAATAGAGTTGTATTTATATCAAATGGAAGTATGTGTTACGACTGCACCAAGTTCACAGGTATTAATTCAGAACATGAAAACATGCGTGGAGCTCCCAGAGATCCATTAGGGCTAGATCATAGGTCCTTTTTTACAAGGGATCCGTCTGATCCATCACACCAAAAATCATCTTGTTAACCACAAAGAAATTTGAACCATCATCATAGAGTAGACTCAGATCATCATTAGAGAATAGACTCGTATTTTCATTAGAGAGTAGGCTTGTATCATCATCAGAAACATGAACATCATATAATTCAGATCCTCTCACAATAATTTGTTTCATCTGAGAACAAAGATAGAATAATTTCCAAGTTTGGATGTTCTCATAGAAATCGAATAATCAAAAGGTATATAACCATCACAGAACTCATATCCTCTCACACACTATTCTCTCTTGGACATCTGGATTTATCTTTCATCTCATTAATCTCATCCTCCTTGTCTTCATAGATTTTAGAGCTATGATACTCTAGACCATGGAGGTGAAGTGCTTGAAAAGGACACATGTCTCCTTTTTATAGTCATAAAAGAGGTAAAATAAGTTCCATAATGGGTTGAACCGACTTGATCACACGGGAGCCCGACTTCATATGTTTTAGTGTCAAAATTCCAAATTTGAAAATTTAAATTTTTTGTTTTGAGAAGGTCATGAAGAACATGACTTATAATATTTCCTTTTGAGGATAAAATCAATAGATATTTTATTTTCTTCCAAGCACAAAGAACATGCTTCAAATATATTTTCTCTCATCACAAATATGATTTATATTTTAGCATTTTAAGTAAAAATTGTACATTTTGAAGACCTACGATAGCTACAAAAATTGAACACTCCCTCTTAGCAAGGGAGGTATTCATAATGACTATCTAGAGGTTTTATATTGACATATTTTCTCTAAGAATAAGGTTTCACAATATCATCAACATCAATATCATCCAAGATAACACTCCTAACCTATAACATCCATAACATCCACTTATTACCATTATCCAGGTTAACAAACTTCACTCATGGCACATCTTCAATATCAAATACGTACCATCATATAGGCTGGCACACCTAGCCTATGGTACAACATCAATATGTAGCCATGGTCGATTTTCATAATCCTTGGTGTATTTATAATACTATGTTAAAAACTTAAGGAAAATTAAATTTTAAATTAGAAAGAAAGAAAATTAAAATAAAGGAAATAAAAAAACACCTAAACTTAAGATCCTTGAGAATATCTCATACTCATGTAATTTACTATCATTTATTTCTCACCATGATTTAAGCAAGTATTTTCATATTTAAGTAATTAGTTTCATAAAAGACAGAATAGGAACAAGAAGTAAATAAATATACTTACAAGGAGTTACTACCCACCATTTTTTACGTGATCTTCAACACTTTAACAAAAGAGTAAAAATGTAAATGTATAGACTTACTAGAATTTAATAAACAAAGGAATGTGATTTAATGTAAGAGACATGTCTCTTGGGTATCATGGGTATTAAAAACTCTTGAATGTTTTCATTATATACACACACTTATTAGTCACATATCTCTCTCTCACACACATTGTAATATCTACTTTCTTTCCATTGTTATTAGTTGAATTTCTAAAGTGTGCGTACTTTATGAATACAAAATAACTATAATATATATTCACAAGTATTTTTTAAATCTTAGAAATAAAGTACCTGAATAAATTTCACTAAAAATTCAACATGGTATCAGATCTTTGCTAAAGGAAAAGAACAAACATCACTCATTAAAAAACCATTGAGATCATGACTTTAAAGAAACCCTAGATCTATATTCAAGTTGCATCCATCACCTCTACTATGAAATCAAAGAACAAGATAGAGGGGACCCTAAATTTATGGATTGGAAGACAATAATTGAACTAATTATTACAAAGCATATCTTTAGGAAATTGTGCATGGAAAAGAGACTCAAAATATATATGAAGCTAGAAAGAATAAATACAAGAAATATGACATAACTATCATATGAATTATTTTCAACTCCATCAAGGACCATCTTATTCCATGCATCCCAAATCTTGGAACTCCAAATAAGATGTATGATGTCCTAAATAACTTATATACTATCAAAAATATTGGCACAGTTAGGATATTAAGAAATGAGCATTATGATATAATAATTACAAAGAATGATACAATTGATTTATACTTTGTGATGGTTTCTCAAATAAGTTATCAACAGAAAGCTTTTGATTAGCCTTTGATTAAGTTATCTCTGATAAAAGCTTTTGGCTTCAATACTTCATGGACTACCACATTCATGGGATTCATTTTCGTTATATATGAGAAACCAAAATTAAGTTCCAAATTTGGAAGACCATTGGGAAGCTTGTGCTGAGGAAGAAACAAAAATTCTATCTAGAGAAAGAAATCTAAAGGAAGAAGAATATTGTCAAGCATATGCAACTCGTTTTATAAAACTTGGAGGATGAAATAAGTCTGGTTTCAAGAACAAGAAAGAGGTTTTTGATAGCAGACCCAACCATCAACAGAAAAATGATGTCTCAAATTGAGTGCTTTCATTGCAACAAATCTAGTCCCTTCAAATACCAATATACCGAAAGGTTCAATGATAGCAAGAAGAGAGTAAATCATCAAGCTACCATGGTACAGTTTGATGAGTATTCAAATAGATCAAAATTTGAAGGAGATAAATATGACTTATACTATTCTCCACTTGCAAGATATCTTGCAGATGAAAACAATATATAGCTAATTAATAACTAAGCTTCAAATTATATGACAAGGAAGCATGTTCATCTTAAAAATTTTATGGAAAGAAGACTGGCATAGAAGGTAGATCTTGGAGACAACAACAAAAATGCAGTCAAAGGTATTGGGACAACATTTTTTGAGCTAGTAACAAGTGAAAATGTTCACTTAAGAAACATACTCCATGTTCCATATTTGGAAAATAATTTGGTTAATTTCAATTTAATGTTTAGAATGTAGAGGATATTGAGTGGCCTTCAATGATGGGAAAGTCTTTGTATGGGACAAGGACTCTAGTATAATATCTACATGAATTATTTAGATTCGTGAAGGAAGGTTGTATAGAATCGTGGGGAAATATTCCAAATCTTTAGTACATCATAATATTAACCTTAGTGAGTTGTGGAAAAGGAGATATACACATGTTCGTTGTATATCCTTTCCAAATTTGAAGCAAATTGTTTCAGGTGTACCAAATTTGAAAATATATCATAATGGTGTGTGTAAGGGATGTGATATTAGAAATAATGTTAAGAAATATTTTCCCTGCAATGACCAGAAATTTTGGATCTAATGCACTCTGTTGTGTGGTCCCATGACTATGAAATATCTTGGAGGCACTCTACATTGTGTATCTTTTATCAATTACTTATGCTACAAGACTTGGATCTATATGATGGAGTCAAAACATGAAGTTTTCATAATTTCCAAATAATTCAAAGCTAAAGTGGAGAACCAAATAAGGAAGGGAATAAAGATCCCAAGATTAGATAATGGAGGATAATACATCTCCAAGGAACTTGTTACCTTCTACGAGGTTGGGTTTAAGAGGGAGATAATATTTCCCTATAACCCTCAATAGAATGGAGTAGTTGAAGGAAATAATAGATTTATTCAAGAGTCCATGAAGGTGATGATACATGATAAATATGTGCCAATGTTTTTATGGGGATAATTATCCAAGACAATTGTCTACATATTGAATAGAAGTCCTCACATGATTCTAGAAGGTGAAAATCCTAATGAAGCATTCACATGTTAGAAACAACATGTTGGTCATATGAGAATCATTGGTTGTCCAATGTTCATACATGTACCCAACCATAAGAGAAAAACGTTAGAGCCTTCCACTAAGAAGGGACTATTTGTCAGGTATGTTGGATCATGAAAAGCCTATAGGATCTATGTTTGAGAGCAATGATTGGTGGAATTAAGTAGAGACATAACTTTTGATGAAGATGCAACTTATTGGAAATCTAGAGAATAGAACTTAGACATTCATGATCATGAAAAGAAGCATGTGGCTCATAAATAAAATGTTATGGTTCCTCCCTCATCTTTCGATCAACCTAAATATCATGAAGATATGAAATCAGGACATAGTGAATCATTGGATCTTGTGGTTGTTCCTGAAAATAGAAAAAATACCATATTGGCTAAAATATACTTTGCAAGATGAAAAATGACATATGGGTCCACAATGAACCTTTAGGTAATATAATAGACCTAAGAGGGATTATTGTTATGCAACTTCAATTACTAAGCTAATTGACTCTAACAATTCCAACTTTAAGATAGAAAATACTTCACAATTGTGGAAGGATGCAATGATGCAGGAATACAAATCTATTGTGAAGAAGGATGTTTTGGAAATTGTTCCAATAAATAAAGGAAATTATGTGGTAACCACAAAGTGGATTTATGGTATCAATCATGTAGCATATGGGAGCATTAGCAAATATAAGGCAAGATTCATGCCTGGAGGATTTTTCTCAAAGAAGGGAGAAGACTATGATGAATTCTTTGTGCCAATTTCCATATTAAATAAGGCATTGTATGAATCAAACAACCTCGAAGATATTGGTATTATAGAACTAATGGATATCTAATGAGACTTGGTTTCTCTAAAAGTGTTGTTGATCCAAATATTTATATCAAGGTTGTAAAAGGTGAGTCGGTAATACTGCTACTATATCTTGATGATTTTTGCATGACTGATATAGAGCATCATATTTCTTAGTTTAAAAGGTATTTTAAGTCTAAATTTGACATCAAGGATCTTGGCTTCATGCGTTACGATTTAGGGTTGGAGGTGTAGCAGAACACAAGTGAAATCCTTGTTTGACAAGTAAAATATGTCATCACAATCCTTCATAAGTTTGGCATGATGGAGTGAATGTATATGGAAACTCCAATGGTGAAAAACTTGAGAAATTTGAGATATTATGAGTTTTTCCTGGTCAATCCATCCTTGTACCAGAACTTGATTGGATCATTCATGTATTTGGTAAATACTAGGCTTAATATTTTCTTTGAGGTTAACACCTTGAGCCAGTTATAGCTCGAACCCAAACATGAGAATTGGATTGCAGGAAAGCATATATTGAGTTATTTCTGTGGTAATATTAAATACTATTTAAGCTTTGATTCAAATGGTGGGATACAACTGCAGGGATATATGGACTTTGGCTCGACAGGGTGTACAAATCAAAGGAAGAGTACATCTGGTGTATGTTTCAGTTTGATTTTTGCTATGATATCTCAGATGAAAAGGAAGAAAATATTTTTTGTACACATTACCATTGAACCAAAGTATATTGCAGCTTTATTGGCATGATGTGACGGACTATCACTTTTGAAGTTACTTAGTAGATTATTTGACAAGGTGTTAAAACCAATTTTTTTGTTTTGTCATAATCAAAGTTGTTTGAAGCTGACATACAATTCAATGTTTCATGATAATATAAAGGTAAATGATATCAAGTATCATTACGTTCATGGTATGGTACAAAAGGGAGTGGTAAGGGTCCACTATATCTCTAGTTATGAGTAGATGACTGACATTATCACAAAGTGTCTGTCTCATGAAAAGTTTGTGTACATCAAAGACAAGCTTATAGTAGTGAATAAATCCTCTATAATTGAGAGGAAGAATTGATGTCACATCAATAGTGGCACAACCTAGATTATTGGTAACAATGGATCTTCATCTAGATTTTTGATGGGTGGAAAACATGGGCATGGCTTGGACTATTGCTAACAACAGGAGCAAGATATAGAGTATGGGTGATATAACATGATGGATGGAAATTATTGAAAGGAATAGTATCTTAGGCACGGACACTTTCATATTGGGTGCATATTCAGCATCATGGCATGGTGAGAGGCTTTTATATTTGGGACATTAGTTTCCCTAGGGCTTAACCATTGGATATGGAAACCCTGAGCTAATCAGAGTACCATGAGGTGAGACTCTAACCATAGCATAGCGATTAGTTGAGAAAGAACCATTGGTTATGAGAGCTAACCTGGGTTGTTGTAGATATTGATGATGAGGCTAACGTAGGTCAAAGGTATTAAGCAATATAAAGATGTTATCAGTGAGATTTACCTTTCCTTTTAGAAAGATAAAGTATACATAAAACATATAGATAGTCATTACGAACACCTCTCTAGCTAAGAGGCAGTTTTTAAGAATATAGTTATTGAGAGTCTTAATAATCCTCGATGTATTCATTTTAAGTAAAAACGAGAAACAAAATAAAATTTTAAACTATAAAAAGAGAAAATTGAAAGAAAAGAAATCAGCAAAAACCACATACCACCAGTTACTACCCACCATAACTTAAGAAATTATTTGCGTAAAAGAAATACAAGGAATAAGATAAAAATAAATATGCTTACCACAAATTACTTCCCACCACTATTTACTTGATGTTCTACACTTTCAAATATGAGTAAAAATGTAAATGTGTAGACTTACTAGAATTTAATTTACAAAGAGTCGTGATTTAATTTAAGATAACTATAACATGGGTATCTTGGGTGTAAAATATTTTTGACATTTTTCATTATATACACAAACTTTTCACTCACATATATCTCTCTCACACAAACAATGTGATATATTTTTTTCATGGTTATTAACTAAATTTTCGAAGTGTGATTTCTTGATGAAGATAAAAGAACTATAATATATATTTACAAGTAATTAAAATAGTCAATAAATAAATTACTTCTGCCAATTATATTTAAAAGAAAACAATATCAACTAGTAACCATGATTCGGTCAGTGCCATACCCTCATGGAATAGGAACTAGTACAAATTTTCCACAACCATCATCAAACCTTAGTGAGCATCCATGTTTTGACATCACAAGGTTGGAAAAAACCTAGATGAAATCCACATTTTCACTCCAAATGGTGTGCATTCAACATGATCAAACCGTAAAGGAAATATACATCTCAATTCTATAGGCCCCACTTTAGGCCACAAGCCTCACTCCAGGGAATCTATGATATATGGGCTCACTTATCAAGTAGCCAAGCTCGATTATGAAACAAACCCACTCTTATAGAATGATCAGGAAATAATATGGAAAGGGACCCACTCTTTTGGGTGAGTAGTGAAAAACATAGAGAGGGACCCATTATTTCGAGTGGCTGAGACAAAACACTGAAAAGCACCCAATATTTAGATTGATTGCGCCTTAGGGACCATTCCTATCAATAATATCCATCTCTCTTTCTATCGGACCAATAATTCATGCAATTCCCCATGTTTTCCACTCATTAATACTCTAGGCCATGCTCCTTTTATCACTAATAGACAACGCCATGAACATGTTTTCCACTCATCAATTTTTTGGGCCATGATCATATTTTCACTAAGAGTTTCATCCATGCCCCTTCTTTTATCAAATCAACACTCTCTCTCATTAATAGAGGGGTTATACAAATATCCATGTCTTTCCCTGAATTATACAAACTTTTCCTGGGAAATAGGATTGTTATGCTCATTAATAGGAATATATTGGAGCCTTAGTACTTCCATCTTCGCTATTTCATGAATTTAGTGGTACTTATCTTAAACGTGCTTTGAAATTTTATGAAACAATGGGATAACAAAAAGCTTCAGATAACTATAATTATCACAATATATCGTGGTCGATTTCACCACAAGATCAGACAATCCCCTGACTAGTTTCTGAAGCCATTTTTATTCAGTAAACATCAACCATGATGTAATATACTTAGTCTCTTGTTCTTGCACATTTAATAAATCATAGTAGAATAAAATCAGTTTCAGATGTATTCTTATTTTCCTTCAGCATTCTCTTCCTAGTTACAATGAATACAATCCGAGAACTGAATCTCCTCGTTTGAGATACATATAAAACCATAATATCATGTGGATATCTTAATACATATTTCAAATCAAATGTACATTCTAATATATCAAGGAGTCAATAAACTCCTCAGACTTGGAATCTCTCATATTGTTCACCATAGGGGTAGGAATGGAATTATAGTCCATCATTCGAAACTTTTAGTTCTAAATGGTAGTACACAAATAATTTATATCGAATTCAATAGCCACCTACCTTTGAAGCTAAGGCCAAGGATTCTTGAGAAAAAAAAAACCTTCACTACTTCATCTTTTCATTCAAGGCAACTCCCTCTCACTATAATATACCTGGCATAAGGCACCATAAAAAGCACTTGTAAAATGAGGCTTGTGGAATGATTAAATAATATTAATTCTTATATTGATGTTACATGAAGAATATTCTTACAATTCTTAATTATAAGAATATTACAAGAATAATTTATTAATTATTTTATTTAGAAGAATTTATATTCTTCTATAGAAATGAATTATATTTCCAGGTTGGTATATTTTATGAGTTTTAGAAATAATGATTAATAGGTTTGAAAAAAATATGGATAAGTGATATTTTTCTCATATGGAAAAAGAAAATCTGCCTTGAAAATAAAATCATGAGAGATTTATGAAGTGTTTTTGTGATTTAGGAAAAATCAGATTTATAGATGCTTTATGGAATGCTTTTAAGATTTAGAATGGCTATTCAATTTTCTTAATTCTTTTTATTGTAAGCCTATGAGAAAAATAGATGAAGGAATGCGAGAATACATGTAGAATGGAACCAAGGAAGAGGAAGAATTGATTCCAATCATGCATCAAAATATAGGTAACTATTTTATTTTAAAATTCTTTTTTTTGCATATGGGGCATGATGATATAATAATTGAATTTAATTGCAAGGAAAAGTTCATATGATAAAGAATGAAGATTATTTATTCAGAAAACCTCTATATAAATTCTTGGATAGAGGAATAGGTGTTTCTTCATTGAATTCTTAGAATATTTCATGTGTTTTTAATTCCTAAAAGCTCTTCATGGCTAAATAATTCTGTCAATTGCATGAGTTTTTGGAAAATAGGGTCCAATAATGCGTTATTATCTCCCAAATTGGGATAGATATGTAAAATGTGAAAGAGATTTTTATAAAAGAGGCCATTATGACCAAAATCATCTTTTATATTTTAAAAATATGTTTCCCATGTCTCGAAAACCATGTCCAAAATTGATGACAAAAACAAGAAATTATTTCATATTTAAACCTAGGAATATGGGCTTGAAAGATTCATTCGAATCTCCCAAACTGGGATACCTGTGTAAAAAATGAGAGAGGTTTTTCTTAATGAATCTTTTACAAAGAAAAAATTCTTTTGTTTTTTAAATAAAATTTTTCTATATTCTTGGAAACCGTGTCCAAAGTTAATGACCAAAGCACGGAATTATTAAAAATTGATATCTGGAAACATGAGCTGTAAAGATTCGTTCGAGTCTTCCAAACTGTAACCCCTGTGTAAAAAAATGAGAGAGGTTATTTTTAATGAAACCATTACCAACAAAAATTTCTTTTGGTTTTCCAAAATTCATTTCCATTTGTTTGTAAACCATGTCCAGAATTGATGACAAAAGAGGAAATTATTTAATGGTTAAATTTGGAAAATGGGCTCCAAATATTCAGTCGAATTTTCAAAACTGTGACACCCGTGAGAAAAAATAGAGAGGTAATTCTTAATAAGCATGTGCCAAAAAAATATATATTTGAGCTTCCGAAATTTAGTTCTGTATGTTCGTAAGTCGCGTCCAAAGCGGATGACTAAAACAAGAAAAACTGAGTAAGAAAATGTGCTTCTATTTGATATTTCAATCTGATAAAAATAATTGTTTATGTACATATAGATATAATAATTAAGTTGATAATTCTTTGAAAGGAATTAATTTATTTCGTTTAACATATTACTGAGTATATTCTCATGATTCATATTCATTAAAAATTTAAAGAGAAATATTAGACTCTTGAGAAGAGTATGTGCTTAGGTGCCCATGAATAATTATCTAGTATATTTGATCTGCTAGAATTGATTACGTGATTTTACATGCATGAGGAGATCGAGTCATGCAAAAATATCTAAATATCATTTTTTAGAAGTAGTTCACTTAAAACTTTTGCATAAAAGGCAATTGGTTGTGTTATTTGAGAATGATATGTTATTCATATTATATCTTGAGGAAATATTACAAATCACTATGTGTGAAATGATAAGAAAATATTTTGTATTTCATGGATAATATATAGTGAGTTAGCTATCTTTTGGAAAAATAATAATTACGACGTTAAACTCCTTGGAAAATAAATATATATATTTGTATGCAAGGAAACATTTATTGTGTTAGAACTCTTTGAAAATAATAGAAGATAAAAATATATCATTGTATGCAATATTGGATTAGATTCTTGTAGAGGAAAACTAGTAATCACATGTTCTATTATGTAAGATTATTTAGAGAAACATATACACTTGCATGCATGGAAAAGTATAGTTTTTTGGTATTAGATTTCTAGAGAAAAGAAAGATGCAATCACATAATATTGATTGTGTTAGCTTTCTTTTGGGAAAAATAATATGTATTTTTCACACCTAAAGGTATTAGCTGTGGTATTAGATTTATTTTGAGAGAATATTATGCATAATTAGTGGGTTAGATCTTTTGTATAAAAGGGAAATGTCCCTTTGTGTGCATGAAAAAATAAATCGTATGTGTTTGGTTCCTTGGAAAATAAATGTGTTTATTTTTCCATGAAATATTTATTTACTTTCCTTTGGAAATAAATATATGTTACATTCAGGAAGAACAAACTATGTTATTGCATGCACAAAATTATAACTAGTATGTTAACTCTGTTTGAAGTAGAGCTGGAATTCTTATACATAATATCCATTGTGAATATATTTTTGGTGGAAAACGCACTTTTGGAAAATAACAAGAATTCACATGCATAAGTATAGAATCTATTGCATTAATCCCTTTGGAAAATAAAACATACGAGTAGGAAAAAAGGAAATTGCTTGTTGGGATAGCTATCATGAAATCTTGGTATGCATTTGCATGCACAATATTATTATATAGCATGTTATATTTCCTTTGGAAATAATATAAAGGTGCATGAAAGATTTTTTTAGCGTTTGTTGGAAAGATGAGGCTTGGTAGTGATTTATTTGTTACTAATGCATGGAAAATGATGTTAATGAAGACATTTTATGTCAATTTGTTTAGTTTTTATACATGCATACAAATAGTTGTCGAAGTGTCACAAATAAATATTGATTATTGGTTTATTAATATTTTATATTATTATGATATCAAGTGTGCTGACGACAACAATGGCATGAAAGAAGGGTGACTTGAGAAAATGATTTTTCAATTTTAACATTATGGAAGATAAAGAGTTGTTAGTCCATGCAAGTTTATGAATTCCAACTGCAGGATGACCCACTAAAGGAAACATTCTAACCACAAAAACATAAATTAAGGATCCGTGGGTAAAGGGTATCATGATTATTATAATAGCTTATAGCTAATTATGTTGCATTTAAGATTATTTTTCTATTTAATTTTTATAACAGTAGTCAAGGGATGTTCTCCCTTATATCCATTGAGTGAGGGGTGGAAACCCTCACGAGCATTTAATAGTAAGATTAAATGTTTGCTCGTTTTCACCCTATGGGGTTTTCATGATATATCGGTGTCTAATGATGTGGTTGTTCATTGTGTCATTTACATGATGTTGAATTATTTCATGATGTGATGTTTATATTATCAATTATGTGATTTAATAATTGAGTTAAAATGATCATGGGATCGATGCATAGTTATAGTAGGAAATTAAAGTTAATATGCTACAATAATGAGGGTTGATGGTTGTGCAAATCACTATAGTTTTTACTAAATATTTCTCTAGGTGATGATGATGGTTATCATAATGGTTAAGGATGGAATATATAAATTAATTTAGAAAGTTACACATTCGTAAATGTTGAAAATTTTTCCTAACTCTATGCATTTTCCTCTAAGGTTATCGGTGTATGTTACACTGACACATGAGCTCTTCTCCTCTTCTAAGAAAAAAAATCAAATAGGATAAAAATTTATTCATAATTCCAATTCTATAAAATATAATTATCCTATAAAAAACCTTATTTTTTTCGTACAGGTACATACCGCACAATTTTGAGTTCACTCTTATGTAAACTTGTTATTTTACCAAGTAATTTAATTTCTACATCCATTTCATGTAGTTTCAATAGATATCACAAGGATAATATAATCTTAATAGAGCTGTACATGACCTTATATTCATCCCCCTCTATGTCTTATATTTATTTTCATCCCATCATAATTTGTGTTGGAAGGCACAGTTGAATTATTTTCAAGATGTATCAAGGCTTATCTCTCATCATAGATACCTATTCTTGCGAGACTCCTCTTGTCAAAACTTTTCTTTGCTCTTCCACCTAATACCAAGGAATCTTTTAATATGTGCCTACTACCCTTAGTAGGATTCCATGAAAGAATATTTACAACAAAGTCAATAATTCATCGACAAGATAGTAACTAATAGTAAAATCAATAATAATAAATAAAAGAAATATAAAATAACTCATATTTCAAATGAATCTCAGGTAACTCTTGAGCGTTAGTGTTCTTGTACCCATATTTCATATATATTAAACTTATCTATTTCATTAAATTGATGACATCCCTTCCTTGTAAGAACTAGGGTCTCTAATTTGATCGGAAATATTTAATCCTATGGTTTTTTCCATAATCCTAGGAATTATCTTATTCAATGCCTTTTTAGATTTATAATGTTTAAAATCCCTAGATATCCATATGTCAAAACCCTATTTCTTTTTACACAAGAGATATTTCAATGTAAGGTTTTTTCCAAAAACCATAGATATCCAATTTGAAGTTTCCCAAACCTTTACTCCTTGCAATTCATATTCTAAAATCCATACAATCCCATGCTTTAGAAATATAATATTTATTCTTAATCCAAGTACTATGCTATTCTAAATGACATTGAAATTCATTCTTAAAGAGGAGCTTGACCTCATCTTCTTAGCTCAAAAAAATTTGAACATGGTTCAATAGTTATTATGACAAGATAGTATCTCTACGCCTTCATAATTCTTCCAAATTAGATATTTTTGCTTCCCTTTGAGCAATAATCAAAATAGATTATATGTCTTTTTATAGGTAAAAAATAAGTTCCAACACATGGTTCTTTAAGGATGCATTATATAATTGCATATGATTAGTAAGGTAATGTATCCAGATCATTAAAAAGGTTATGTAATCGAATTTCATCTTTCAACATGCTATAAATGAACAAATCTAATATAAATTTGACATGAGTCTTTAATACAGACTTTCTCCATGAGACTTATACCTAGTATTCTGAAAAGTTACAATTTTGACTTCAAAATTTTTTAGAACTATATGATGCAATGCATCTTAGTGATCATAGCTCAGGAGCTCAGGTTATATCTCAGACTCTTAGTCTATACCTTAGATGAACCTCCTATATGTATCATAGAATAATCTCAGATTGTATTCCTCATAATTCGTTATAGGATTACTAGAGAAGTAATTCATTCTTTCCACTCAAAATTCACCACAAAAGGCTCCATAATCATATTACAGTAGCTTGGATAGAACCACATAATCTATTAGTATCGGAATAGTATCATACAAATAGCTTTGGAAAACTACTAAGTATCAAGCTATAATCACACCTCTATAATTCTGGATTGTGTTAGAGAGGGATTTGGGCTACACCATAGAAGAAATGTCAGTCTATATCACATAATCACTTAGGAGAAGACTCCACTTCTAGTATTTATTAGCTAACAAAAAAATGTACTTAATATAATAGGGATCCAAAAAAAATTCTTGGAGTGAAAATGGATTATTTAATTAGAGATTCAAATATAGATGTTGACCATGAAATTTCATTCACTTTCATGGCTTCTTCAAAAAATTGTCTTAGTGATCCTTCCTTCTCCCAAAACTCCGATTTCATGTTTATTTTTAGAGTGCAATTTATACAAGAACTTATTTCAAAATCTTGATAATTACTTCCAATGATATAGATAATTATTTAAAACTTCAATTGTATAATTGAACAATTGCACATTCATAAATTCCAGCATAATACAATTAAGTAGTGCAGATCACAATGTAAGAGACATACATAATGTTTATCCTAGGAAAACCCACTAGGGGGAAAACCAAACATCCCTATAATTAGATAAATGTTTAGTTCAACAAGGGAAATAAAAAATTCCATTCTGAAGGGAAACAACTAAAAAATATTTATGTAAAATATTACTGAAATTTTTTAAACTCTAACCTTTTCACTTTTCCACCAAAATTCCTCTTGAGAAACTTCACTAGACTTCATTATGACTAGAAAATAGGTCCTTCGTTACATGGAATCCATCTGATCTATGAGAGAAAAATTCAACATGTTCACTATATAGAAACTCTCATCATCATCATTGACTAGACTCGGGTCATCATAAGAAAACAATATTGTATCATTATCATATAATAGGCTAGTATCATCTTCATATACATGACCATCATAAAATTCAAATCCTCTCTTGGAACTTGGATAATCTTAAAAAAACAATAGAAATATTACAAAAAATAGATCTTCTCACCGAATTCAAATTGTAAACAAGGATAGAAACATTAAAAAACTAAAATCCTCTCAGATACTATTCTTTCTCAGGCATATCAATTTGGCTCTCTTCTCCTTAATCTTGTTCTCATTCTCTTTGTATATTGAAAATATATGATACTTTAGATCATGGATGTGAAGTTCTTGAGAAGGGGGTCGTACTGTCTCATTCATATAGTCTTTAATGAGTTAAAATGGGTGCCATAATGGTTTGAGAGAACTTGAACACATGGGAGGCCGAATTGACATTTTGTAGTGTCTAAATTTCAAATTTGAAAATTCAAATTTCCACTTTCTATTAGGTCATGAAGAACATGACTTATAATATTTTATTTTGAATATAAAATCAGAAAATATTTTTCTTTCTTGTAATCATGAAGAAAAATCTTCAAATAATTTTTATTTCATCATAAATATGATTTATATTTCATCGTTACAAGTACAAATTGTACATGATGAAGACTAGCCATAGCTACAAAATTCAACATAAAAAAAAATAGATAGAGAAACAGAGTATCCTTACCATCCAAGTAGCCTTTTCTAGGTTCAACTACTTCCATTCCCTTTAAATAATTAAATCCGTACATATGATTAAAAAATACCCAATCATTCTTAATTTCATGCTCATAGAAAAATAATCCTCTATATTATTAGCTCATTGTCCATATATTTGATTAAATAACGCACACAAGGTCAAGCTATAGAGTCAAGTGGTATCATATTGGTGTTATACAGAGGATTACGTTTCACTCCTCCCCATCATTCCTTTCCAAATCCAATTTCCATGACCATCATTTCTCATGGGGATGTTGTGGGTGTCTATTCATGCGGGGAAGAAAATTCTTGACACATAGAAGCAATGGTTTCAGAGTGATTATTATAACTCTTTTTTTTTTTGCATAAAGGATTGGAAAATTAATTTTT